>CM022298.1:6976523-7516704 GCA_011799875.1 Thinopyrum elongatum
TATCATCATTTCACTCACATAGCATGTGCTAAAAAGTTGAGAGGGTTACCGCAAAAACTGGATGCACTTCGTCTACAAAATGGACAATCTCTTTCAAAGTATCAGGGTTGCGGACGAAAACTCATCTGTTACAAAGAGATTTCATTTTTTTGAACTTATTTGACCTCTGATCCAGACTTTTTGTGTGTTCAAAATGCACCATTCAAAGCCACATCATTAATTTTCAATCTTTTCTGACTTCATTTGGTATTTTTCATGCATTTACTGATTTTTTTGAGCTAAATGACCCTGAAATTGAAAAGCACTACAAATGAACTCTGAAAAGGTTGAAATTGGCATGGTATCATCATTTCACTCACATAGCATGTGCTAAAAAGTTGAGAGGGTTACCGCAAAAACTGGATGCACTTCGTCTACAAAATGGACAATCTCTTTCAAAGTATCAGGGTTGCGGACGAAAACTCATCTGTTACAAAGAGATTTCATTTTTTTGAACTTATTTGACCTCTGATCCAGACTTTTTGTGTGTTCAAAATGCACCATTCAAAGCCACATCATTAATTTTCAATCTTTTCTGACTTCATTTGGTATTTTTCATGCATTTACTGATTTTTTTGAGCTAAATGACCCTGAAATTGAAAAGCACTACAAATGAACTCTGAAAAGGTTGAAAGTTAGCATGGTATCATCATTTCACCCACATAGCATGTTATAAAAAGTTGAGAGGGTTATGGCAAAAACTGGATGCACTTCGTGTACAAAACGGACAATCTCTTTCGAAGTATCAGGGTTTCGAACGAAAACTCATTTGTTACAAAGGTATTTCAGTTTTTTGAACTTATTTGAACTCCAGACTTTTTGTGTGTTCAAAATGAACCATTCAAAGCCACATCATCAATTTTCAACCCTTTCTGACTTCATCTGGTATTTTTCATGCATTTACTGATTTTTTTCAGCTAAATGACCCTGAAATTGAAAAGCACTACAAATGAATTCTGAAAAGGTTGAAAGTTGGCATGTTATCATCATTTCACCTACATAGCATGTTATAAAAAGTTGAGAGGGTTACGGCAAAAACTGGATGCACTTCGTGTACAAAACGGACAATCTCTTTCGAAGTATCAGGGTTTCATACGAAAACTCATCTGTTACAAAAGGCATTTCATTTCTTCACATGTAACTGCAGTGATATTCTAGATCAAAGTCATCATCATAATAGTTGTGGAGAGAAAGTCTTCACTTTTTCTTCGCTTGTGTCCTTTGCTTATTGCACCGTAACCATGGATAATCTTCATCGTTTAACAGGGTGCTTGGGTCAGCCTTGACTTTGAAGGGAGGAATTTCATGAAACTTTTCATAATCTTCAGACATGTCTGTCTTGCCTTCAATCCCACGATGTCTCTTTTTCCTAAAAGAACTATGTGGTGCTTTGGCCCATCGTATGATGTATTCGCTTCCTTATCTTTTCTTTTTCTCGGTTTGGTAGACATGTCCTTCACATAGAAAACCTGCACCACATCATTGGCTAGGACGAATGGTTCGTCTGTGTACCCAAGATTGTTCAGATCCACTGTTGTCATTCCGTACTGTGGGTCTACCTGTACCCCGCCTCCTGACAGATTGACCCATTTGCACTGAAACAAAGGGACCTTAAAATCATGTCCATAGTCAAGTTCCCATATGTCCACTATGTAACCATAATATGTGTCCTTTCCCCTCTTGGTTGCTGCATCAAAGCGGACACCACTGTTTTGGTTGGTGCTCTTTTGATCTTGGGCGATCGTGTAAAATGTATTCCCATTTATCTCGTACCCTTTGTAAGTCAATACAGTCGAAGATGGTCCCTTGGCCAACGAGTACAGCTCATCAGAAACAGTGTTGTCACGCATGAGACGTGTTTGCAACCAACTGCCGAAAGTCCTGATGTGTTCACATGTAATCCAGTCGTCACACTGCTTCGGATGTTTGGAGCGCAGAATATTCTTGTATTCATCGGCATACGGGGTCACCAAGGTAGAATTCTGTAGAACTGTGTAGTGTGCTTGAGACCAAGAATGTCCGTCCCTACATATTATTGAGTCCGCTCCTAGCGTGCCTTTTCCAGTCAGTCTCCCCTCATACCGCGATTGAGGAAGACCAATCTTCTTAAGGTCAGGAATGAAGTCAACACAAAACCCATTGACATCCTCTGTTTGATGGCCCATGGAGATGCTTCCTTCTGGCCTAGCGCGGTTACGAATATATTTCTTTAGGACTCCCATGAACCTCTCAAAGGGGAACATATTGTGTAGAAATACAGGGCCCAGAACGACAATCCCGTCGACTAGATGAACTAGGACGTGCGTCATGATATTGAAGAAGGATGGTGGGAACACCAGCTCGAAACTAACAAGACATTGCGCCACATCACTCCTTAACCTTGGTAGGATTTCTGGATCGATCACCTTCCGAGATATTGCATTGAGGAATGCACATAGCTTCACAATGGCTAATCGAACATTTTCCGGTAGAAGCCCCCTCAATGCAACCGGAAGCAGTTGCGTCATAATCACGTGGTAGTCATGAGACTTTAGGTTCTGGATATTTTTCTCTGGGATATTTATTATTCCCTTTATATTGGACGAGAAGCCAGACGCGACCTTCATACTGAGCAGGCATTCAAAGAAGATTTCCTTCTCTTCTTTGGTAAGAGCGTAGCTGGCAGGACCTTCATACTGCTTTGGAGGCATGCCGTCTTTTTCGTGCACACGTTGCTGGTCCTCCCGTGCCTTCGGTGTATCTTTTGTCTTCCCATACACGCCCAAGAAGCCTAGCAGGTTCACGCAAAGATTCTTCGTCACGTGCATCATGTCGATTGCAGAGCGGACCTCTAGGTCTTTCCAATAGGGTAGGTCCCAAAATATAGATTTCTTCTTCCACATGGGTGCGCGTCCCTCAGCGTCATTCGGAACAGATAGTCCGCTGGGACCCTTTCCAAAGATTACTTGTAAATCATTGACCATAGCAAGTATGTGATCACCAGTACGGACGGCGGGCTTCTTCCGGTGATCTACCTCGCCTTTGAAATGCTTGCCTTTCTTTCGACATTGATGGTTGGACGGAAGAAATCGACGATGCCCCAGGTACACATTCTTCCCGCATTTGTCCAAATATATACTTTCGGTGTCATCTAAACAGTGCGTGCATGCGTGGTATCCCTTGTTTGTCTGTCCTGAAAGGTTACTGAGAGCAGACCAATCATTGGTGGTTACAAACAGCAACGGATGTAGGTCAAATTCCTATTGTTTGTGCTCATCCCACACATGTACACCGTTTCCATTCCACAGTTGTAAAATTTCTTCAACTAATGGCCTTAGGTACACATCAATGTCGTTGCCGGGTTGCTTAGGGCCTTGGATGAGAACTGGCATCATAATGAACTTCCGCTTCATGCACATCCAAGGAGGAAGGTTATAGATACATAGAGTCATGGGCCAGGTGCTATGATTGCTGCTCTGCTCCCCAAAAGGATTAATGCCATCCGCGCTTAAACCAAACCATACGTTCCTTGCGTCACCTGCAAAGTCCCCCTCCTTTCTCTCAATTTTTCTCCACTGCGACCCGTCAGTGGGTGCTCTTAACTTCCCGTCTTTCTTATGGTCCTCTTTGTGCCATCGCATCAACTTGGCATGCTCTTTGTTTCTGAACAGACATTTCAACCGTGGTATTATAGGAGCATACCACATCACCTTGGCAGGAACCCTCTTCCAGGGGCACTCGCCGTCAACATCACCAGGGTCATCTCGTCTGATCTTATACCGCAATGCACCGCATACCGGGCATTCGTTCAAATCCTCGTACGCACCGCGGTAGAGGATGCAGTCATTAGGGCATGCATGTATCTTCTGCACCTCCAATCCTAGAGGGCATACAACCTTCTTTGTTGCGTACGTACTGTCGGGCAATTCGTTATCCTTTGGAAGCTTCTTCTTCAATATTTTCAGTAGCTTCTCAAATCCTTTGTCCGGTACACCATTCTCTGCCTTCCACTGCAGCAATTCCAGTGTGGTACCGAGCTTTGTGTTGCCATCTTCCCAATTGGGGTACAACCCTTTTTTGTGATCCTCTAACATGCGATCGAACTTCAACTTCTCCTTTTAACTTTCGCATTGTCTCTTTGCATCAACAATGACCCTGCGAAGATCATCATCGGGCACATCGTCTGGTTCCTCTTGATCTTCAGCTTCCCCCGTTGCACCATCACCGTATTCAGGGGGCACATAGTTGTCATCATCCTCTTCTTCTTCGCTGTCTTCCATCATAACCCCTCTTTCTCCGTGCTTAGTCTAAACATTATAGTGTGGCATGAAACCCTTATAAAGCAGGTGGGTGTGAAGGGTTTTCGAGTCTGAGTAAGACTTCGTATTCCCACATATAGGGCATGGACAACACATAAAACCATTCTGCTTGTTCGCCTCAGCCACTTTGAGAAAATTATGCACGCCCTTAATGTACTCGGAGATGCGTCTGTCACCGTACATCCATTGCCGGTTCATCTGCGTGCATTATATATAATTAAGTGTGTCAAAAACCATTACAGAACATCATGAATAGATAAGTGACCAAATTAATAGAAGTTCATCATCACATTAAAACCAAAGTACATACATAGTTCTCATTGAACAACATATAGCTCTCCAGAACATCTAATTAAATCATATATTGAAACTATCTAAAACATTTCAATGCAACAACAAATGCAATCATAATCGCAACTAAGGTAACAATTGATCCAACAGCATAATGATACCAAGCCTCAGTATGAATGGCATATTTTCTAATCTTTCTAATCTTCAAGCGCATTGCATCCATCTTGATCTTGTGATCATCGACGACATCCGCAACATGCAACTCCAATATCATCTTCGCCTCCTCAATTTTTTTCAATTTTTCCTTCAAGTAATTGTTTTCTTCTTCAACTAAATTTAACCTCTCGACAATAGGGTCGGTTGGAATTTTCGGTTCACATATCTACTAGATAAAACAAATCTATGTCACGTTGGTCGGCATAATTGTCATAAACACTAAATGAAACTAATAGTTATAAAAGATAATATATATACCACATCCGAATCATAGACAGGACGAGGGCCGACGGAGGCGGATACCAAAACCATCCCACTATATAATAACAAACAATAATAAAAGTAAGAAAATTACACAAGTATCTATCTAAATCATACAAGTAAGAACTTTTTTCTTTTAGAAAGAAGATAAGAACAAGAGGCTCACCACGGTGGTGCCGGCAACGAGATCGGCGCGGGCGATCGACGGCGGTGAGGACGGGGACGGGACAGGACGGACCGCCAAATCTAGACAAATCTTGAGGAAAATGGAGCTTGGACAAGGAGCTTCGAGAGGAGAAAGCTTAAGTGTGGCTCGGGCATTTCATCGAACACCCCATATGCATAGGAGGTGAGCTAGAGCACCACAAAGCTCTCCCACGGCCGGCCAAAAAAACAGAGCACTCCACTGCTCTGCTCGTGGGGTATATATAGGCATCTCTTTGGTCCTGGTTTGTGGCTGGAACCGGGACCAAATGGGGTCCATTTGGTCCCGGTTCCAGCCTCCAACCGGGACAAATGGTTGTGGGCCAGGAGCGAGGCCCATTGGTCCCGGTTTGTGTCTGGAACCGGGACCAATGGGGCCAGACGAACCGGGACCAATGGCCCCCGAGGCCCGGCCGGCTCCCTGACCTCACGAACCGGGACTGATGCCCCCTTTGGTCCCGGTTCGTGAGTGAACCGGGATTAATGCCCTTACCCGGCCTGGACCAAAGCCCTGTTTTCTACTAGTGAAAATCGACTAAGATTTAGTTGACTTTTAGGCCGTTGGACATATATATATATATATATATAATATATTATATCTATCTATATCTCTATATATATATATATATATATATATAGTAAATAATTTCCATATCATAGTGGATATTTTTCTTAGATTTCTACTAACAAATCTATAAAGTCGATGGAAATTATTTACTTTCCAATCAAACCGAGGCATAGAAGCTTTACTTGATTCTTAGAAAGATATTTGGATATTATGCAAGTGAAAATCATGCTGGAAGTAAGGACATGTAATAAATTTCAACAGGTTATGTCTGAATGTTCTTGAGAAATCCAGAGGGAATTTATTGTCTTAATTTGATCAAGAAGGCGAGAGATAAATTAAGAAAGGTGTTCGTTTGACCTCCCCAAGGAGAAAAAGATACAAGCATGGAGCCAATGATTGAAATGGGATTTTAAAATGTAGAAGTGCTTGAATAATACCATATAAGCATTAATTGGGTTCGAGTAGACAAATATTAACTGTTACATCACGACAAGGTGATGTGAAACACAAGCGTAAGCACACCGGACTCATACAAAACCGCACAACGACACTCGTACAAAATCTAGTAAAGACTGAAGTCGCAGAGCATGAATATCGACAAAACCACCACACACGCCATATGAGCAGACAAATATAAATTGTTACATCATGGGTAGTTGATGTGGCACCCAAGTGTAAACATGCTAGACTCATACAAAACCGCACAACGCCACAACCACACTCATACAAAACCTAGTAAAGACTAAAGTTCATCGAGCGTGAATATCATTAAAACCACCACAAATGTCATTTGAGTAGAAAAATATTAGCCGTTACAACATGGGTGGTTGATGTGGCTATAAGCACATCCCATCGCACCGTAAGAACGCACGAAACACATATGTGTTGATTTTATTTTACAAACATAGAGACACATATATACGCACACGACCACACTCATACAAAATCTAGTAAAGACTAGACCCGCGGAGCGTGAATATGGACGGTGCCACCACAACCATCCTGTATTGTGTAAGGAATTAAATGACTTTACGGGGAGAAAGGGATCTTGCTCTAAAATTCAGTCCTAACTATTTCCACTTTTTGGGATCCCTGACTAGTTATTTCGAAACGATGGATGTGAAAAGTAGGTACATGCATGCATGAAAAGCTTGGATCTGAAAATGGAGAGGAGGGCATTACCAAATGGAACCTGAGGCCAATGGCAGTGTGTGTGGGGTTTGCATTAACTGTGATCGACCCCCTCAACGAGAGGGACCATGCATGCGTGCAGCTTGCTGTGAAAATATCAAGTGCAGGCCCCCAATTTATTCACCAAATTATATAGTGGAAATATCTAGTGCAGGCCCCCAATTTATTCATCAAATTACAGAGTGGAAAAATCAAGTTCAGGCCCCCAATTTATTCGTCAAATTATAGAGTGGAAAAATCAAGTTCAGGCCCCCAATTTATTCGTCAAATTATAGAGTGGGAAAATCAAGTTCAGGCCCCCAATTTATTCATCAAATTATAGTGGAAAAAAAATCAAGTTCAGGACCTCCATTTAGCCAATTATTGGGTTATTATTTTCGAACATTAGCTATGGGTTAGCTATGCATGTCTGGTAATTAAGCAATTTTCATCTCATGTTAGCATGTTGCTCAGTCCCATGAGAGGAGTTGAGCTAATTCAATTCCCCAGCAGAGCATAGGTACATCATGGGAGGGTCAGAGTTGCTAAGTAGATATAGACCACTAAACAAACATATAAGCTAATCCCAGTTGCTCACCTGCCTCCATCGTCTAGTAGCTTAGCTGCCCTAGGTCCCAGTTCATCCTTGTTTCCTTGTCCCTTTCTCTTAATTAATTAATGTTAACGTCACGATTCTTCTACTTGTCGTACGGCATTAGTATTATTTAAGATATTTTTTTGCGGGGAACAGAAATTTTGGTTTCTTGCCAATAACCTGGATTGAGATGCTAGCAGGGGCAGATGGAGACAGATTGGTGTATGCACTCCACGCACACTGGCATGGACATATTACACACTATGCAGCTGTATTTGCAAAAACTGAAACTGATACTCCCTCCTTCCCAAAATATAAGACGCGATTGACTTTGCACGGTCTTTGATGCATGACTTAGATCAATAATATATATCAAAGTACATGGATTGAACATGTATAAATGGCATCGTCATATTTGTCTTGCAAAACAATTTAATTTTATATGTTTGTATATTGATTTTATGGACATACAATACATGAAAATCATAGTCAAAGTTGTCCGACGAAGACCAAAAAAGTCAAAAGGCGCCTTAGATTTTGGGAAGGAGGGAGTAGAAGAGAAATGTGCATCGAGATTCGTGCGACACCGAGAATGCAAGTCGATCCTGGCATGCATGATGATGTGATGATTGAGCTTCAAACTTTAGCTACCGATTGACTTGGTACAACTACAAGTAGTAACCTCACCTTTAGCTAGCTAGTCAGATCGATGTCAGAAGGGAGAGGAAAACAAAACCTGTATTAGTGCTGAAACATGTTCTAGCATAGCATGAAACTGAAGCTAGTGAGTGGGCTAGTGAGAGCACATGAGACTTGGGTTAGTTTTCTGTCCAACCACCAACCATGCATTATTTTGGTTTTCATGGAGAAGTGAAGAGGAATGCATGCATGTTAGGTGCGAGGCATCGGCAGGGCCAAGTTAGCAGCTGGTCTGCATGGTTCCATCTCCATGCATATGCCCTCACACAAAACCCCAACCAGCAATGCTGGACCAACTCATATTTTCTCTCACCAAAAGAGATCAAGGGTGAAACATGCATGAGGGTGATCCATCTAGCTGCTCGATAACCCCAAGTGCAACTGGGATCAGGGCTTGTACTTACTTTACAGAGGAGAACATGAACAAAACCAACAATGCTGGACCATCTGATCCACCAGGTTTGCATTCTCGCATTCATGGCGCGGTGGCCCGCAAGGAGCAACCTGGCATGACGAGGGCAAGGAGTGATAGCATCCACCTCCTCTCGAAGGAGGTGGCGAAGACACAATACCACCCCACACTCGTCGACGAGCCCGAGCACCTGGCAGCCGAGGCGCAGATCGAGGCCAAGCGCACCGCTGCAGCCGCCGTGCCCGAGCTCGTCGCTGACCCAGCCGTCATCTCCGAGGGCGCGCTAGTCCTTTGAGGATGAGCACATGCTTACATCGAACCTCCACAAGATGCACCTCCATAACGCCGCGCAAGAGAAATTCTTCGCGGAGGACGCGAACTATGAGGAGATGCCCTCTGTTCGTCCAGCCGCCAACGATCACGATGTTGGCGGCTCCGATAAGGGGGTCATCGAACTCTCCTCCAACGAGGAGTAGGGGTAGTTTTTAGTTTGTTTTATTCGTTTTTCTTTTGGTATGTCTAGTAAATGTCACATATGGATTTGAAGTTTTGGAAAAGGAGGACACTGTTGCCTGGACGAATAAATGGGGGTCGGTCGGCTTCTGTCCGTGAAATAGAGGGGGGAGGGGGGGTGGCAAAACAGCCTAGCTCAGTTGAGATGCGCTTACAGTGAAATGTATGCTAATGATGGTCCATTACCAATGTTACTCTCCTATTAATGTTGACAAGCACCTTTGGTTGGTGGTGGGGGGGGGGGGGGGGGGGGGGGTGCATACATATTAATGGATGATAGGATAATTTATGTGAGCAAATATGTTAGTGCTGAAATTTGGAGTGGGCTTTAGGCCCATATAGCAATTTCTGAAAATCTCTAAGGGCCCATGTGGGTTTATTGGCACTAGGTGGAGGTGGGAAGTTTAGTCCCACCCCGGAAGTGGAAGAGGAGTTGGACCTCTTTATAAGGGGTGTTCTTTCACATGCTATTGGAGCTTGAGAATAGAAGAGGCCCTCGCGCACTCCTCCGCCGCCGCCCGCCACGCCTCGCCTCGCCACGACGCGCCGCGGGTTGCGGGATTGAGCCGAGCTCATACCTACGCGCTTATTTTTGCCAGTCACTAACGGAGAGTTCTCTGACAGCTGGGTCACGATTTGAGACGTCAGATCGTGGGCTGTCACGGACTCGGACGTGGGTCGAGCCCACGTCTCTCCACGCGGCTGCGCCTATATAAGTGTGCGGTGTCTCCTAACCCTAACCACGAACAGATCTCATCTGCTCACGCGCACACCCACCGTCGTTCCCTTGCTGCTGCCGCCGCCGGTGACTCCATCCCGTCCGCCGCGTACACGGTCGACGGGAGAGCAGGTCTCCGAAACCACGCCCTTCTGGTTCCTGTACGGGTGAGGGGCGAATAGGTTTTTGGGCCGCGACTGCTCGCTTCCGATCCTCTACGTCTGCATCGCCCTCATCATCATCATGTCCACCGACGCCGAACGTGCCGCCGCCGAGAAAGCTGAAGCCGACAAGAAGGCCGCCGAGGACGCTGCTGCCGCCACCACCGCCGCGGCGTCTGCATGGCCTACTGGAGGGTATAACGCGTTTATCCCGCTCCTGTTTATTCTCGTATTAGCAGTACTAGCAGTATGTGTAGATTTGTCTACTGTTTGCTTAGTACGTGCATGTTTAGATCAGAGTCAGTACGTCATCAATTTAGTCAATGCCATGCTAGTGAT
The DNA here is from genome assembly GCA_011799875.1 of Thinopyrum elongatum. Lineage (NCBI taxonomy): Eukaryota > Viridiplantae > Streptophyta > Magnoliopsida > Poales > Poaceae > Thinopyrum > Thinopyrum elongatum. The sequence continues at coordinate 6,987,008 of CM022298.1, forward strand.
TTATTTATGGATTAAATTAGTCGAAAAATTGCCTATTTACTCAGCAATCCAAAAACCTATTATGTGTAGGAATTTTTCGGCAAGTGGCTTCGCCGCTGCACTGAAACCGGATAAGTTTACCGGTACATATTTTAAGCGTTGGCAGACTAAGACCACTTTATGGCTCACAGCTATGAACGTGTTCTGGGTCACCGGTGTCTCCACGGGAACGATTGCTCCTGAACAGGAGAAGGCGTTCAAGGAGGCCACCGTTGTGTTTCTCGGAGCAGTTCTTAGCGTGATCGGAGATAAACTGGTCGACGCATATTTACATGTGCATGTCGCCAAGGACTTGTGGGAGGCGCTCGAATCTAAGTTCGGGGCCGCCGATGCCGGGAGCGAGATGTATATTATAGAGCAGTTCCACGATTACAAGATGGTTGAAAACAGTCCTGTATTGGAGCAGGCTCATGAGATAATATGCATTGTTAAGGAGCTTGAGCTTCTTAAGTGCGATTTACCGGGCAAGTTTGTCGCGGGCTGCATAATCGCTAAGCTCCCTAATTCCTGGAGGAACTTTGCCACCACTCTGAAACATTAGATGCGTGAATTCTCTGTGGAGGATGTCATTGGCCATCTGAGTGTTGAGCAGAATTCAAGGGCAAAGGACTCGCACGGAAAAGGGGTCGAAGGAACTTCTGTTGCCAACATGGTTAACCAGAGGAACCATAACTCCCACAAGCCCAAGGGAAAGAACGGTGTCCAACAGAATACCGACTTTAAGAAGAAGGGTAAGAAGACCTTCAAGAAGAACAAGAAGGATGAGGGCTGCTTTACTTGTGGTTCGGTTGAACATTGGGCCAACAAGTGCCCAAACAAGTTTAAGAAGTCAGGGCAGGACTCCAAGTCTGTCAACATGATTATGGGCAACAATGAGAATGGTGCATCAGGGTACGGTAATTTATTTACTGTCTTTTCAGTGTTTCAGCCCACCGATTGGTGGGTGGACACAGGTGCAGGTGTTCATGTGTGTGCTGACATTTCATTGTTCTCTTCTTACCAGGTCACAGGCCACGGGTCCGTATTGATGGGGAATGGCGCGAGTGCTTCTGTTCATGGTGTTGGCACGGTCGATCTGAAGTTTACTTCGGGAAGGATCGTGCAGCTGAAGAACGTGCAGCATGTCCCCGCCATCAAGAAGAACCTCGTTAGTGGCTCCCTTCTGTGTAGAGAAGGGTTTAAGTTGGTCTTCGAGTCTAATAAATTAGTTGTTACTAAGTATGGACTATTTGTTGGAAAAGGTTATGAGAGCGGAGGGATGTTCCGCCTTTCCCTCGCAGATTTTTGTAATAAAGTCGTGAACCATATTCATTCGAGTGTTAATGAATCTGAAGTTTGGCATTCACGTCTTTGTCACATTAGTTTCGGTGTTATGACGCGGCTTGCTAAGTTGGATTTAATCCCGAGTTTCACTTTAGTCAAAGGTTCTAAGTGCCTTTCATGTGTGCAAGCTAAGCAACCTCGCAAGCTTCACAAGGCCGCGGAGGAGAGACACTTGGCACCGTTAGAACTCATACATTCTGATCTTTGTGAGATGAATGGTGTGTTGACTAAAGGTGGAAAGAAATACTTCATGACATTGATAGATGATTCCACTAGATATTGCTATGTGTATCTGTTAAATACTAAAGATGAGGCTCTACACTACTTTAAAATCTATAAGGCAGAAGTTGAGAATCAACTTGAAAAGAAAATTAAACGAGTCCGGTCAGATCGTGGTGGAGAGTACTTCTCGAGTGAGTTTGATTCTTTTTGTGTGGAACACGGTATTATTCATGAGAGGACGCCTCCCTATTCACCCCAGTCAAACGGGGTTGCCGAGCGGAAAAACCGTACTCTAACTGATTTGGTTAACGCCATGTTAGATACATCGGGTTTATCCAAGGCATGGTGGGGAGAGGCTATATTGACGGCATGTCATGTCCTGAATAAAGTTCCGACAAAGGATAATGAGATCACTCCATATGAGAAATGGGCAAAGAGAAGGACAACACTCTCATACTTGCGTACTTGGGGCTGTTTGGCGAAAGTCAATGTGCCGATCCCCAAAAAGCGTAAGCTTGGACCTAAGACTGTGGACTGCGTTAATATGGGCTACGCTAAGAACAGTGTTGGATATAGATTTCTAGTAGTGAAATCTGAGGTACCTGACCAGAAGGTCGGTACGATTATGGAGTCTAAGGATGCTACATTCTTCGAGGATATTTTTCCTATGAGAGATATGCAAAGCACTTCTAGACAGGAATCTGAGGAGACTCCTGAGCCTGCCATCCCTATGGATTATTATGAACAAACACATGATGAAAATCGTGAGGAGGATGACGAGGAAACCCTTGGTAGGGGCAAGAGACAAAGGACTGCAAAGACCTTTGGTGATGATTTCTTCGTGTACCTCGTGGATGATACTCCCACTTCTATTTCAGAAGCGTATGCCTCTCCAGAAGCTGACTACTGGAAGGATGCGGTCCGTAGCGAGATGGATTCCATCATGGCTAACGGGACATGGGAGATCACTGACCGCCCCTATGGTTGCAAACCATTGGGATGTAAGTGGGTGTTCAAGAAGAAGCTTAGGCCCGATGGTACGATTGAAAAGTACAAGGCTAGGCTTGTGGCCAAGGGCTATGACCAGAAAGAAGAGGAAGATTTCTTCGACACTTATTCACCTGTGGCTAGACTGACCACCATTCGAGTATTACTCTCGTTGGCAGCCTCGCATGGTCTTCTCGTCCACCAGATGGATGTTAAGACGGCTTTTCTGAATGGAGAGCTAAACGAGGAAATCTACATGCAACAGCCAGATGGCTTTGTGATAGATGGTCAGGAAAGAAAGGTGTGTAGGTTGCTGAAATCTTTATATGGCCTGAAGCAAGCACCTAAGCAATGGCATGATAAGTTTAATACAACTTTGACATCTGTTGGCTTCGTTGTTAATGAAGCTGACAAATGTGTATACTATCGCCATGGTGGGGGCGAAGGAGTTATACTGTGCTTGTATGTTGATGACATACTGATATTCGAAACAAACCTCAAAGTCATTGAGGAGGTCAAGTCGTTTCTATCTCAGAACTTTGAAATGAAGGACCTTGGTGTGGCTGATGTTATATTGAACATCAAGCTACTGAGAGATAATGAGGGTGGGATTACACTTCTGCAATCCCACTATGTTGAGAAGGTGTTGAGTCGTTTCGGATATTCGGACTGCACACCATCTCAAACACCATATGATCCTAGCGTGTTGATTCGAAAGTCTCAAGGCATGGCTAAAGATCAATTGAGATACTCTCAAATCATTGGTTCGCTGATGTACCTAGCGAGCGCAACGAGGCCTGACATCGCGTTTGCTGTGAGCAAACTGAGCCGGTTTGTCTCCAAACCGGGTGATGTACATTGGCATGCTGTTGAGAGAGTTATGCGCTATTTGAAAGGTACGATGAACTATGGACTTCACTATACCGGATACCCGTCGGTACTTGAAGGGTATAGTGATGCGAATTGGATCTCTGATGCTGATGAGATGAAGGCCACAACTGGGTATATGTTTACTCTTGGAGGTGGCGCTGTTTCCTGGAAGTCTTGCAAGCAAACGATCTTAACGAGATCGACAATGGAAGCAGAATTAACAGCATTAGACACATCTGGTGTTGAAGCAGGATGGCTTCGAGATCTTTTGATGGACTTGCCATTGGTTGATAAACCGGTTCCGGCTATCCTTATGAACTGTGACAATCAGACTGTCATCACCAAGGTGAAGAGTTCAAAGGACAACATGAAGTCCAACAAACACATAAGAATGAGACTAAAAGCTGTCAGAAAATTAAGAAACTCCGGAGTGATAGCGTTGGAGTATGTCCATACGGCTAAGAATCTGGCAGATCCCTTTACTAAAGGGCTATCACGTGTTGTGATAGATAATGCATCGAGGGAGATGGGTATGAGACCCACATGAGTTGCCATGGTGGTAACCCAACCTATGTGATCGGAGATCCCGTGAAGTAGGACCTGGGAAAACAAGCCAGTGGTGAACTGAGGAGAGTAACTATATTAACCCACTCCGTTGGAGATGCAATACTCTCAATACTGTATGGTAGGGTGACTATTGTCTTAATGTGTTCCAAAGCTTATGCAAGCAAGATGCTATCCTACAGAGCGATCTTTGGAGGAACACACCTATATGAGCCCGACTGCTGGTCACAGTCTATGAGATTGGGGTAATCTCGAGTAAGCTCATGAACAGGCCAGGAGTGTGACTTATATGCTCCACCCGAGGGGTCAGCCTTCGGCAGCCTAGTACTAGTAAGACATGTGGTGAAACTTCTTCACGCCAAACTGACAATTCAAGACTTAGTCCATTGTTCAGTTGTGAAGGAGTGTAGCTGCTTGCTCTAGGTGAAGTTCAACCTTAACAGGTCTTCACTGAAACACTGGTATATCGAAACAGCAATTGGAACAGAGGACACAATGGGCCCTCGAGATCTGGTGGGGGATTGCTGAAATTTGGAGTGGGCTTTAGGCCCATATAGCAATTTCTGAAAATCTCTAAGGGCCCATGTGGGTTTATTGGCACTAGGTGGAGGTGGGAAGTTTAGTCCCACCCCGGAAGTGGAAGAGGAGTTGGACCTCTTTATAAGGGGTGTTCTTTCACATGCTATTGGAGCTTGAGAATAGAAGAGGCCCTCGCGCACTTCTCCTCCGCCGCCCGCCTCGTCACGACGCGCCGCGCCGCGGGTTGCGCGATTGAGCCGAGCCGAGCTCATACCTACGCGCTTATTTTTGCCAGTCACTAACGGAGAGTTCTCTGACAGCTGGGTCACGATTTGAGACGTCAGATCGTGGGCTGTCACGGACTCGGACGTGGGTCGAGCCCACGTCTCTCCACGCGGCTGCGCCTATATAAGTGTGCGGTGTCTCCTAACCCTAACCACGAACAGATCTCATCTGCTCACGCGCACACCCACCGTCGTTCCCTTGCTGCTGCTGCCGCCGGTGACTCCATCCCGTCCGCCGCGTACACGGTCGACGGGAGAGCAGGTCTCCGAAACCACGCCCTTCTGGTTCCTGTACGGGTGAGGGGCGAATAGGTTTTTGGGCAGCGACTACGCGACTGCTCGCTTCCGATCCTCTACGTCTGCATCGCCCTCATCATCATCATGTCCACCGACGCCGAACGTGCCGCCGCCGAGAAAGCTGAAGCCGACAAGAAGGCCGCCGAGGACGCTGCTGCCGCCACCACCGCCGCGGCGTCTGCATGGCCTACTGGAGGGTATAACGCGTTTATCCCGCTCCTGTTTATTCTCGTATTAGCAGTACTAGCAGTATGTGTAGATTTGTCTACTGTTTGCTTAGTACGTGCATGTTTAGATCAGAGTCAGTACGTCATCAATTTAGTCAATGCCATGCTAGTGATTTATTTATGGATTAAATTAGTCGAAAAATTGCCTATTTACTCAGCAGTTAGCATGGGGTTGCCATGTAAAGATAGACCATTGGCGGAGATCATGGGTGGTGGCGATCGGTGAGAAAATGGTGCTCAATTCATGTGTCCCAAATCGACCAGAGTGTTTGTCCAAGATAGAGATAGATCCAAATTGTTGCAAGTTGTGGGTACGCTATTTTTTAGCAGGGGATATTTCTGTACAACTTTTTTTTTTGCGGGCACTATTTCCGTACACCTTAATACATAATAAATTAGGGTACATGAACAATTACGTTAGCACACAGGATTGATAATGAAGCCATGAAAAGATAGACCATCGGCAAGATCACGGGTGGTGGCGATCGTCGAGGAAAGGTCGCTGAACCACCGAACGACCACTACCGCTATCATAACGTGTCATTGATATGCCGCTGTTGCTACTCCCATACTGGAACTGGTCTGACCTTATCAATGATGGCCGATAAGTCTTCGTGCATATGCATATAAGGACCAGCACCCTGGAGCCACAGTCGTCACGTTGAACCCTTAAATCGATGTAAAGTCTTTAACACTAGATCTCACCGTGTCACATGTAGAGAAACCCTAACATCGCCGCCCCAACGAGCCGACAAAAATCTACATACGAGCTCCGTCGAGGACGGATTCAACGAGGATCAAAGCCCAGAAGACCAGCTCGAAGATGAAGCGCCGCCATCCGCACGAAGTCTCCCTGTGAGGACTAATAAACCCTGACCTGAACTACTATTCGAAGCCAAGGTACTGAGATTCCCCTCCCGCCACGAGCCGCTAGGATGGCAGACAGAGGGCATGCGAATCCACAAGCTAGCTGGCGGAGCTTGAAGAGGAGAAAGTTGTCCTAGCCGCCTATGGAGAATGCTTAGCAACTTGGATTGGGATGTTAGAGGCACATGAAGGCAGATTGGTGTATGTACCTCCCATACTGATATGGACTGGTGACATATATAACATACAATATCCATCTGTATTTACCAAATGGCACAATTGATAGAAGAGAGGCCACACAAATGTGCGGCAGGATACGTGCACTACGACCTGAAAACAACGTCAATCCCGACATGCATGATGTGATGATGATGTGTTGATCAAACTTCAATCTTTAGCCACCAATTGACCTACATCTACAAGTAGTAACCTCACCTCTAGCGAGCTAGTCAATGGATGTAAAAAAGGAGAGAAAACAAGACATGTACTAGTGCTGAAAGTGTGAGTCCGACCTTGCTAGCTAGGGTAGCATAAAACTGAAGCTAGTGACAGTGAGAGCCACATGAGACTTGGGTTAGTTTTCTGACCAACTAACCATGCATTATTTTGGTTTTCATGGAGAAGTGAAGAGAAATGATGCATGTTAGGTGTGAGGAATCTGCATGGCCAAGCTAGAAGCTCGCCTGCATGGCTCCATCTCCATGCATATGCCCTCACAACAAAACCCCAACCAACAATGCTGGACCATCTAATATTTCTCTCAAAGAGGTCAAAAGTGAAACATGCATGCATGAGGGTGATCCATATAGATGCTTGATAACCCCAAAGTGCAACTGGGTTCAAGGCATGTACTTGCTTTACAGAGGAGAACATGAACAAAACCAACAATAATGGACCATCCAATCCATCTGGTTTACATGCTCACATTCATGGTGCGGTGACCCTCATGGAGCAAGCTGGCGCGAACGGGGCCCATCTCTTCTCGATGGAGGCGGCAGAGACACAATACCACCCCGCGCTCGCCGTGGAGTCCGAGCACCTCGCAACCAAGGCGCAGCTCGAGGCCAAGCTCACTGACGTTGCCACAAGATGCGCCTCAATGACTCCGAGCGGGAGAAACTCTGCACGGAGGACGCGAATGATGAGTAGATACCCTCGGTTCGTCCAACTGCCAACGTACGCAAGGCTGGCGGCTCCGGCAAGGGGGTCATTGAGCTCTCCTCCGACGAGGAGTGGGAGTAGGAGTAGTTTTCAGTTTGTTTTATGCTTTTTTGTTTTGTATGTCTAGTAAATTTCACATTTGGTTGTCCTCTGTTTATCTATCCTATGTATAATCTACGTGCATGCTTTTGTATGGATTTGAGGTTTTGGAAAAGGAGGAAATTGTTGCCCGGATGGACAAATGGGGGTCGGCCAGCTCTTGTCCGTCAACGCGGGGGGGGGGGGGGGGGGGGGGGGGGGGGGGGGGGGGGGGGGTCGGTTGGAGATGCTCGTACAGTGAGATGCGTGCTAATATTAGTCGATTGATAATAAAAGCCATGAAAAGATAGACCATTGGCAAGATCACGGGTGGCGGCGATCGTCGAGGAAATGATGCTCAGTTCATGCATGGTGGTTGATGGCTGTTGGTGCCGGGGTTCACCGACGGCTTCGATGCTGCTCGGGAACGTCGAGTTCCAGGTCCAAGAAGTGTGGGGAGGCTCCCCGGCCGACGATCCACAGCGGCAAGTGCGCCGTCGGCTTCGGCGGTGCCTGTTCTGAGGCCCGCAACGCAGGTTTGCCTAGGCTCTCACTGCTATGGCACTCTCTTGGATCCAGGGTGTCTGGTTGCTCGCCTTCCTTTCCTCCGGCGGATGCTGCGGCGACGGCGGTGGCTGGTCTGGCCGAGCGTGGATCTGGTGGTTACAGGGACCCAGAAGGACTTGTTCGTCATTTTCTTTTTCCTGGGGTGTTCTCTGTAAATCTCTGGACAGTTCCTGAGAGAAGCTACGTGTGCTGTACCTGGCTTAGATATGAATGGACACGTGGTAGTTCTCCTAAAAAAAAACTGTTGGTTGTTGTTGGTACGGAGTGAGAGCATCTACCAGTACAATAGAATGGATGGAACCAACTACTCCCTCCGTCCCAAAATTCTTGTCTTAGATTTATCTAGATACGGACGTTGGCATGTTGCTAGTCCCCTTAGAGGAGGAATTGGGCTGATTCCCCAGCAAATGATGCATCATGGGACAGTGCCAGAGTTGCTAAGTAGATGTAGACCAGTTAAACAAATATACATGCTGGTCCCAGTTGCTCACCTGCCCCAGTAGCTTAACTGCCCTAGGTCCCAGTTCATCCTTGGTTCCTTGTCCCTCTCTCTTAATCAATTAATGTTAACGTCATGCTCATGGACGTGTCGTACGGCATTAGTATTATTTTGTTTAAGATAATTTCTGCGGGGAACATGAATTTTGGTTTCTTGCCAATAACTTGGATTGGGATGGTACGTAGCAGGGCACATGGAGGCAGATTGGTGTATGTACCATACCACTCACACTGACATGGACATGACATATACTCATGAGCATATTTGGCACAACGTTAACTGATAAAGGAGAAGCCAGGCGAATGCGCGTTGAGATTCGCGTCGATCCTGGCATGCACCATGATGTGCTGATCAAACTTGAATCGTCAACCAAAAACAACACAGCTACCACTACCAATTTACCTGCATCTTCCAAGTCTTACGACGTTATTTATTTTATTATTTAAGATTAATTTCTGTGGGGAGAGGAATTTCGGTTTCTTGCGAATAGCTTGGATTGAGATGGTTGCAGTAGCAGGGCACATGGATGCACATTGGTACTCACACTGACATTTACATATTAAACACTATACGCAGCTGTATTTGCAAAAAATAAAATGAAATAAACGGCACAACCGGTAGAAGAGAAGCCAGACAAAACACGCGCCGAGATTCGTGCGATACCGAGAACCCATGTGGATCCTGGCATGCATCCGGATGATGTGACCATCAAACTTGGATCTTGAACCAAAACAACATTAGCTAGCATTTGAATCGCCAACTGACCAAGTACAGCTACAAGTAGTAACCTCACCTTTCTTTAATTAGCTGGATAGTCAACTAGATGTCAAAAAAGCTGGAGAGGAAAAGCAAAACATGTACTCCCTCCGTTCCTAAATATTTGTCTTTCTAGAGATTTCAACAAGTGACTACATACGGAGCAAAATGAGTGAATTTACACTTTAAAATATGTCTATATACATCCATATGTGATAGTCCATTTGAAATCCCTAAAAAGACAAATATTTAGGAACGGAGGGAGTACTAGCTAGTGCTGAAAGTGTGTCACCTTTCTAGGATAGCATGAAACTGAAGCTAGTGAGAGTGGGCTAGTGAGGGGCACATGAGACCTGGCTGGGTTAGTTATTTGTCTGACCAGCCAACCATGCATGGACATGCATATGGCAGCATGTGTGTGTGTGTGTGTGTGCATGCATTATTCAGAGCAGTGAAGAGGAATGCTACTACACATGAGTGCATGCATGTTAATTAGGTGCGAGGCATCTGCGGGGCTGTGCTAGCAGCTGCCCTGCAAGGCTCCATCTCCATGCATACGCCCTCACAACAAAACCCCAACCAGCAATGCATGGACCATGCAGTGCATGTTCTGTCTCACCAAAAGATCAAGGCCACAGTAGAGCAGAGCAGGAAGAAAGTGAATCATGAGGCTCATCAGCTTATCCATAACCCCAAGTGCAACTGGGTTCAGGGCCTGCACTCTACTTTTTCAGAGGGAGAAGATGAACAACAAGACCAATAATTGGATTGTTGTTTTCAACAACAGATGGGTGCTGATGTATGCATGCATGTATGTTATGTGTGCCTGATGATCATCATCATCATCAGTGTTTCTGACATGCCTGCGTTGCACGCACTCACTTGCCCTGCGGCAGCAGCCTGCAGATCTGTGCAATAACTTCATAGATGTGTGAGTGAAAAGGTATGTTGATCCACATGTATGTATGAAGGTGTGATCTGATCTCTCGAGACTGTTTACATGTCAATGCATGCATATGCAACCATGTTCACCGTGGACCACAGCACCGGAGACAGGTCAAGCCAACTGCCTCTCCCTCTCCCAGGGGCTCCATCAACAACAAGCCATTTATTTGCACTTTGAGTTGATCAATCACCCTCCTTTTTTTACCTGCTTTGTGAAAAAGTGAGAAAAAACACTTCAGCACCCACCCACCCACCGCCGAGGAATCTCGCAAGAATCCAACAAGGGTGATACAAATGTGCCCCAACAAAGGGGGGCCATGTTCTTCTAGTTGCCAGCTTGCCATGGCTCAAGCCAGTTACCAGACTCTGATATCAAAGTACAGACAGAGTTGCTCTTACAATGTACCATCAGTTTAATACAATTGACACCGCAACGGTCTAAGTCCCTGTTTGTTCATGGGGTTGGCGAAGATGCCGCTATCCACATCTGGTCAAACCAGCAGCACATTACATCCATGGCATGTTCTCAGGGATAACTCACTGGAATCTGCTGAGAAGGCCAGCATTCCCCTCCTGTGTGAGGTATCATCTGACGGCAAAGGAAGATCATGCCTCCTCGTCGCTGTCGTTTCCGAAGACGGAAGGGACTTTCGTGGCAATCTTTGGCTTCTTGCTGATGCTGCCAACAGGTGCCTGTGCATTGTTAGAAGGAATGCTCAGTCAGAATGATCTCACAGAATTAGCTTCTAAAGCATGATCCATGTACAGTGAGTTTGACACAAGACAAGCAGAAGACATATGTGGAATTAGTGAACAGGAGGTAAAAGTAACTTCATTTGTGGTCTGCACAAAGAAGACAGGGATAAGAAGGCTAAAATATGACTATTTGAGAAATGGTTCTCTTTTCTTTGCACAGCACACAATTGCATATTTTTGCACGAAATTTCAAAAGCGCCACATTATTTGCAACATGTATATGTGGTATTCTTTTGGGATTCTGTGAAAAAAATGTTGTTTCTGAAGCACAAGCAAACAAGCTCAAGCTCAGTTCAGAGTTACCAGAATGCAAGCACAATACCCTTTACTTCCATAGTCATATCAGCTAAACAAAATGTGGCGTTGATGTAAGAATTAAGATACCTTGGAAGGGGTCATTTTGGAGAAGCCAAACTTCAATGTTCGACGTTGATCCTGGCTGCCCGGGGTAGGCAAGTTCTTTGACGTAACTTGCTCTCCTGAGATCTCTGGTTGTTCTTGCTTCTCTTTCTGCTGCTTTCTATGAGCATCTGCCCTGCGAGTTCCATCAAGGAAAGTACAAGTTTAATACACACTCAATGCATTCCTCAGGAAAAACAAGCATTCAGCGTGTTTTATTAATTGAGGACAAAGTACAGAATGCATACAGTTGGGCAAATTTTGCCAGCTCCTTCTCTTCTCGCTGTTGCTCACGTTTCTGCCTATCATCACGGTTGCCACTGTTGCTGCTTTGCATCTCTTTCATTTCCTTGAACCTCTGCAGAACCAGAATATACAAAAGTGTCATGTTAGGGGGGAAAGGATACATAAGGTACCAACGGCTACAAAGATGCATGTATGGCAAAAAAATCAAAAAATAAAAATCAACGAGAGAGAAATTCAATAGTGTAAATGCATTACCTTCCTATGATTATGGTCATATGAGCTTAGATGACTCTCAAATTCATATGCCAGCTTGTATTGCTTATTACAGAGGCTGCAAAAGAACGTCTTCTGTATCTCCTTAACCTCACTGCGGATTTTCTGCTCACGTTCTGCTGTGACCTGGATTGTCATGATTCGCACCAAGCAGGGAAAAGAAGCCACCAAATAAAAAGTGCACAGGATGCTCAAAAATTCATGAGGGTTGATGCTACAACTCCATATCCAAATGGCACACCAGCATAGGTGCTATGCAGCGCCGACAACCAGATACCAGTTCTCACAGCTGAAGCATCAACCCAGAAGAATCTCAAAAGAAAATACAGAAATTAGCACTCAGTGTGTGATTGCGCACCTCACGCTTCTTAATATGCTCTTCGGTCTCCTCAAGTTCAACATTTAATCTCTTTCTTTGTACATTGTCCTCAGCTGTGAAGAAGTCATCCTGCTCTTGCTTCCCCACTCCTAATTTTGCATCCCTGATACCAGCTTTTATTGGCTCTAGGATACCTGCATCGGAACAAAGTAATGTATTGTTGAGGTGCAGGAACTAGATGGCAATGCTAAATTGTAAAAACGTCTTTGGAAGAACAAAATATCATCTCAGATGAAACTGTAGAGTAAGTTTAGAACAAAAGATGAGGCGGAAATAAAAGAAAATGTTCAGATCTTCAGTAATATGAAGCACTAGATATACTATGGTTACCAAAGTTGGCGAGAAAACTACTGCAGATTAATATTCTTCAGGTTCTTTTAGAGTAGAATAAAGCTATAGCGTGTGCTGTGAGCCTGTGATGGTGGTAACATACTTATGTCCTTCAGAGCATTAAAAGAGACAGAGACACTCTGACTGGAACTTGCTTTACGTTAAGGTTGTTATCATTTGTCAACAGCATTCGAATTCAGTCCAGGCAGCTCTCAGACAGTGCAACTGACTTCTACTCGTACTCCAATTCAAAGTCCAAGTGCACTCATTTGATACACCAGAACTTTATAGAAACACAGTCACATACAAATGTACCAAAGAACATTAACAACGATATGTCCCAAGTTCCAATGGCATGGCCAGAGGCTCTGCATCAAGCCTTGAAACCTGTATTTCCTCTGTCCTTCCAGATCTATCAATATGGACTTCGTGTTCATTGTAGTATCCTCATCTTTGTTTCCTTTAGTTCCTCTCTCTTTCTTCTGTCTGGTACTCTGGTTCCAGTTTTGGTGATTGGTATGATCTGGGGACACCCATGAGGTACATCTGATCTGAAGGCTTAGGAGGCAGCGAACCTACATTGACGGTGTTTCACAGGGGGCAGCAGAGAGTTAGTGCACTTTCCATGGGGATCGATGACGATAAGGGATGCCACGGTCTCTGAGTGGACATAGGCGCCTGCCACCTGCGGCCTGCCGCAAACTCGCTTTCGTGCATGATTTGTTTTAAGCATCGTTGAGACTCAACGGGTCCAGGACTGTACACAGATGGCCCCTGCAACCTAGAACGCTGGACCAACACGATGACACCAATCAATGGTTGATACTACACTTCAACCCTAGGATTGAAAATGCCAAATTAGCAAACTTCGTTCCTAGTACATGCATGGCAGCAATTGTGGGTCACTATTGCATTGATGAATGATAACCATTTCTTCAAACCCTAAGCTCTCGACACTTGCGCAAAAGTGTCCCTAGACAAGCTTAAATAAAATTCAGCAAAACCACAGCCATCGAAACTAACATGGTTGTCAGTCAGCTAACAAAACCAGCACAATCAACATTATGCCGTAGGTCATGCAGCTGGGTTGCCGGGGTGTCAACAGCATCCTCTGCTATGTCTTCAGCTGCTGATTCTACTAATTATTGGCTCTAGCTGCATCGGGACAACGAAATGCATTGCTGAGGTGCAGGAACTAGAAGGCAATGCTAAACTGTGAACCTTCTTCTTTAGTCAATGATGGCAGGTGGTGGATAAGAACAAAATAGCATCGCCGATGAAACTACGGCGTTCCATAGCAGCAACTACTGCAGATGGACAAAATAGCATCGAAACAAAAGATGATGCAGAAATAAAAGAACACGTTCCATTTATGAAGTACCAATATGCTCCTGTTTGACGAGTCAACGAGCAAGCTACTGCAGATTAATCCTCTCTGGATCTTTTAGAGTAAGATAAAATTAGAGTGTCTGCTGGGATGGTGGAATCAGACTTACATCCTTTATAGAGCAATTGAATGAAGTTGGAGACTGAATTCGAACCGTAACTTGTTCTTCTACCCTACGCTTGTTTTCATTTGTCAACAGCAGTCAGACTAGGCCACACAGACAGTACTCAAACAGGGGAAACTGACTTGTATGGCAGCAAGTGTGGACTATTATCGCATTGACGAACGACAACCCACTTTCTCCAAACCCCAAAACTCTCGACGCTTAGCTCGCCTAAATCTAAATGTTTCCCTAGACAAGCTTAAAATCCATCAAGACCCCAACCAAGGAAAGTAACATGGTGGTCAGCCCGCTAACAAAACCAGCGCAATCGACAATACGCCATCTGTTCTGCGGCTGCGGCATCAACAGCAGCCTCTTGCTATACTTCTTCGGCTACTGATTCTACCAAACATGTCAATTTTTCAACGAATTACTAACTGATGAGCTCGAACAACGGAGTCTGAAACAACCAAGTCAGGATGATGATTGACAACACATCACAGAGCTACAGGTTGCACCACTGAATTGAAGTGAATCTAGAGAGAGGGTAAACAAAGAGGTGAGAGCAGAAAGAAAGAAAGAAACCTTGCTCGTTCTTGCCGAGGCCCTTGCCGGACTTCCATCCCATCTTCTGCAGCAGCCTGAAGCCGACGTTGGAGGAGGCGAGCCGCGTGTCGACGGAGGCCTGCTCCAGCCCCTCCGTGTCCAGGTTCTCCACCGGCCGGTGCCCCCTCGGCAGCCGGAACTCCACCTCCTCGTCCAGCCGGTCGTACCCTCCCCCGTACTCCTCATCCCCCTCCTTCCCAGGGGGCGGTGGGTTCTTGCTGCCGCTGCCGATGCCGATGCCGCCGTGGCCGGGCCTCTCCTGCGCAGCACGGGTCAGATGGCGGCGGATCTGCAGCCCGAGGAAGCAAAGTTAGGAGCGAATAGGTCTTACTCACCATGGCTTCCACGCGAGGCGAGGGAGCGAGAGCTAGGGTTTTCGCCGGAGCCGGCGCCGGCGACGAGGGTGGGGATTAGATTGTGGATGGGCTCTCTCCTCTACCCTCTCTCTTTCCCTTGACCCTTCGAAGAATCGTTGGTGGGCCCGGCCCGGAAGTGCTCTGGATGGGCCCGATTCGGCCCAGCCCAGTCTTGTATCTGAGACGAGGTTGTTAGCGACCCGGCCCGCGTGTTAAACCCTCGTCTGGTTCCGTCCCCCTCCCGAACTCGGCGACACCAATGGCGCAGCCGCCGCCGCCGATGCCGCCGACGGCGGTGATACCGCGGGAGGCGTGGGAGGGCTGCAGCGTGCTCCTCGACATCAACGACGGCGACCGCCTCGCCTTCTTCCGCCTCACCCCCGGCGCGTCCGTACCCTCCCCTTCCCCTTCCCCTCTTCAGCTTCCTGCTCCGAAACCCTAGCTGCTGGTGCGGTCGCGCTGACGTATTTCTCTCTGCTGTTGTGTGTGGCGGCGCAGGACAGTGAGGATAGGGGACAAGAGCTGCTCGCTGCAGCCGCTGCTCGGCCGCCCCTTCGGCTCCCTCTTCCGCGTCGGCCCCGACGGCCTCCTCCCCTGCCAAGGCAAGGATGATAATACAAGTGTTTTCCATTCCAGTTCATCTCTGCACTCTACTCATTCAAACATGCTCTGCTATCTTATCTTAGTGACAACAATGGCTGGCCTTATTGGTGCAGACAATGATAAGCCGCGAGACGGCAGCGCTGCGGAGGGCCAGCCGCAGGACGAGACCAGGGACAACAGGTCCCTGGTCGACAACAACACCGCGCAGACGCTGTCCAGCGAGGACATCGAGGCGATGAAGCGGTGAGGATCCGCTGAGTAGGATACTTGTTTGTCTGTTCTCTGTTTTAATGAGATTTTGGCGTGGTTCGGTTTTATTAGGGAGGGTGCAAGCGGTGACGCGATCGTGGAGGCCTTGATAGCGAATAGCTCCACATTTGGAAATAAGACCGTGTTCTCACAGGTTAGTAGTATCAGTTACTGGCTATTTTGATTCCTTGCTGTTTTGGAGGGACACTGAGGACTGATTTAATGTGACCGTTTCGGCTGCAGGAGAAATACAAGCTGAAGAAACAAAAGAAATATGCACCTAAAGTGCTTTTGCGACGCCCCTCTACCAGAAGGTATCTCGTTGCCGCACTTTTTGCAGCAGGAAATTGTGACATTTATTTTGAAAGCGGATACTGTCTAACTTGTGGTGCTGTATGAGTATGACTGTCACGTATGCGACCAAATGCAGTATCACCCATTCCAGTTTAATATAAAGATGCATCTTCTGATTAGCTCTTTGCAGTGGATGTCCTGTCCAAAGTAGCGAACCAATATCTCTGGAGTATCTTCTTAACTGCAGTTTGAAGATTGTTGTAGTGCATGAATAAAGTAGGACAAGTAAGAAAGAAGTAGTTGCTTTATTTATAATTTCGCTACTACAACTGATGAAAACACATCTAGCTCTATGGTGGCAATGTAGTCTGTTATGGCTAAAACTTACTTAGCCCAACTAACCTTAGGTCAGACCAACTTACAAATGGATGTATTCCAACGTACAAATTCAATGCATTTGAATCGAGAGATAAAAATCGATGGAGGGGGGAAATAAGAAACACTAAAATGCAATGTTTTTAAACTTATAGCCTATGGAATTTGAGTCCCACTGTTGTTCTTTTGAAAATTCATGTATCCTCTGTTTACTTAAAAAAGTGGTGTTCAGAACAAGAAATAAGGTGTGGCCTAATAAAAGGTGCAGTGCAGAATCAATTTTTTAGGTTGGCCGGGGTGGGAGCGGGGGTGGGGGTGGGAGAGTTTTAATTTCTCTCTTAATAGAACATGCAAGTTTTCCAGCTTTTGGTTTGAAAGATTACCAAATGAACTGGATTTAACTTAGTTATTTGGAAAGTTGGCATAATTTTGAAATAATTTTGTTGTAACTTGTATCTCCAAAGTGCTTGGCACTTGTAAATATAATTTCCTTTTTATTTTGCTCATTAGTCTTAGCGTATACTACTGGGAAGTGTGCAAATTATCTAATATTTTTGTTCCCTTTTATGCCACAGCATTTGTGAGACATACTTCAAGAAGTACCCAGCTCGAATAGGGTAATTATTTCCCTTTCATTACTTGCTAGAGCCAATCTAATTTTTTCCTTATCATCATAGTTAATTTCTTGATCTTGTTGCCTAGAAACAATGAAAGTGTATAGCTATAACACTTAATAATTACATAACACTGTCTTGTCTGTGTTCCTCAGGTTTATGCGAGTTGATGCGCTCTCCCTCTTGTTGTCTATGGCAAATGTTGGTGCGTATTCAGATGTGCTTGCCGTTGATATGGTTGGGGGTTTGGTTGTTGGAGCTGTAGCTGAACGCTTAGGAGGTAAATTATGCTTGTGCATCACCATTTTAATGCAAACAAATGTTAGTTACAGTAATTATTGATTGTCTCTGTTATTTCTATTATAGGTACAGGATATGTTTGTAGCACATATCTTGGATCAGCGCCCAGCTCCATAGACATAATAAGAATGTATAATTTGAACAGCGAGATGACCAGCAGGTAAATCCATTTTTTTAGCACTATATGGCTTCTCATTTAAAGATGCTTCTCATTTAAGGAGATAGTCAGTTAGAGAACCTTTGGAAAGCAAGCAGGAGTATAAATTCATACACTAATCTGAAACACTACTTTTTACCCTTAAAGTGGCTATAAGACATACTAACAATGTTGGTAAATACATTATTTACAGTTTCAGATAATATGCACTATCATTCTTATCATTATGTATTATATCTTGAATTGTCATCTATTACTTTTATCAGTATGTACATGTAACTGTATGAAGCTCCATTCAGGATTTTCCAGGCACCACTTAGCGACTTGTGCTCCTTGAAAAGTTCTGGCAATGCTCCTGGCAGCGTTCAAGGTGATGCGGTCGAACCTAGTGCAGTACCAGACGAGAGTCTTCAGTCATCCCTGGAAAAACCATCTGATACAGAAGTATCAGATGGGAAGGCGCAGTCAACGACAGCGCAGCCAATTGTTATAGAGGCCCCTGAGCCTGCAACGGATGAGCACCTTAATCGAGGTGACATTCCAATTGATATAGAGGCCCCTGAGCCTGCAACGGATGAGCACCTTAATCAAGGTGACATTCCAATTGATATAGAGGCCCCTGAGCCTGCAACGGATGAGCACCTTAATCAAGGTGACATTTCTATGCCGGGTAAGCAGTGATCAATCTATTACGAAGAACTTTCCATGAGGGTGGGATGTTCGATCTACTGATGCTATTTTGATCTGTAGATTGCAAAGGAAGTAATGGCAATTCAATAGCTCCCAAAGTGCCGAGAGCAGGAAAAGCACCCTCACCGGAGAGGATGAAATATTGGGGAGAACATGGCTTTAGCAGGTAATGCGAAATATACTCCATCAGTAGAAAACAACTGCCGTATGCGTCTAAATATTTTCATTAATATACTGGTTTTGTGTTAATGTAGTTTGATTGTTGCTGCTCCGGGACATGAGGTGGAGAGTGTGGTTGCTGATTTGCTTCCACTCTTGTCTTATTCGGCCCCATTTGCCATTTATCACCAGTATCTTCAGGTAAATCATTGTTCTTTACAGTTGATACAGATGCCAGTTCCTACAAAATGTTTGTCTTGCGGCATTTCTGCAGATTACTTTCCTTTATAGATTGAATATTCTTTAAAAATAAATCCTGTCACTTCCCTGAAAAATTAGCTTATGTGTTAAATTGACCTTTTCTTTGTTTTATCCTTATTTCTTTTGCTCATTTTGTAAAGTTTGGTTTTGCTGTTACTTATCTTTTGTTTTCTGGTGTCTACATGCAGCCTCTTGCGACTTGCATGCATAGTTTGCAAGTATCGAAAATGGCTATTGGGTTACAGATAACTGAACCCTGGCTTCGAGAATATCAGGTCAGTACGCTAGGCATTTTTTTCTTCTTGTTTTTATAAGCCTGATTAATAATTACCAAAGTGTCTAAATTACCAAAGTGTGGCTGTTTATAAACCAATTTTGACATTAAGGAATGTAGAGTAATAAAATGTTTGAAGGTCCATATATGGATACCTGTCTGAAGCCTAAATTACCAAAGTGTGGCTGTTTATAAACCAATTTTGTTGCCACCCACTTGAGTACTAATAACTGCTGGGTTGTGTGGTGTGTGATGAGCATGCTTGCAACAAAATTGGTTTATAAATGCAAAAAAATGGCCTCTGAATTATGAATGCTACTTATAAATTCAACAAAGGGTCTGTGACTAGTGTCGCGAATTATGCAGGTAAATCATCCATAAAAACCAGAAACTGTGGTGATTTCCTTGGTTTTTCAATCTCCCTTACTTCTGGATGCAGGTCCTTCCATCGCGCAGCCACCCACACATGCAGATGAACGCGTTTGGTGGGTATATCTTGAGCGGCATCCGGGTACACAAGCCAGACCCGTCGGGAGCACGAGTGCAAGAGAAGTCATCTGGCGCAACGGAGAGCATGCTTGTCTCGTGATTTATATTTGATCCGTGCAGTTGTAGCTTCTTTTCTCTACGGGTTGCAGCGATACGGTTTGCGTTGCGGCCTAGCTAGGTCTGAGGAGTATACTTGTAAACAACTATGTCTTGCATCCTTCCCCTGTGGGAAGGACATGTAACATATGCCGGCCGGCATTCGCCTGTGTTGTAACTGTGGTCGATTCACATCCCAGTATTGATTAATTCACTCTCGTACCAGTGGAACATTGATAGGCCATGGACATGGTTTTCCGCACCGTCCGTTTACCACTTCCTCTAAGAAATTTACCACCATGAATGCTGAATCATACCTAGTGACTTTGCCTAGCCAACTTGTTTTGTTGTCCGAAGAAACTTGATCCGTTTTGCTGTTCATCAGAGTCAACCCTCTTTGAATGAGAAAACGGATTTGGAAAAACTAATGTGAAGCACACTTTTAGTTAGTCTGCAAAAGCATATTTCAATGTTATAAAAGCTTTGGTAGTAAGATTTGGACTTTTTTGGCGAGATTTGGGATTTTGGTACTAGAACTCAAATATCTGAAATTTCAAAAACTATTCAGAATTATTTTGAGATTTCTTATTAAATTTTGAGAAAAAATAACTGCTATATTTGAATTTGATTTCTTATTACATATGGGTGTGAATATCTGGTGTTATATATTTGAGGGTTATCGCTCCACTAAGAATTTGGAGGTGAAAAGGATCCTCTCCTGAATTTTGTCAGAAGTACTACATGTTTTTTTCTACATACTGGCGATGCTAAGCAGAGAACACATTCTGATGATGCTAAGTAGTTGGTGAAGGATTTCATGCTAGTTAGAGCTGACAAACATAGTTACAGTTCAGTGTAACTAGAAGGAAAGGTGCGCCTTGCTGTGCCGTCACGACTCGAGAAGTAAATATGGATGTTGATAGAATGTCTCATCAGATGATGACAATGATAATTTATATGTAGCATGTCTAAGATGTTTCATCACTTCAAAAGAGAAACTTCATTGTGTACAACATCACAAATTTAACTGCTGCTACCAAGTCTGGAGCACAAGACCATGCAGTTCATGGCGAAGAAAAGAAGCTCATATATTTGACGAGTGCAGTAAATGGTGCTCCTCTCTCATATGGTGATGATGATATCTTGGGACTTGACACCCCTAATTTGGCGGTGATCTACAGGATTTCCGGAACACAACTGAAGGTCATGACTTCAAGCAAGCCAGATGAGATCAGCAGCATTCTTCTGCTGAGAGGAACAAGTAGCAGCAAAGGAGGGACCAGACCCAACTAGTTGAGAAAACTAAATTACTCTCAGATCACACCTAGTAGCTAGGTGAATTCAGAGGATGGTCGCGACAGAAAATACATAGCGAATTAAGGATACACGTTCACGCCAGCCAGGATATTGCGGCTGGGATTTACCCCAAGTACAGGAAGTGGAGCTCTAGGGCTATCAGATCGATCTGGCGTTTTGTACCCATTACAACCAGTGAAAGGTAACTTTTATAATGCTAATAATGTAAAAGCTGGTGAGCAAGGAGACAGTAAAAGTAATTCAAATAGTGACAGCTCTAGTCTTCAGAGCCGTTGGATGCACGATCAAGGGCGTGGAGTTGCAGTTCTTGGCGAGAACCGTGAGTACAAAACCTTCTCCAGTTACTCACACCTGCAAAATTCGACCAGCCATTCAGTCAGCTGATTATTCATAGCGTCCCTCTACACAGAGCAGACATACATAGCCTCCTTCTTACCTTTGCAGTGTCAGTTTTTTGTGATAAAAGGCTGTCAGCTGCACATTGAGGAAATGGTAATCTTGCTTGTTTGCCATTATGGCCTGCGCAGATGAGTTGCTTGTTAGTTAGTACAAAAGCATCATCCCTCCATGTGATTAAAATGAAGCATATCTGAATATTTAGACCTGACCTTTATCCTTTTCTTGCACAATGCTGCAGCAGCACGGGGATACCTTCAAAAATATCATATGCAACAACAGCTTGACAATGTGCCTTGGGGGATGCTATTGGCTACGACTGCAGCAATTCCTGGGCGACCAGTGTGTGCTTTAGACGGATTTGGTTGGTACACTGCGCCTGAGGAAGAGGAAGAATAGAATGAGGGGCAAGGTATCAAGGATGTCACAAGGAACAGTTGAAACTTTAAACTGCATCCACCGAACAGCACCATTCGCGTGTGGCTATTGCAGTGGAAGAAGACTGCCTCAGTCAACCACACCTTTCCCCCAACTCAATCTGTTGCTTCCGAGGAGATTGATCTACAAAACTGAGTAAACATCGCAACTGAGATTAGCTAGTGATAGTACATGCATGTCTGACTGAAATAGGTAAAATTATATCAGTACAGTTCCATCACTAGATATACCTGGATGGCAAAACTGCAAACATGATCAGCAGCAAAACACTGACAATTCATTGTTTTCCATAATTATGCCAGATGATCCTTTGATCCCTAAAACTGAAGATTTCCTAGGCACACCTTCAGTCTTCATGACTTTTGTACAAAGTGTAAACACAAGTGGCTTGAAAGCCCACCAAACTAACATACGAACACCTGAACAACAAGCCAACCGAAATTAGAAATGCAAGAACACCTGGTACTGACAGCAACATAGCAGTATATGAAAAGAAAAAATCACCTTAATATCAGTAGCTTGACCCGAAGTCTCATTTGTTCCATACTAATGTCCTACTGCTATTTTGATCGAGACACCCAAAATAGGAGAGTAGACTGCCATGTCTTGATGAATAACAAATAACCCAAATTTAAATGCAAGTATGAAGAAGCCTATAAGATCGAACAAACACCTGCACACATAACAAAAACAAATGGTGATCACAGGTTTCGTTGGAAGAAAAGAAGGCATTGGCTGATAATGATGTCGATTTTATCGATTTGTAGAAAGAAAAGGGGCGTCGAGAAACAAATCTTAAATAGTTTCACTACCATTGAGAAGAAAATGGAAATCTGATATGGCAGGAGTAGAAGTGGATTTTTTTTGCGGTGAGTATAAGTTGAAGTGTATATAACTGATATTGTTGTGGACACCCCTAATGAAGGTTCCTGCAGCTAATTTGCATGTAATGGCTCCGCCTGAAATTAGAACCAAGAGGGAGCCCAGTTATAGTTCAGTTCAGAAATATGTTGTTCCTGCTTTGCATCAAAGAAAGGTGCTGACAAGTCTGAATCCGAAAGGCATTTTGGGTGCATCCCCATGTGCTTAATCCCCATCTTATTTTCTGCTTCTCCTCTCACATCTACTTTGCTTCCACCAAATTATATATTCTATCTAATTTATGGTTGCTAGATAGATTAACTTCTCCACCAAAAATCACCAAATATTGCTGTCATTAGTGTGTGGTGAAAGATCAGGGCCAATCAGCACACGTTCTGTCTTATAAGATACTCCCTCCGTCCAATAATATAAGAGCGCTTTTGACACTAGTGTAGTATCAAAAACGCTCTTATATTATGGGACGGAGGGAATATAGTACAGCAGGAGTAAAGTTCCAGTTTAGATGTACCACCAGATTTAAGTTCCAATTTAGATGTACCTACCAGATTTAGGATATAGTACAGCCCTTGTGCCATACATGTGTTTGAATGGGAACTCCAAGGCATTGTCCTGCACAAACAGAGTTATTAAGCGGGATTGCAGGAAAAGGGCAAAGTTGAAAAACACAAGAAAGTATGTTTGTGTTACCTTGGATCACTCGTATATTAATATATTGGGGATGGTTCCCACTAACCCCCTGCACTTCTCGTTTAGCTCCTCGCTGCATTTATAGACAACTAGCTTTTCCAGTGAATCCGAGATGGGCAATGACGAGATGGCTGGACAGCAGTTGACTGTTAATTTCTTGAGGCTGGTAAGGTTACGCAGCCCTGCAGGGAGTTGTTGAAGGTTCTTGAAAGTCCAAAACACTAGTTCCTGGAGGGAGGAGAGGAGTTGAAGGGCGTCATCTTGCTCCTTGCTGAACCGCTCCATCCCTTCACACCAATTCCCAAAAAGTTTCAGCTTGGTGAGGGAAGAAGAGAGGAATCTGCAGACGGGTGCAGCAAGAAGTCCTGCTATGTCATCAATCTCGAGCTCCTGCAGTGCGGATGAAACAAGCTGTGTCTGCTGCTCTTCACCTCCCTCAGCATCCTCCAAAGCCCGTCTGGGATTGGGATCCCAATCAGCAAAGAATCTATGGCTGTCCCTGACCTCTAATTTGTTGAGTTGGCCCATGGTGGTAAGGAGAGACCACAAGCCCTGACATTTCAGATCCTCTCCGCAATCACTCAATCCTAATCTGGTGAGAGAGGAGAGGCTTGAGAGGGGCTTCAGTGTCCTCAAGCCTTTCACATCCCAAAGCATCAGAAACTGCAGGGAGGAAGGGAAAATGTGACAGGAAAAGGAGAAGGTGGATAGAAACTTTTGGGAGCACCGTATTGTTAATCTCTGGAGAGATCGCAAGGCTTGGAGCCCTCCTCCACCAGGAACAAGAGTTGACGAGTCCACCAGGACCAGCTCTGAGCAGTAACTGATTTTCAATTCCTGTAGTGAGTCACAGAGATGAGGTGGGAAGAGCAGCACCCCAGCTGATGCTGCTGTCATTTCACCTCCCACTGATGCTGCTGATGTTGTCTGTTGTACATCCACCCCCACTACCAGCTTTTTTATGCTATAACAAAGGCATATTTCCAATTTGGAGAGCTTTGGGAGGTGGGGGAGGAGCTCTGTCAATTCTTTCCCAACATTACCATATATGAGGTTGATCTTGATATGCTCAACAGGGAGCTGCCATTCCACATCACCCTGACCTCCTAGTGGTCCAACCAGAGAATATGAATCTTCTATAAATAATGTCTTCAGTGAGGTTAGCGTCAGAAGGTGCTTCAACTCCAGAGGTGGGCACCTCTTGAGTGTCAGCTTCTCAAGACTTGTTTCTTTATCAAAAACCAGCACTTGGTCTAAGCTAAGCAGTTCACTCTCTTCGGCAATTTTCAATTCTGCTCCACCGGATGATTTTGAGTATGCAAACTCCTTTAGCATCTTTACACATTTCATCGTGACAGAACGCAGACTTTCGATCCAGGAGATGGGAATCACTAGCAAGAATTCAGGACAGTCATGTACCTCAAGCTCTTGTAGCTTGGGGAACCAATCTGGGGTAACAATGTGGTTTGAGAAAGGCAACCCCAACAGTTTTGCGCACTTCCTAATAACCAGAACTTGCAAAAGAGGGAACAATTGAGCATCCGGTGGCAAAAAGTCTCCATCAATGGAAGGCTCTTGTTCAGTTGGGTAAATCCAGTTTTCGAAACTTCCTAGACCAATGGGAGTAATCTTTGTTAGCACGCAAAAGCTTTTCTCTATGATAAACTCCTTCAGTCTGGCAATATCCTCATACCATAGTTCACGAAGATCCCACGCCTTCCCTAAAGAAGGGAAAACTTCCCAAGAAACACCATGAAGATAAAGATATTGTAAAGCTTCAACAGCATACTCATCACCCAGCCATGTTGGACAAGAAGGGCCTCCATGCCCTCTAATGCACAACACTTGAAGATCTCCATGAGGTTGAAGCCTCTCAAGAACCACTGCTTCCACACCAGGCTCAACAATAGATCGCTCACTATCCCAGTCCAATGTTAACCTCTTCAAGTGGTTTCTCTCTATCAGTTTTGCTTGAGCTGCTTCTTCTTTTGTATGTATTTTCTCAAGGTTGTAGATGCCAAGCTCTCTTAGCCTGGTCAAAGGTTCTAGCTGCTTTGGTTCAAATCCTTCACAGTTTTTCTTGACTCGAAATACCTTTAACTCTTCTAAGAGCTTAAGTTTCCCCACATTACAAATATCAGAATGGATCCCATCATCATCCGGGGCATAAAAATGGCACAATTTGCCAAGGTTGCTCATGTCTTCAGGCAAATCACAAAAGCCATTCCACGTCTCAAGATCTAGAATTCTTAAATGATAAAATTTAGAGATATTCTGTGGTAAATGCATCTCGCTGTCCTCTGTCCCTAGATATAGGCATCGTAGGTGGACAAGTCCTGAAAAGTTAAGTAACATGGAGTCCACGGGACACTTCATGCCGGGCAAATAAAGAACACGAAGAGCATTTGCTTCCCTAAAAAAATCTCCAAATATCTTGGCAAAATTTTCATCCATTTCTCCTAATAACATCAAACTTTGCAGATGTTCAACCTTCAATCTTGTATTTAGTTCTTCCAATTCACTCTTAAATTTTTCACCAGACACTGCACCATATTCACCTAAGTCATCGGTGCTTATAGACAGGTGACGGATGGATGGATGAAATTCTGCTAATCCAACATCAGAGAGACTTAAACTAAGACAATCATGCGATGCAACCTTCAATGCCAAATCATGCAGTAGGTCATGCATAACATATAACAGAACACCATCACTTTCCTCTTCTCTGAAAAAACCATGAGTGACTAACTCATTTAAATTGCTCAGACCTATGTCTTCAAATGTTTGGTTGTGGCCATTGGGTATCAAAATATCTAGTCCGATCCAGAGGTTGATCAGATCGTGGCTTCTGAAAATGCAATCTTCAGGAAACAATGCAGAATAGGAAAAACATTGCTGCAGATGGAAAGGGAGAAAGTCATAGCTAAGCTTCAAGGCAGGCATAATTCCGTTGTCATCGGTCTGCTTCTCCCATTCTTTACTCTTTAGGACTCTTTTCCAATGACACAAACTAAGATCTTTACTCAGTAATCTACCAACAGTCTTTGCCGCAAGAGGAGAGCCCTTTAGTTTTTCTATTATCTTATCTCCAGTCTCAAGCAAAAAATGTTTATTATTTCCACATTTCTCATCGCCAAAGACAAATGCAAGGAATAACTTCCTAAACTCTTCAGATTCTAAACCATTCAATTCTATTGAATTGACAGTTGTTTTAACCTTTTCTCCTATTCCTTGAAACCGAGTTGTGATTAGAATCATACAATCCTTTACTTGTGATTGACTGAGTATCGACAATAATTTTTCCCAGTCATCCCCATTACTAATCTGCCATATGTCATCTAATACAAGTAAGAATCTTTTAGATTTTAATCTTTGTTCAATCAGCTCTTCTGTTGTAATGAACTTGCTTTCACTTTCAACTTCAGGGGTATATCTTTTAATCGGCTCTATGACATTATCCAGACTGAAATTGAGCGACACACATATCCAAATCATGACCGGAAAATGCTTCTGCACATGTTGGTTGCGATATATGTGTTGTATGAGGGTTGTTTTCCCCATTCCCCCCGGACCCACAATCGGAAGCGCAGTAAGAGCCTTGTCACAGTATTGACCCTCAGTGATATCATGTATGATGCTATTCATGACATAGTCCCTCCCGTATAGTTTTGGCTCATCAATTCGACCTTTGGTAATGGGACGACTCTGAGCAATGTCTCGGACAGTTCTTGGCCCACAATGTATGAGAATCTTGTTAATCTCATTGCGCATAAGCTGCAGTTTCTCTAGAATGTACTTCATCCTTTGAGAGAAATCAACCCTATTAAAATCAAGCTTTGGTGCTTCTTGCGCAGTGCCACAATGGCCATCACCAACATGTGGACGTGGGGAAGATAAGCAAGGGAGGAGTTTACCGAACTTGGGCATGCATCCGCTGACCTCCTGATTGGCGTGTGAGGTTGAGGAGGAATCACCGCATGAGCTCTGCCGGTGTTCAGCACGCTGCCAAGGGCAACAGTTGACAAGTTTGCCAACAGCTTTGGCGGTGTGACGAGCATTGAGGGCGAGGTTGCGGACGCCACCCGCGCCGTGCTGGTCGGCAGCATCATACGTGTTGTGGAGCTTGCCGTGGATGCGGAAGTAGTCCAACTCATCCAGCAAGTCATCGGCATTGTGCGCCAAATCCTGGAGCTTCTGTAGCAGCATCTCCATGGCCGGCCCGCTGAGCTCCTTGAGGGCAGCTTGCTCGAGGGTGGCCTTCACAAGCAGCAGTTCCATGCTGAGGGCCTCGATGCTGGGACCAAAGTTCCTCGTGGCTGCCCAAGCCCCTAGGACACCATCCGCAACGGGGCCCAGCGCCTTGGCCACCACCCATTGTGCCGTGGCTAGGGCCACAAACATCCTCTAATGCAGGGATGGACAATCTGCATCGATCCAGGAACCAAAGGGAATCCAATCCTTCTTAGATATATGCATGTATTAATTTGCTGTCGTCAATCTTTGACGGGAATAGCAGGAGCTCTGCCTTTGCATTATAGAGAGAAGAAAGAGGTACAAGTTACAGTGGATAGGTGTGTATCACACATGTGCACAGTACCCACTGGGCACACAACTAAGAGGAGCAAAGAAAAACACTACAAGGCACAGATGCCCTACCCCTCGGCAATAGCAGGTGGCCTGAAAGCCTCATTCAACATGGAGAGATCATCGCGGATTAGATTAACTAGCGCCGGCGGAGTCAGCTCCTTCCCCTCGAAAACCCTTCGGTTTCTCTCCTTCCAGAGATGCCAGGCGATGTACGCAGACAGGGTAACATCTCCCTGCGCCCTTGCACCACTTTGCAAACCAATCATCGTCCACCAGTCTGGAACTGAGGTAGCCGAGAGCACGGTGTTACGCAGCCTGTCATTAGCACCGAGCAGGATGTGCCAAACCTCTTTTGCATAGCAGCACCGAAGCGTGAGATTTACAGCGGACTCCGGCTCCTGGCCACAAAGTCTACAGGAAGCATTGTGCGGCCAGCCTCTCACCTCCAGCCGCATCAGCGGTCCAATTTCTGTTTTGCAACAGCAGCCACAAGTAGAATTTCACCTTTCCCTCAACCTTGCTCTTCCAAACGCTAGCAAGCCCGGGTTGTTCGATCCTGGCCAAGAATTGAAAATCATAAGCAGAACACGCAGAGTATTTTCCATTGACAGTGATGGCCCATTTGATGTTATCTCTTTGAGATGTGAGAAACACCGATTGCAATTTTTCCCACAGCCCAACAAACTGACATAGTTGCTCATAGCTGCTCATTGCCTGCACTCCCTGCATCCAACAACCATTGCTAAGTGCGTCTTTAACTGTGAGACCTTTGAATCTAGCAATTTTGAAAATATCCGGCGCCAAAAACTGAGGGGCCTCTCCCTGTAACCACCGGTCTTTCCAGAAAGTCGCAGTGCAGCCGTCTCCTAGCTCTATGCGAGTGCAGCAGGAGAAAAGCTGTCGATCAATCGCGTCACATGGTGTTTCGCTGCCCTTCCATGGCCTGTCCTCCTCTGCCCACCTAAACCATTCCCAGCGAATGCGAAGGGCCCTGCTGAAATACCCAATATCCTTTATACCCAGACCCCCGAAACGCTTCGGGGCGCACACTCTCTTCCAATTGACGAGACTTCTCCCTCCAGCTGATTCGTCGTCCGCACACCACAGAAAATTTCTCCTCATCTTGTCCATTTTCTTGATTAGCCACTTGTCAGGTGGGAAGACAGTCAAGAAAAAAGTGGCCGTGGCCGTAACCACGGAGTTGATGTATATCAGCTTGCCCGACCTGTTAAGCAATCTCCCCTTCCTCGGGGCAAGCCTTCCCGCAAATTTGTCCAGAACCGGCTGCACCTCGGCCCTCCGCGGCTTACGAACCCCAAGTGGCAGACCCAAATACTGACAAGGGAAAGAACCCTGTTTCCCACCGAAAACATTCAGCAATTCCTCAACATTAATACCAGAGCAGGCTATAGGATAGGCCACGGTCTTGTCGATGTTTGCACGCAGCCCAGACGCATCTCCAAAGGCTTCCAGAATGGCATGCACAGCAGCAAAGTCCTGGGCAACCGGATTGATGAACACAGCGGCGTCGTCGGCATAGAAACTGGAACACAAACGTGCAGCCCTAACTCTTAAAGGGGAAAGCACAACCCTGTCCGTGGCCAGACTGAACATCCGTTGCAGCGGCTCCATAGCAAGGATAAAGAGCAGAGGTGACAAGGAATCACCCTGTCGCAGACCACTTCTATGCACAAAAGGAGCACCTTGCGAGCCATTCAGCAGCACTTGAGACGAGGAGGAAGCAAAAATCACAGATATCATGTCCCTCCATCTTTGACCAAAACCCATTGCCTCCATAACCTCCAGAAGATAACTCCAACACACTGAATCAAAGGCTTTGGCCATATCTAGCTTCATGAATACTAGAGGATATTTCCCGGAGTGAGCAGCTTTGATCACATTCTTAACATACAAGAAATTGTCCTGAATGGAGCGCCCTCTGATGAAAGCACTTTGGTTGTGTGAGACCAGCTGATGGATTTCCGGGGCCAGCCGAGCCGCCAACATCTTGCTCAGAAGCTTGGGTACACTATGCATCAAGCTAATGGGACGGAAGTCACACGCATCCCGGGCACCATCTTTCTTGGGAAGGAGAACCAGATTTGCCGTATTCATTAACTTCCAGTTTTGAGCTCGCAAGGAGTGCACCCAATTGACAGCGGCAAGCAAATCACCCTTAATAACTGGCCAGCATCTCTTATAAAAAGCACCGGTAAATCCATCTGGTCCAGGCGCCTTCTCCCCATGAATCTCGTGCACTGCGTCCCGAAGCTCTCGTTCAGAGAAAGGAAGATCCAACCGTGACAAGTCCACCCGCGGCAACCCCAAAGTATTCCAGTTAAGCGTGTAGGAGCGCGAAAACGGAGTGCCCATGAGATGCTGGAAGCGATCAAAAAGAATTTTAGCCTTCCCGTCCTGATCAAAACTAATAAATCCTAGAGGTCTTACTTGTACAAGCTAGTTGCAAATTAAAGGACGGGAATAGGTACATATGTTGACGAGTGTGCACGAGATGCCGGTCTATCGGTGATGGATGCCGCCTGCCTAGGCCTTGCTAGCTGCAAAAGGGTTATGTTGGTTTGAGTCGTTGTAGGAGGCCTGTAGGCTGCAGGAGACACCTTACACACACACGAATGGCTATAAGTCCGGTAATGCCCCCAACGGATCTGATCTGGATCTGATGCCAGGTGTTGTCTAAGCTAACAGTTTTACAAGGGGCTGTCATCAGCTAGAAACAGAGCTCTTTCACGGTACATAGCCCTTGGTATGATAACTAATTGCTGCCAGCAGAACGCGCATTCCGTGAAGTGAAACCGTAAAAGAAAGATAGGCTGTGGATCTCATGCTGGTGGCATTGTAGTTTTCACTATGCTGGCACAACGGCATGCCATGGGAATGAATGCGGTAAGAGAAATTTAAAGGTCGCCGGAGTTTCAAGTCTCAATCGCCTGCATACTTTAATCTTTCTCTCATTCTCATTGCTGGAGAGGGCGGCAGAACTTTTCTCAGAGGGAAGAAGAATACAAGCAACGGTAGGTGACAATGGGAAGACAACAGGAAGCGCATGGGAATAGCTTGCTTCTTGGTTACATCGCCGAGCGTACAGAAGGTTCGAAAGTTGAATTGTACTTCATGAAGCTATATTGTATAAAATTACAATCGGATAAACAGCACTAACTTAGCGAAGAATTTATCTTCATCTATTTTATTTGTATGGAACTAATTCTAATTTAAGTTGGCTATAGGCCTGTAGCTACCACACTTGCACATTTCTAGGAGGGGGAAATGAGTGAGCTAATGGACCCAGTTGGCCCCACAATTCCACATTTAGCTAATTGTATTTCACAATGAACTGCCGGCCTTCATTTGTTTTGCTGGCCAATGCATGAATTCATACTTAGTCCACACGATACCTTAACATAACATAATGACAAGGGAAAATTGTCAGTAGCTGACATTTTTTGTCCTGTCAAGTTGCTATTGATTTTAAGCCAACACCTTGGCATGTTATGTCAGCTAAGCTACTGTTTGGCCAAGTTGAATTATTTGAAATATACACGGAGGCACATCAAGTTGTGAATATAAATGAATGGGCGGCATTGTCCCTATCGAGCTACACAAGATAGATAGTACCAGCTTGTATTGTTTTTCACGCTCCAGCAGAAAGCGGAGAGATCAACGATGCTGCCCCTAATTAATTTCGCAGAAATCGCACACAAATGCAGAGTCCCTGGGAACTAGTAACAGAGTAGTGGCAGAGGAAGCGGCGGCTCAGAGGCCCCATCGGTGGCAACGGGGAAGGCGAATATATGTATACCAACTGGCACCTAGGCTTGATAAAATTATACCAACTGGTAGAAGTAGTTAGTTTGTAGGGATGCAAGCAGAAGCAGGGAGGGCAACTGAGTGGTTTGCTTGGTCACCATGGTAGTCGAGCGAGCGAGCTGGGTGGCAGTGGAACGAATCTTATCTTAGGGGAATAAACACAAACACATGGCGGGCGAGCAGTCAGGCAGGAGGTGACAGCGACTGAACTGACCTGACCTGACGTGGTGGAAGCGCGCTTGGTTCCGGTTCCAGCCATGACACCGAGGTACTTTCGGTAACCCGGTGGCAGGGCATGCCCCTCCCTCGTCTGTGCAAGGCGTAGGCATGCCACAAGGACATCACAAATGATTCCTCATGCCGCTACCCGGCATGATTTCATGTGCCGCCTTGCTGATCTGCAATTCTCGGCGATGAAACCCTAGCAGAGCAATAAATTTGTCGAATATTGCACGCGTGCCCGAAAAATGCGAGGCCGTGGCACGTGCCATGCGGTTGCCCCCTCTTAGAGCACGAGAAGTTTCGAGGCCAACGGAGAAACAAGACCAGCACTTCCTGCACAAACCGGACACGTTCCCTCTCGATACCCAGATGTTAGCTCGGAGACAGTGCGGTTTACACGCAGCCTCAAGGGAGGCTTACTCGAAATGCGTCCAAACTTTTACCACACCCTACAGAGGACCTGTGATGACACCGTGCCAGATCCCGAGCAATCCTACCATCGTACGATTTTTCGAGGATTTCAACGGTTGCATCAGGAATGACACCGAGGTATTTTCGGTAACCCGGTGGCAGGGCATGCCCCTCCCTCGTCTGTGCAAGGCATAGGCAAGCCACAAGGACATCACAAATGATTCCCCATGCCGCTACCTGGCATGATTTCATGTGCCTCCTTGCTGATCTGCAATTCCCGGTGATGAAACCCTAGCAGAGCAATAAATTTGTCGAATATTGCACGAGTGCCCGAAAAATGCGAGGCCATGGCACGTGCCATGCGGTTACCCGCTCTTAGAGCACGAGAAGTTTCGAGGCCAACGGAGAAACAAGACCAGCACTTCCTGCACAAACCGGACACGTTCCCTCTCGATACCCAGATGTTAGCTCGGAGACAGTGCGGTTTACATGCGGCCTCAAGGGAGGCTTACTCGAAACGCGTCCAAACTTTTACCACACCCTATAGAGGCCCTGTGATGACACCGTGCCAGATCCCGAGCAATCCTACCATCGTACGATTTTCCGAGGATTTCAATGGTTGCATCAGGAATGACACCGAGGTACTTTCGGTAACCCGGTGGCAGGGCATGCCGCTCCCTCGTCTGTGCAAGGCGTGGGCATGCCACAAGGACATCACAAATGATTCCCCATGCCGCTACCCGGCATGATTTCATGTGCCGCCTTGCTGATCTGCAATTCCCGGCGATGAAACCTTAGCAGAGCAATAAATTTGTCGAATATTGCACGCGTGCCCGAAAAATGCGAGGCCGTGGCACGTGCCATGCGGTTGCCCCCCTCTTAGAGCACAAGAAGTTTCGAGGCCAACGGAGAAACAGGACCAGCACTTCCTGCACAAACCGGACACGTTCCCTCTCGATACCCAGATGTTAGCTCGGAGACTTACAGGGCCCTGTGATGACACCATTAATTAAAAAAACGCCGGCATCCACCATTAAGAAGATGGCCTATCACTTTGAATGTTCTCTGCTCGAGACAGGTGAACATTCAAAGTGATAGTCCATCTCCTTAACAAGAGTGTAATGAATACCGAAGCTTACTGCATCTGGACTATCCCACTATATAAACAGGTTTTGTTGCTTGTCTCTAGGTGAGGTAGGACTAAACTTTGATGATGGCCTTAATATTACCGAGAGCCACTCTCGGTAACTTCTCCCTTACCGAGAGCTCCTCTCGGTAACGGTGTGGATCATAAATTTGAAAAGTCACCGGCATCCATTTTTAGAATACGACAGCCGGTTGGACTATTGAACTATTTAAACAGGTATATTTGCTAGTCAGTAGGCGAGGTGGGACTAAATCTTTGCCGAGAGCCACTCTCGGCAAAGAGTTACAACCGTCACCATGCCGTTAGTCGCCGCCGAATGCGCCACATGGCAATACTTTGCCGAGTGACACCAGATGGCCCTCGGCAAATAGTGTCTTTGCCGAGTGTACCCTGTTTGCCGAGCAATACTGTCGGCAGCATCATGTGTTTGCCAATTTACTTCCTTTGCCGAGTCGGGCTCTCGGCATTCTTTACTTTGCCGAGTGCCCGTGTTTTGGCTCTCGGCGAAGACGCCGACACCCGGCGCATATGAAAATTCCAGTAGTGAATGTACAAGGAAAGTCCAAGGCAGAGTCCTGCACAGTGATTGGGAACAAACGCAGAGTGCCGTCGAGAAACAAATCTTAAATACTTTCAGTACCATTGAGAGTTGAGAAGAAAAAACGATTCTGATACGGCAGGAGTAAAATTAATTTTTTTTTTCCTTTTGTGGCGACCATAAGTGGAAGTATATATAAGTACAGCAGATTTCAGGAAGTATATGCGGCAGGAGTAAATTCCAGGTTAAATGCACTCACCAGATTTAAGGAAGACGGTGGCTAGTGGATGTATTGACAAGGAAGAGCTCTACAGAGCTCTACAGTCCTGCAGAGTGGTTTTGAACGAAGACATTGTTATTAAGCAGGACTACAGGAAAAGGGCAAAGTGGAAAAACACAAGTATGTTTGCGTTACCTCTTATGGTTGCCATTGTATTATGATTTCTGGGATGGTTCCCTCTGACCCCTTGCACTGCTGTTTTAGTTCATAGGCACAGTAACTGACAGAAAGCTCTTGCAGTGATTTGGGGAGGCCATCGTTGGGCAATGACGAGATGGCTGGCCAGTCGTGGATTGATAATATCTTGAGGCTGGTAAGGTTGCATAGCCTTGCAGGGAGTTGTTGAAGGTCCTTGAAATTGCAAAACTCGAGTTCCTGGAGAGAGGAGAGGAGCTGAAGGGCGTCCTCTTGCTCCTTGCTGAACTGCGTCCCTTCGGATCGCCATCCACGAAGTTCCAACTTTGTGAGGGAGGAGGAGAGGAAGCTGCAGATGGGTGCAGAAAAGAGCCCTGCTGGGTCATCTGTGAAGGGCTCCTGCAGTGTGGATGAAGTAAGCTGTGTCTGCTGCTCTTCTCCTCCTTCCAAAGCCTGTCTGGGATTGAGATCCCAACCAGCAGAGAATACGGGGCTGAACCAGACTTCTAATTTGTTGAGCCGGCCCCCTGTGGTAGTGAGAGACTGCAATCCCTGACATTTCAGATCCTCTCCGCAACTCTCCAATGCTAATATGGTAAGAGAAGAGAGGTTTGAGAGGGGCTCCAATGTCCCCATGCCTTCCACACCCTTAAGCTCCGGGAGCTGCAGGGAGGAAGGGAAAATGTGACTGGAAAACGAGAAGGCGGACAGAAACTTTGGGGTACCCTCTATTCTTAGTCTCTCGAGGGATCGCAAGGCTTGGAGCCATCCTCCTCCAGGAACAAGAGTTGGCGGGTCCACCAGGACCAGCTCTGGGCAGTCCTCCAACTCCAATTCCAGTAGTGAGTCATAGAGATGAGCTGGGAAGAGCAGCACCCCATCATCCTCTTCCTCTGCTGCTGTTATTTCACCTCCCCCCATCTCTGATGCTTCTTGTGTTGTTTGTTGCACATCCAGCCCCACTACCAGCTTTTTTATGCTTTTACAGTCCTTTATAATCAATTTAGAGAGTTTTGGGAGGTGCGGGAGGAGCCCTGTCAATTCCTCGCTAGTATTACCATTTAAGTCCATGATCCATATTTGTTCAACAGGGAGCTGCCATTCCACATCACACTGACCTCCTAGTGGTCCAATCAGACCATCTGAATGCTTTACAAATAATAACTTCAGCGAGGTTAGCATAAGAAGGTGGTTCAACTCCAGAGGTGGGCAACTGTCGAGTGTCAGCTCCTCAAGACATGTTTCTGTATCAAAAACAAACACTTGGTCTAAGCTATGCAGATCACCATCTCCAAAAACTCGCAATATTGCTCCACGCGATGATTTTGAGTACGTCAACTACTCTAGCATCTTTACATGTAGTATATTAAGCCGTTGTAGTATTTCAATCAAGGAGATGGGAATCAATAACGAGAATTCTGGACAGTCCCCTATCTCAAGATTTTGTAGTTTGGGAAACCAATCTGGGGAAACAATGGGGTTTGAGAAACATAACCCCAGGAGTTTTGGGCATTTTCTAATAACCAGCACTTGCAAAAGTGGGAACATATGAGTATATGGTGGCAACAAGTCTCCACCCAAGGAAGACTCTTGTTCAGCTGGGTAAACCCATTTTTCAAGACTTCCTAGGCCAACGAGTTCAAGCTTTGTTAGCATGCAAAAACTTTTCTCTATGATAAACTCCTTCAATCTGGCAATATCCTCAAACTTTAATTCACGAAGACCCCACGCCTTCCCTAAAGAAGGGAAAACTTCCCAAGAAACACCATACAGAAAAGGAGATTGTAGAGCTTCAACAACGAACTCATCACCCAGCCAAGTTGGACAAGAAGGACCTCCGTGCCCTCTAATGCACAACACTTGAAGGTCTCCATGAGGTTGAAGGCTCTCAAGAACCGTTGCACAAGGCTCAACACTAGACCGCTCACTATCCCAGTCCAATGTTAACCTCCCCAAGAATTTTTTCTCCATTAGTTTTGCTAGAGCTGCTTCTTCTACTGTATCTATCTTCTCAAGGTTGTAGATGCCAAGCTCCCTTAGCTTGGTCAAATGCTCTAGTTGCTTTGATTCAAATCCTTGACTTTTTTTATTGACTCGAAATACTTTTAACTCTTCTAAGAGTTTAAGTTTCCCCACATTAGAAATATCAGAATGAGTCTCATCATCACCTGGGACATAAAAATGGCACAATTTGCCAAGGTTGCTCATGTCTTCGGGCAAATCATGACTGCCACGCCACAACTCAAGATTTAGAATCCTTAAATGATAAAATTTAGAGATGCAAAGTGGTATATGCATCTGCCTATCTGTCCTTAAATCAAGAAGTTCAATGATCATAGGCATAGGTAAATGCATCTGGCTCTCCTTTGTCCCTAGGCATAGGTATCGTAGGTGGACAAGTCCTGAAAAGTTATGTAACATGGACTCCACGGGACAAGGCATCTTGGGCAAATGAAGAACACGAAGAGTGTTAGCTTCCCCAAAAAAAATCACCAAATATCTCGACAAAACCTTCATCCATTTCTCCAAATAACATCATTGTTTGCAAATTTTCAACCTTAAATCTTCTCTTCAGTTCTTCCAATTCACTCTTTAATTTTTTACCAGAGACTGCATCATATTTATCTAAATCATTTGTGCTTATAGACAAGTGACGGGTGGTAGGCTGAATGTCTACTGATCCGACACTAGGTAGACGTAAACTAAGACAGTCATGACATGCAACCTTCAATGCTAAATCATGCAGTAGGTCATGCATAACATAACACAGATTATAAGTAGTTTCCTCTTCTTTAAAAAATCCATGGATGACTAACTCATTTAAATTGCTCCAACCTATCTCTTCAAATGTTTGGTTTTGTCCATTAGGTACCAAAATATCTAGTCCGATCCATAGACTGATCAGCTCTTTGCTTCTAAAATGATAATCTTCAGGAAACGATGCAGAATAAGCAAAACATTGTTGCAGATGGAAAGGGAGAAAATCATAGCTAAGCTTCAATGCAGGCATGATTTCATTGTCATCGGTCTGCTTTTCCCATCCTTTACTTTTTAGGATCTTTTTCCAATGACTCACACTAAGGTCTTTACACAGTAATCTACCAACCGTTTTTGCTGCAAGAGGGGATCCCTTTAGTTTTTCCATTATCTTATCTCCAGTCTCAAGCAAAAAATGTTTATCCCTTGGACACTGCTCATCACCAAAGACAAATGCAAGAAATAACTTTCTAAACTCTCCAGATTCCAAACCATTCAACTTTATTGAGTGGCCAGTTGTTTTAACCTTCTGTGCTATTGCTTGAAACCGAGCTGTGACGAGAATCATAGAACCTTTTTCTTGCGATTTATTGAGTGTCGACAATAAGCTTCCCCAATCATCCCCATTACTAATCTGCCATATATCATCCAATACAAGTAAGAACCTTTTAGATTTTAATCTTCGTTCAATGAGCTCTTCTGTTGTACTGTATTTTTTTTTCGTCTTCAATTTTAGGGGTACATGTTTTAATCTGCTCTAGCACCTTATCCAGTTTGAAGTTGAGTGATACACATATCCAAATCATGACTGGAAAATGGTTCATTACTTGTTGGTTGCGATATATATGTTGTATGAGAGTTGTCTCCCCCATCCCCACCCCCCCCCCCCCCCCCCCCCCCCCCCGAACCAACAACTGAAAGCACAGTTAGACCCTCATCACAGTATTGACCCTTAGTGATGTCATGTATGATGCCATCCATGACACGGTCCCTACCGTACAGTTTTGGCTCATCAATTCGACCTTTAGTGATGCGACGAATTTGGCCAATGTCTGGGACAGTTCTAGGGCCACAATGTATCAGAATCTTGCTAACCTCATTGCGCATAAGTTGTAGTTTCTCTACAATGTCCTTCATCCTTTGAGAGAAATCAACCCTATTAAACTCAAGTTTTGGTGTTTCTTGCTCGTTGCCACGATCTTCATCACCAACATGTGGATTTGGGGAAGATGAGCAAGAAAGAATTTTACCGAGCTTGGGCAAGCATTCGCTGACCTCCTGATTGGCATTTGATGCTGAAGAGGAATTGTTGTGTGACCTTTGCCGGTGCTTAGCACGCTGCCAATCCTAACAATTGACCAGTTTGCCAACAGCTTTGGCGGCGTGGCGAGCATTGAGGGCAAGGTTGTGGACGCAACCCTTGTCGTGCTCGTTGGCAGCATCGTATGTGCCATGGAGCTCGTCGTGGATGCGGAAGTAGTCCAACTCGTCCAGCAAGTCTTCGGCATTCTGTGCCGAGTCCCGCAGTTTCTGTAGCAGCATCTCCATTGCCGAGCCTCCGAGCTCCCTTTGGGCAG
The DNA here is from genome assembly GCA_011799875.1 of Thinopyrum elongatum. Classification (NCBI taxonomy): domain Eukaryota; kingdom Viridiplantae; phylum Streptophyta; class Magnoliopsida; order Poales; family Poaceae; genus Thinopyrum; species Thinopyrum elongatum. The sequence goes on from CM022298.1 coordinate 7,025,808, forward strand.
CCTGCTCAAGACGTGGCCTTTCACAACCAGCAATTCCGTGCTGAGGGCCTCGACGTTGGGACCAAAGTTCTTGGTGGCTGCCCAAGCCCCCAGCACGCCGTCGGCAACAGGGGCTAGTGCCTTGCGTACCACCCATTGTGACGCACGGAGCGCTGCGTACATCCCCATCTGATGCAAGGATGTACGACCTGCATCGATCCAGAAGCCAAAGGGGAATCCAATTATTGGTACATATATGCATGCATTGATTTGTGGTCACTAATAAAAAGACATCCTAGAAAAGATACTAGTACTGATTGTATAGGCTAGCTGCAAATTGAAGGAGAGGAGAGTATGCAGTACGTACGTTGACGCGCACACACCAGGCACCGGTCTGCCGGTGATGGATGCCGACTGCCGAGGAGGCCTAACTAGCTGCAAAAGGATCTATCGGTCAGGCCAGCGGGAACACCTTGAGGGAGGGAGAGAGAGAGAGATCTGAGTTTGGTACCTGCGGCTGTCCGGCGGCAGTGTCGCTCGTCCAGATCCGGGAGCCACAGTCACCGTGATGATGGGAGAGAGGGCGAGGAAACGGCGCTGCGGGGAGGGGCAGGGAGAAGGTGACAGGATCTGTGTTGCCGACCGGCGAGGCGAAGAGAAGAGCAGCAAGGACCAGGGAAGGGTGAGCAACGGGAGGAGGCGCACTGCTGCCTAGAAGTGATTTACTAGTATCACTGGCCTAGCTGCATTTCTCAGTTGTCACACGGATTTAAAAACATAGACGAGGGGACGCAATGGCTGTCCTCTGACCTGACGCAGGGATAGACGATGTGCTGCACCTGCTTCCAAGAATCAGAAGGAATACATTCGTAAATATGCATGCATTTGCCATCACCAATCCCGTACCAGCAGGTAATCCTAGAGATTACTGGTATAGGCTGTTGCTACCTGCAGATGAAAGAAGAGTAGGTACATACGTTGATGTGTACCGACGAGGTGCTGAAGGATGGATGCCGCCTGCCTAGCTAGCAGCAGAAGGGTTGTTGAGTCGTTGCAGGAGGCCTGCAGGAACACCTTACATAGAGAGGGAGAGAGACATGCTATGTCCGGTGTTGTCTACCAAGTAGCTGTGTAAGGGGCTGTCATCAACTAGAGATAGTGCCCTTTTGCGGTACTCCCTCTGTAAACAAATATGAGACGTTGTAGATCACTACTTTATAGTGATCTAAAACATCTTATATTTGTTTATTTATAGAGGGAATACAAAGTAGCTATGTAAGGGTACCAAGACTTGGTATGATAAACAAAGTCTTTCTATTTTTTCCCTCCCTCCATCTCTCGCCAGATACCAGCATCTGGAAGGTAATGCTCCCACCAGATCTGATCAACTAAACTAATCGCTGCCAGCAAAGCATCCCGTGGAGCTAATGCACTCAATTTGGACCCTGTTAAGCTAATTTTATTCCATATACTGAACTGCCGGCCTTTGTTGGTTTCCTCGTCGATGCACGAATGTATACCTACTCCACATGATACCATCACCTAATATGGTTTCACACTCTAACCAAGTTGGCATCATATATATAATGGAAGATGAAGTAAAATAACAAAAGATAGATTAAGACATGGGTAACAAGACTAGCTTGGCCTGATACATCCAGTCTTGCTATCTTTTGCAGTCACTCTACACATTGGTTGGTCCATATGAATAAGAGAAAGTTGTTACTAGCTTGTTGCTAGCAGCAACAATGACACTGACATTTTTGTCTTCTTAAATATCTAATGAATTTTTGTCTTCCAGCCTCCGTCACCTGCATACTTTACTCCTTTTCGTTCTCATTATTTGCGAGGGCGGCAGGTACTAGTTCTCTCCTTCATCATTGGGGGGCTGGATATAGACTACCAGCCTCTCATATCGGCGCTGGATGTGTGCATGGAACCTCTGTCCGTGGATGATCTCTTCGGGATGGTCTCGAACTTTGACCAATGCGTTGAGATGTTCCAAGGAACGGGGGCAGGAGCCTTCAAGTCTTCCACTAATCTTGCTGCCCGAGGCCGCGGCGGCTCTCCCAAAGGCTACCGCAAGGGTGCTGGTGGCGGGGGCTCTCACGGCGGCAGCGGCGGCAGCGGCTATGGTGGTGGCAGCAGTGGCGGCGGGAACAACTACAACACCGGCAACAACCACTACAGCAACAGTGGCAACACCGGCGGAGGCGGTGGTGGTGGTGGCGGCGGCGGCGGCGGCGGCCACTACCAAAACAACAACAACTACAACTCCGGCAACACCAATCGGCGCCCCTTCTACAACAACAACAACAACAACAGGGGACGCCCGTTCCAAGGATACGATGAGTATGAAAATAAATGTCAAATCTGTAAAAAGAATAACCATATTGCTAAGGATTGTGACTGGCGTTATGCCGAGAACAACTCCCAACGCAAGAAAGTTGCAGCAGCTGCAGACACCTCGTACGGAGTGGACACAAATTGGTACGTCGACTCCGGAGCCACGAATCATATCACCAATGAGCTAGAGAAGGTCACCATGCACGAGAAGTACCGTGGCCATGATCAAGTCCACAACGCAAATGGTGAAGGTATGAAGATAGATCATGTTGGTCATGCAATTGTCCCTACCTCTCTTCGTAATATTTATCTCTGAAATATTTTGCATGTCCCACAAACTGAAAAAAATCTCCTTTCCGTTCATCGTATTGCCATAGACAACAAAGTTTTTCTTGAGTTTCACCCATATTTCTTTTTGATTCGAGATCAGGTCACAAGGAATGGGATGTACCCTTTGATTCCCCAGTTTAGAGGATTCAATAACCAAGTTTGTGGCGTTATCAAACTTTCACCGGAACGGTGGCATGCGAGATTAGGACATCCTTCTTTTGTTATTGTTCAACAAGTGCTTAGAAATAATCAGCTCCCGTGTGTTGGTGAGTGTAGTCTTGAAACTATTTGTGATTCTTGTCAAAAGGAGAAAGCCCATCAATTACCATATCCAGTGTCTACTAGTATTTCTACCAAACCTTTACGGCTTGTTTTTTCTGATGTATGGGGTCCAGTCCCTTCTTCTGTTGGTAGACATACTTACTATGTTAGTTTCATAGACGACTACAGTAAGTTTACTTGGATTTATCTTCTTAAGAAATGTTCTGACGTTTTCCAAGTTTTCCATAACTTTCAAGCACTTGTTGAACGACAATTTGACATCAAAATTCTCGCTGTCCAATCTGATTGGGGTGGCGAGTATGAGAAGCTAAACTCGTTCTTTCAAAAGTTGGGTGTCTCTCATCATGTTTCATGTCCTCATGCGCACCAACAAAACGGGTCTGCGGAACGCAAGCATAGGCACATTGTTGAAGTAGGGCTTGCCCTTCTCGCAGGTGCTTCCATGCCTCTTAAATTTTGGGACGAGGCATTCCTTATGGTAGTCCATCTCATTAATATTCTTCCTAGTCGTGTCATTAACAATGAAACACCCATGCAACGTCTTTTTCATACTCGACCGAACTATCATTCACTCTGAGGTTTTGGTTGTGCTTGCTGGCCTAATCTTCGTCCTTATAATACTCGCAAACTCATATTTCGCTCAAAACAGTGTGTTTTCTTGGGTTACAGTGCCCAACACAAAGGTGTCAAGTGCCTTGATGTTCCTACCGGTCGAGTATATATCTCTCGTGATGTCGTTTTTGATGAGACTGTCTTCCCTTTCGTGGATCTCCACCCTAATGCCGGTGCTCTTCTTCGCCAAGAAATCCTTCTCCTTCCACCACATCTATCTGGCATCTCTCATGGGGAGGACAATTGCGATGATCACTTGACTAACTCTTCTAACCGTGTTGTTGAGGCATGTGGTGATGCAGGGTCCAGTGATGAAGCAACAGAAAAAAAATTGGTATCAAACGGTGATGAAATTGGCCTACACGGCCGATATCTCATGTGTCCACCTCTTGGGGACACCACTGCAGCTGAATCCCCCTCGCCATCTCATGTAAATAAGAGAAAGTTGTTACTAGCTTGAAGCTAGCAGCAACAATGACACTGTCATTTTTATCTTCTCAAATTTCTAATGATTTTTTGTCTTCAAGCCTCCGTCACCTGCATACTTTACTCTTCGTTCTCATTATTGGCGAGGGTGGCAGAAGTTGTCTCTCAGAAAAGTATAGAACAACCGATGGTGGTGACAATGGGAGTACAAGAGGAAGAGTAACCAGGGAGGCATGGAGATAGCTTTGCTACTTGGTTCCGAAGTTGAACTGTACTGCATGAAGTTATTTTAACAGGATTACAACTGGCCCTGCATTTAGCCAATTATAATTCATACTGAACTGCCGGCCTTCAGTCTGGTCAGTCCATGAATGTACATCTACTGCACATGATACCATCACCTAATCAAGGACATCATTTGCTTAACATATGGTTTCACTCTAACCAAGTTAGCGTCATATATAATAGTAGAAGATAATTCAAAATAATAAAAGGTAAATTAAGACAACAGAAAGGTGTAACAGCTCCCATGTGCCTAGGCACCCTCTATGAACAGTATATTCAAAAAAATTAAAAAAATTCTGAAACTTTTCAACATCAAAGATGGTCAAACTTTGTAGTTTCTTGCAAGTTTTCATTCCAAAATATCATGTAGAGAAAGGTGTACAAACGAGTTTCAGATTTTAGTGCTAAAAGTGCTCGAAACTTCAAGCACTGAAATCTTTTTCGTGTGTAGAGCTCCTCGAATGGTTTTTTCGAATGAAAACATCTTTGTGGCAGAGGAGAGGTTCCTGTGGCGGCGAGGAGGAGGGAGACGGGGAATCCGGAGTCACTGGCGGAGGAGATCCCATTGGTGGCGGTGCCCGATGTCTCGCCGCCGAGTGCTGCGAGAGAGGGGGTGCCGGAGCTCATCACCGGCCATGGCCGCGGGCGTTGGGATTGACCTGAAACCTTGTGCAATTGTTTTTTAGGTAGGCGACGGGACTTTTAGAGCAGAGCTGTAAAGTTTATTTTACGGCATGGAGATATATTTGCTACCAAGTTACATCTTCGAGCGTAGAGAAGTTAGCAGAGTTGAATTGTACTGCATGAAGTTATTTATACAAAATTACAATTGGGTAAAGAGCACCAAGTTAGTGAAGGCTTTATCGTCATCTACTTTATTTTTGGGGAACTAATTCTTAATCAAGTTGGCTGTAGCTAAACACGGTGGGGAGAAATTTGCCCCATATTTAGCTAATTATATTCCATACTGAGCTGCCGTTCTTTTGTTTGCAGATCGATGCATGAATGTATATATACCTACTTCACATGATACAATCACCTAACTAATGACATCGTTTATCTAACATATGGTTTCACTCAAACCAAGTTGGCATCATATACTCCTTCGGTTTCTAAATATAATACTTTTTAGAGATTCCAATATGGACTACACACTACTGGAATCGACATATACGCCGAGTGCCACGGACACTCGGCAAAGGGTCAAAACTCGCCGGCAAAGCCTTTGCCGAGTGCTGCACTCGGCAACAGCCACCCGGCGTACACCTCTCCGGCAAATAGGAACTTGCAGTGAGCCAAAACACGGGCACTCGGCAAAGACTTTGCCGAGAGCCAAACAGTACAACTCGGCAAAATAAAGTAGCTCTCACGTCGGCTGGTTCCGTCAGCTGTTTGCCGAGAGTGGCTCTCGGCAAAGATGCCACAGCCAACAGCTGGCGCATGCCACTTTGCCGAGAGTTGCTCTCGGCAAAGCCGCCACAGCCAACTGCCAGCGTGCCACTTTGCCGAGAGCAGCTCTCGGCAAATATCCGTTCCCAGACAACTTTTTACTGCTTTCCCCCTGATCCCTGCCGCAAAAATTTATATACAATACACAAACAAGCATTTCAAGTCTCAATGCCTAACAACAAACTCACATAACCATTACATAAAATAGTTCACACGAACTTCTTTTGAGATCACAAGCTGGTAGCTCTTTAGTACAAATGCCTTACTAAACAATAAAGTGGTCAATGCATTTCTACATGCGACCACAAGATAAAAGCAACACCACAATTATCACAAACTGAAGAAGAATTATCAAGTTCTTCCATCCACTAAACCCGATAAGCCATTTCTGGCTAGCACATCCAGTCAACCCATCCACTGAACCCACTAATTCAGATTTTCTCTTCTGCTTAAGCACATACTGATTGTAATGATACTCTGCCTTCTCTCTGCTATTGAACGAGCCGTGGGAGCTGCCTTCTAAGTAAATCACTTGTTCATTGCATTCAGACCATGAATCGTAGACTCTTGGACATCTACCTCTGTACACCGCATACCACTTCATCTACAAAGATAGAGAAAAAAAAGGTAGAGAAATAATGCAAGGTTAAAAATAGCACATCATACATAATCCATGTAAGCATTCATCACTCATACTACAATCAAAAGCATCGCAAGTGGCAATCAAAGAAGTCCATATCAGCACCTACATGACTACATCACTAAATCAACGCCAAACTATCTAGATGGACTACTCAGAGGTGTAGTCCGTGAAACCGGTGATCGTGGAGTCAGAGCACGTCGGGGCATCCCCCACGGTGGAGGACCAAGCGTCGTCGGGAATGTACGTCGGTGGACTCAATGGCATCGAGTCGTCACACTCCTTATGTGGTGGGGCCTTCTTCTCCTTGGCTGGGGGATTCTTCTTGGCTAGATCCTCAAAATACTTTATTAGGATCAGCTGCGGGTGCTTCTCAATGATCGCCGCCAAGCGGTCCTCGGCGAGCTTCTCCTTGACCGCGGAGTCGACCCTAATGGAAGGTGCGTCGTCGGAGGAAGCCATAGCCACGAAATCGATCGGTGCTAACACCTTTCATCACACAATGAAAAATAGCATAAGAATCAAACATCAAAGATTACTTCTAAGCAAATTAGTCATGATGGACACTATCTCACGGATATTTCGACTTTCGGTGATGGTCGAGCTGGGCGAGTCCATCGTGCGTGAAAAATGTATATCACAGGACGAACTCGCCCAGGTCGACCGCCATCGGCAAAAGATGATTTTCTTCCTCCAATAACAACTCTCATCTCTCTCACGTATATATGGTGGAACTCTCTCTGCTGGTGGTATATATGGTGGACACTATCTCACGGATATTTCGACTTTCGGTGATGATCGAGCTGGGCGAGTCCATCGCGCGTGAAAAATGTATATCACAGGACGAACTCGCCCAGGTCGACCGCCATCGGCAAAAGACGATTTTCTTCCTCCAATAACAACTCTCATCTCTCTCACGTATATATGGTGGAACTCTCTCTGCTGATGGTATATATGGTGGACACTATCTCACGGATATTTCGACTTTTGGTGATGGTCGAGCTGGGCGAGTCCATCGTGCGTGAAAAATGTATATCACAGGACGAACTCGCCCAGGTCGACCGCCATCGGCAAAAGTCGATTTTCTTCCTCCAATAACAACTCTCATCTCTCTCATGTATATATGGTGGAACTCTCTCTGCTGGTGGTATATATGGTGGACACTATCTCACGGATATTTCGACTTTCGGTGATGGTCAAGCTGGGCGAATCCATCGTGCGTGACAAATGTATATCACAAGAAGAATTCGCCCAGATTGACCGCCATCGTCAAAAGTCGATTTTCTTCCTCCATATATCATCCATACGAACAACAAGAACTATTAGATGCATCAACAATTAATTATCTATACAAAAAAATTAACAATTATCTACATTCATCCATACTTCTTTGCATCCATCTATGCATTCATGCATACATACATACATCTATCTATATATTGATACATAACAAAAACTACCAAAAAATTTACTACAAAAAATAGTTCATGCATCAATCCATGCATTAATACATACACATATACATTCATACATCCATGCATCCATCAATCCTTGCATCCATATAAAAATCCATGCATCCATACATAGACTCATGCATAAATACAAGATCGGGGAGGGGGGACGAAGGCTCACAAGAGTGGAGGAGGTGGTGAAGGAGGGGGGTGTGGGGTTGGTGTGGGGTGCAAGCGGGGGTGGGAGGAGGGGGAGCCGTTTGTGGCGGGGGCGGCGGTGGGGAGGGCGCCGGTGGGGTCGGGAGGCGCTGGTGCGGAGGGCGCCAGTGAGAAAGAGAGAGAAGAGACAGCGCGGGGGGTTAAGTGTTCGCCGACCTTTACCGAGCGTCTGTCGGTGCGGCTCTCGGTAAAGGTACGAGACCTAGATCTAGATTTACACTTTTTCCGAGAGAAACGCTCGGCATAGGATAAAGCACACTCGGAAATGGCAAACATACCGAGAGCGGCACTCGGAAATGACACTCCTCCCTCATCCAACCAAGGCGTAGGCATGCCACAAGGACATCACAAATGATTCCCCATGCCGTTATGATTTCATGTGCCGCCTTGCTGATCTGCAATTCCCGGCGATGAAACCCTAGCAGAGCAATAAATTTCTCGAATATTGCGCGCTTCCCCGAAAAATGCGAGGCCGTGGCACGTGCCATGCGGTTGCCCCCTCTTAGAGCACGAGAAGTTTCGAGACCAACGGAGCAATAGGACCAGCACTTCCTGCACAAACCGGACACGTTCCCTCTCGATACCCAGATACTAGCTCGGAGACGTTGCGGTTTACGAGCGGCCTCAGGGGACGCTTACTCGAAACACGTCCAAACTTTTACCACACCCTACAGAGGCCCTGTGATAACACCGTGCCAGATCCCGAGCAATCCTACCATCGTACGATTTTCCGAGGATTTCAATGGTTGCATCAGGAATGACACCGAGGTACTTTTGGTAACCCGGTGGCAGGGCATGCCCCTCCCTCGTCTGTGCAAGGCGTAGGCATGCCACAAGGACATCACAAATGATTCCTCATTCCGCTACCCGACATGATTTCATGTGCCACCTTGCTGATCTGCAATTCCCGGCGATGAAACCCTAGCAGAGCAATAAATTTCTTGAATATTGCGCGCGTCCCCGAAAAATGCGAGGCAGTGGCACGTGCCATGCGGTTGCGCCCTCTTAGAGCACGAGAAGTTTCGAGGCCAACGGAGCAACAGGACCAGCTCTTCCTGCACAAACCGGACACGTTCCCTCTCGATACCCAGATACTAGCTCGGAGACGTTGCGGTTTACAAGCGGCCTCAGGGGAGGCTTACTCGAAACGCGTCCAAACTTTTACCACACCCTACAGAGGTCCTATGATGACACCGTGCCAGATCCCGAGCAATCCTACCATCCACATCACAAATAGTCCATCTCCTTAACAAGGGTGTAATGAATACCGAAGCTTACTGCATAGTGACTATCCCACTATTTATATTTAAACAGGTCTTGTTGCTTGTCTGTAGGCGAGGTGGGACTAAACTTTGATGGTGGCCTTATCTTTACCGAGAGCCACTCTCGGCAACTGCTCGTTTACCGAGAGCCACTCTTAGGTAGCCGAGTAGAAAAAATACATCAGTCATCCATGCTCTCCAGTTGAAGAATATACACGATGAATACAGATGATAAATCATATTCATCCTGCATATCCTCCAACAAGAGTGCAAGGAAGACCCACGCTTGTAACAATCTAATAGATGAAGGTATTTAAGCAGGTGCAGGACTTGCTCGGGGGGCAAGGTGGGACTAAACTTTGATGGTGGCCTTATCTTTACCGAGAGCAACTCTCGGCAACTGCTCGTTTACCGAGAGCCACTCTCGGGTAACAGCCACTAGAAGATTCATAGTGACTGTATGGACTCTTAGTAATGAGAGAAGACCGAAGCTTACTGCGGTTGGACTATTGAACTATTTAAACAGGTCATTTTGCTAGTCGGCAGGCGAGGTGGGACTAAATCTTTGCCGAGCGCCACTCTCGGCAAAGAGTTGCAACCGTAACCGTGCCGTTAGTCGCCGCCGAATGTGCCACGTGGCAAAACTTTGCCGTGTTTGGCCGGATGGCCCTTGGCAAAGAGTGCCTTTGCCGAGTATAGCCTGTTTGCCGAGCAATACTGTCGGCATTGTCGTGTGTTTGCCGACCTACTCCTTTTGCCGAGTGCGACTCTCGGCGTTCTTTGCTTTGCCGAGTGCCCGTGTTTTGGCTCTCGGCGAAGACGCCGACACCCGGCGTATACGAAAATTCCAGTAGTGACATAGGAAGGGTGAATCAACACCCTAAAATACCTCTATATACATATGTATGTAATAGTCCATATTAAAATCTCTAAACAGGCTTATATTTAGAAACAGAGGAAGTATAATACTGTAGAAGATAAAGTAACTAAAATAACAAAAGATAAACTAAAACAAGGGTATCAAGGACTCTCGGTCCCTCCTCAGCCCCAATCGTCGGTGCCTTCTCTCTCCTGATTTCTTCCCATAGGCGGCCCTTACCTCTCGGCCTAGCGTGTGAGGCAAGCCCGTGACAGTAGCAACAGCAGCGCGACCACCAAGTCGGCCAAAATTAGAACACAAGACAATAAGCTAGACATACCAAAAAATCAGCCAAAAATGACAACAAGGACCTATATGTACCAGGCAAAAAATCAAAGATTTGCATGAATCCACTGAGTAAACAGAAAGTATCACCAACTAGCTCCCTTTAGAGCCCACCACCAACAAAAAGTATCCAATACTCGTAGATTGAAACCTATATATATATATTTTTTTTTGAACCGGTTCCAGAGACAACAGGAGAAGGGAAAGAGGAAAGCGAGTTCGGGCATTATCAGGAAACCCACCACACTCGTTCGCCATCGAAACGAGTGCCGTGGGGCGAAAACCTGATAACACCAAATCACGGTTCGAGCAATAGCTACAGCCTATTACAAAAGCCCATCCAGCCAGGCTAGAGGGATGAAATCATTCTCCAAAATCAGCTACACGGAGACCAAAACAGCATCAGCTATCCAAAGGAGCGTCCCACCACCGGAAGAAGGAAAGTAGCGATCTGACATCTTCTATTCGCTCTCGATCGGTCGGCGCATAGCATTGCACATCTTCATCAGATTCATTGTACCTGCCCTGATCATCTCTGCGCCTCCCTGCAGCTCCTTGGCTCCTCCTTCGCTTTGAAGACCTGTCCAATAAATGAGAAAGGAGCACATGGAGAAAACAATCTCGAAAGGTGTTTTGATTTGTTTTTTCTCAAAGGTAGCTCGATTACGAGCAAGCCATATAGCCCAACACGCGGCAGCCAGGCCTACGGTATAGTATTTCTCTCCGCAAGGGAGGAAAGTGTTGCATCAAGCGTAGCGTAGTATTGCCAGTAGTTATTTGGACACCTATATTTATTTATAAAGTATGCATGCATGGTGGATAATAAGTATAGTAGTTGTGATAAGATAGCACATTCACTTTGGCAGCCAGCAAACCATATATATTCTAGGTTGAGATGGTGATCACGATGGAGCACCCGCACATACACCAACCAAGCTAGTATTTCTGGAACGTCAGTGTTCCCTTGTCAGGCCCATTGCTCGGGCAGGATGGCCAAGCACTTGGACCCATCACTGCTCCCCGGGTACCAGGGTAGCTTCCCCTTCTTGGTATCTACGACCAGCGCGACCGACTTGGGAGTCGAAGCCGTCGTGCACAGCATGTCGAATTTAGTGTCGCGCTCGCGCTCCGGGAACTCATTCTTGAGGAATAGTCTTGATCCTGATCACATGGCCTTCGCTGTTGGGAACCTCCTGACTGCCAACCTCTATGGCGGTGATCGCCATAAAGCTGATGACGATCTGCTCGTCCTTGTGACCAAACTCATCAATGAGTTTCTCAGCACGATCGTTGGACCCGCCTGCAATTTCCCTCAGCTTTGCCATCGACTCCTCCTGGCCTTTCATTCAACTATTCACCTTAGCAAAGGACTTAGCAGCGGCTTCGGCAACGACACCAGCGGCAGAGACCCTATGCGCGGCGTGAAGGGAGACGGTGATGGCAAGCACCGCGAGGAGGAGGACGCTAACGCTCTTGCCGCCATTGGGTCAATACCAATCAGCAAGCGAGCGAAGTCCAGCCGGTGTAGGTGTGTGTATGTCGCTATGTTCGTTGTGTGTAGTACATGTTGTCTCCTCTCCTCTCTCTATATAGGCCACGCTAGGTTGGCCCACGGTTTTCAACCACCATCATGTGCGCTATGCGGCCATGTGTATACATGGATTGGACGAAGAGTTTTTCTTGGTTGCGTTAGGGTATCTCCAACGCCGACCCCCAAACCGAACACTGGACCAGGGGAACAGTACACTAACGCGGAAGCCGGCCATCAAATGATATCCGCATGTGCTCGAATATAGTTTGGAGGAATTTTAACAGAAATTGACAAATTTGTTGCATATTTGAACGCACCGGACAATATTCATTCATACTTGGATAATTTGTATATAAAACCGGATGCTTTTCATCTAAACCGAAGAAAATCCATTACATTCAGACATATTTCAACTAGACCGGACTCTAAACCTAGCCTAAAATGACCGCCGACGCCTGTTCCGGCATGGTGGCGATCTCCTCCTTCTGTTTGGATGAAAAGCCATCCCAGAAAGCTTTGAGCTCGAGGATGCCATGACGGGTGTGGTGCAGAGAGGAGATAGAGAGTGCAGGAGACTGGATGGATGCGGCTGTGGTGCCGGCCTATGGGGATTAAATAGCAGGCGTAGGGCATGCTAGGCGGCGAGTTCCTTAATCGCGGGCGGCAGACGGATGAACGGGTGGCGCCAGAGTAGGTTCCTCGACAACCGCGTACGTTTAATGGAGGAAGGGGGATAAACCGGTGTCGTTTGAACGCGGAGAGACGTGGCGTGCACATGTAAGCGGCACAGTGACGCTCTCGGCCGACACGCCTATTCAATGTCGGCTCCAGTGAGCGGCCGCGTCCGGTCTGACCCGACATGAATACGATGTTGACCAGCGTCAGGAAAGAGCACGGACGCGGGACAGGGGTTTTTGATGGGACGGGTTAGTCGGACGCGGGCGTGGCAGCGGTCTAGACGCCCACAAACCCCTCCCTCCAGTTTGCCTCTGGTTTACGAGAAAACTGTGTCTGGACCGGCCGAACGAATCGATGCGGATAACGATGTATGAAAAAATACGTCCGGACCGCATGATCCAAACAGTTGTGGATAGTTTAAGGGTCGACATTGAAGATGCCCTTATAACCTTGCTTGCTCAATCATGTGGTCACAAGAATGAGGGATATGTGTGCATGCATCATCAAACCAGTTATGGTCGGGCATGTGAACGATATTCTCCAACGTCACCGAGTCATGAAGCCGTTTAGGTATGTTATATGCAAAACTTGTCATGGGCGTGTTTTTCCTTGTTGACTATTACCTCTGTCCAGGTTTATTAGGCCCCCTAGTATTTTGAGTCAAACTTTGACAATCCATATTTCTAATAAAATATAGAATACATGCTACAAAAAGTACACAGTTAGATTTGTATTTGAAAGAGCTTTCTGAAGGTATAATTTTTGCGACATATAGTTTACACTTTATTACTTAAATTTATTGGTCAAACTTTAGCCCAAAATGAGAGGGGACTTGATAAACCCGGACGGAGGGAGTAGTTTTATATAGCTGTTGTATTATTGTTGATTGTACAGTTGGTCCTCGTCAATACAATCAGAGATAGGTTCGTTTATCCAAACACTAATTTGTCATTATTACAGGACGAGAAATAAGTACGCAATCGAAATATTATCCCACGTCTCCATCCTGTTCACCTCTTTGGCAGAAATACGTACGCCAACTGCTGATTATGTTAAAGAAAATGATTATGCATGTATAGTCTCCAGTGAGACTTTTTGACCATTAAGTTTATATAGCTAGTTAATTATAAAGACTTTGTATTAATTATGACTCCATTCTGTTTTATGGAAAAACTTGCAGCGCAAATGCAAAGTGTTATATATGAATTAGCACATATGAACAACGTTTTATTAATTAGTGATCGAAGATATATAGAAGAATAATTTGGCCCCTGCTGACCAGGGATGAATTAATGCAGGTAGCTAGTCTTGGCATAGGAATGTAATGTGGCAGAGACAAGACAGGTAAGGTTTTGGTTTTTCTTGTTTGATGATGAAACACTAGTAGAAAAACTACTTTACGTGAGCAACATTAGTCCCGGTTTGTAAACGGACCGGCACTAATGTGACCATTAGTGCCGGTTCCAACGGCTAGGGGGCGGGAATCATTAGTACCGATTCGTGTTGAACCTCTAGTACCGGTTTGTGACACGAATCGGGACTAAAGGGGCGGTGGCAGGCTGTTGTCAGGCTGGGGCCCCACTAACACCTTTAGTCCCGGTTCGTGACACCAACCGGGACGAGAGGCTAACCTTTAGTCCCGGTTTGTATAGCCTCTCGTCCCGGTTGGTGTCACGAACGGGACTAAAGATGCTCCTATATAAACCCTTCGTCGAGCCCGAGCTCTCTGTTCTTCCCATTTCCTCTCCTCTCTGTTTTCTTCCTCCTCTCGTGCTCATCCTCCATTTTTGCAAAAAAATTGTCAAGGTTTGAAGGCACCCCATCCATCCAACTGTTCACAAAGGTTAGCAACTTTGTCCTTTCATCTCTCATTGCTAGATTACCTCTTGCAATGCTCTATAAGTATAGTGATTTGTGGGTTTTAGTTTGGGAGTATTTATATGTGGTAGTTTATTTGATTTATATGCAATTTGAGCTCAAATTAAATTCTTAGTTTGCATGTGTAGGTGTGGTTTACTTAGTGCCTTTCCCGTCCCCGTCCTAACCACCGGTGATCGCCCGCACAGTCCCGTCGCCGGCACCACCTTGGTGAGCCTCTTGTTCTTATCCTTTTTATAAAAAAATCATGTTTGTGTGATTTAGATAGTTACTTGTATAATTTTCTTACCCGTACGTTGTTTGTTATACATAGTGGCATGGTTTTGATATCCGTCCCCGTCGGCCCTCGTCCGGTTTATGATTCGGATGTGGTATATATTCTCTTTTATGACTATTTGTTGCATTTCATGTTTATGACAAATTATGCCATCAAGTTGACATAGATGTTTTTATGTAGGAGGTATGTGAACCAGAAATTCCAACCGACCCTCTTGTCGAGAGGTTAAATTTAGTTGAACAAGAAAACGAGTATTTGAAAGCAAAATTGAAAAGAATTGAAGAAGAGAAGATGAAACTGGAGTTGCATGTTGTCGATATCGTCGATGATCACAAGATCAAGATGGATAAAATGCGCTTGAAGATTAGAAAGATTAGAAAGTATGCCATTGATAGTGAGGCTTGGTAACATTATGTTGTTGGATCAATTGCTACCTTAGTTACGATCTTGATCGCATTTGTTGTTGCATTTAAATGCTTTAGCTAGAGAGTTTGTATGTTGTTTTATGAGAATAAGTGTGTATGAACAGAATGTATGAACCTGTATTAATTTGGTCTTTTCGGTGTTGTGTAATGAAGATGAGCCGGCAATGGATGTACGATGACCGATGCTCTCCCCAGTTCATTAATGGCATGCATACTTTTCTGCTTGCGGCTGAGGCAAACAAGCGGGCGGATAGTTTTATGTGTTGTCCATGTGCTAACTGTAAGAATGATCGAAATTACTCTAACGCAAGAACCATTCACGTCCACCTGTTTGAGTCCGGTTTCATGTCCGGCTATAACTGTTGGACCAAGCACGGAGAAAGAGGGGTCCTAATGGAAGAGAATGAAGAAAAAGAGGATGACGACAGCTATCCTGGCCATGGGTTCCCTGAATACGATGGTACAACAACAATGGGGGAAGAAGCTGAGCCGGCAATGCGGGAAGAAGCTGAAGAAGAGGCATCAGATGAGCCTGCGGATGATCTTGGTCGGGCCATTGCCGATGCAAAGAGAAACTGCGCAAGTGAAAAGGAGAGGCTGAAGTTGCAGCGCATGTTAGAGGATCACAAGAAATTGTTGTACCCAAATTACGAAGCTGACAAGAAAAAGCTGGGCACCACACTGGAATTGCTGCAATGGAAGGCAGAGAATGGTGTAGCTGACAAGGGATTTGAAAAGTTGCTAATAATATTAAAGAAGATGCTTCCAAAGGACAACGAATTGCCCGACAGTACGTACGAAGCAAAGAAGGATGTCTGCCCTCTAGGATTAGAGGTGCAGAAGATACATGCATGGCCTAATGACTGCATCCTCTACCGCGGTAAGTACGAGGATTTGAATGCATGACCGGTATGTGGTGCAATGCGCTATAAGATCAGCCGCGATGGCCCTGTTGATGTTGAGGGCGAGCGCCCCAGGATAAAGATTCCTGCCAAGGTCATGTGGTATGCCACTATAATACCACGGTTGAAACATTTGTTCCAAAACAAAGAGCATGCCAAGTTGATGCGATGGCACAAAGAAGACCGTAAGAAAGACGTGAAGTTGAGAGTACCCGCTGACGGGTCGCAGTGCAGAAAAATCAAGAGAAAATGGGAGGACTTTGCAGATGACGCAAAGAATGTATGGTTTGGCCTAAGCGCAGATGGCATTAATCCTTTTGGGGAGCAGAGCAGCAATCATAGCACCTGGCCTGTGACTCTATGTATGTATAACCTTCCTCCTTGGTTGTGCATGAAGCGGAAGTTCATTATGATGCCAGTGCTCATCCAAGGCCATAAGCAACCCGGCAAAGACATTCATGTGTACCTAAGGCCATTAGTTGAAGAACTCTTACAGCTGTGGAATGAAAAAGGTGTACGTGCATGGGATGAGCACAATCAGGAGGAATTTGACCTAAATGCGTTGTTGTTTGTGACCATCAATGATTGGCCTGCTCTCAGTAACTTTTCAGGACAGACAAACAAGTGATACCGCACATGCACACACTGTTTAGATGATACCGACAGTATATATTTGGATAATTGTAAGAAGAATGTGTACCTGGGACATCATTGATTTCTTCCGAGCAGGCATCCCGTAAGAAAGAAAGACAAGCATTTCAAAGGTGAGATAGATCATCAGAATTTCATTTGTGCATTCAGTATGCACCATTCAAAGCCACATGATCAATTTTCAACCCTTTCTGACTTCATTTGCTATTTTTCATGCATTTACTGAATTTTTTTGAGCTAAACGACCCTGAAATTGAAAAGCACTACAAATGAACTCTGAAAATGTTGACAGTTGGCATGGTATCATCATTTCTCCCACATAGCATGTGCTAAAAAGTTGAGAGGGTTACGGCAAAAACTGGATGTACTTCGTGTACAAAATGGACAGTCTTTTTCGAAGTATCAGGGTTTCGGACGAAAACTCATCTGTTACAAAGGAGTTTCATTTTTTCAAACTTATTTCAACTCCAGACTTTTTGTGCGTTCAGTATGCACCATTCAAAGCCACATGATCAATTTTCAACCCTTTCTGACTTCATTTGCTATTTTTCATGCATTTACTGATTTTTGTTAGCTAAACGACCCTGAAATTGAAAAGCACTACAAATGAACTCTGAAAAGGTTGACAGTTGGCATGGTATCATCATTTCACCCACATAGCATGTGCAAAAAAGTTGAGAGGGTTACGGCAAAAACTGGATGCACTTCGTATACAAAACGGACAATCTCTTTCGAAGTATCAGGGTTTCAGACGAAAACGCATCTGTTACAAAGGCATTTCATTTTTTTAAATAACCTAAGAATTACCAAATTAAATATAATGATAAAACACACTAATATTAAACAGTAGAAAAAAGAATCACTGAAAAATCTATTTTTAAAGTAAAGTTATTCCCAAACTAGTGATTCACACAAATTTTAAATAATTCAAATTTAAACTATTCAAATTTGAAAACTACTGGTACTAACAGAAAGTTTATAATTTTTGTGACCTAAAGCAAAAAGATTTACTCAAAAACTCTAAATAAATTTAAAAACAACTCAGAAACAATAGAAAATAAATAAAGCAGAAAACAAAAAAAAGGAAAATAAATAGAAAAATGCCCGCCTACTGGGCCTCCACGGCCTACATACGACTAGAAACCCAACATCTACTAGGGCCAGGATGCAGGCCCGTAAGGCCCAGTAGGCCCCACAGGGCATGACAGATTCAATAGGCCCACAAAGGCCTGCTTAGAGAGGAGCTCGACACGGTAGCCGCGGCGGGGCTTATAAACCGGTGCGAGCTCCTCTCAACTAGGGAGGTGGGACTAAACATCCACCACGCCCCTCGCCTGGCAGCACACACCTTTAGTCGCGGTTGGTGGCTCCAACCGCGACTAAAGGCCCCCCTTTAGTCGCGGTTGGAGCCACCAACCGCGACTAAAGGTCTGCGCTTCCCACCGCTTCGGCTGGCCAAAAGTGACCTTTAGTCCCGGTTGGTGCCTCCAACCGGGACTAAAGGGGGGCGTATATATATACAACACTTCAAATTTTTTCAGTTTCTCTGCTTCTTCGACCACTACAGAGGACATCACCGCGCCGCCAGGCTGCCCCGACGCCGTCTCGCCTCCCCCGACGCCGGAGCTCATCGCCGCCCCCGACGCCGGCCGCCCGCGCCTCCTCGCGCCGATCCCTGACGCCGGACGCTCCCTCCTCCCCGAGCCCCGACGCCGCCCGCGCCCGCTCCTCCCCGAGCTCCTCGCCGCGCCGCCTGCCCCGACGCCGTCGCCGCCCCCGACTCGCCTCGCCTTGCCGTCGCCGTCGCCCCGCTGTGAGCTCTCCCCCCTCTCCCTCGCCCCCTGCCGCCATGGCCGCCCCTCCCCGAGCCCACACGCACAGATACACATGCATGAACACACACACACACACACACATTTTCTTAAGTTAGATGATTTATATGTATTTTTGTATGTTTAATTAGTATATATGTATAGCAATTTTGACATTTTTCAGAAGAATTTTGACAATTTTTTTCACTAGATGATTAGATGTATAGAAAAAAGTTGAGGAATTTTGACATTTGAGGAATTAATTAGTATATAATATATGTATAGAAATTTTGTGGAATTTTGACATTTGATCCAATATGTAATATAGAATTAGTATATATATTATATATATATATAATAATATATATATATATATAATATATATATATATATATATGAATACAATGTATAGAAAACAGTTGAGGAATTTTGACATTTGGTCCAATGTATAGCAATTAGTGTATGTATGTATACAACGTATAGAAAACACTTGAGGAATTTTGACCAAGCATAGAAAAAATTTGCATAGAAAAAAGTTGCATTTTTTAATGTTGTATTTGCAAAAGTCTGTTATGTATTTTTAAAATCAAGTGAAAAAGAATTACAAAAATCACAATCAAACATTTAAAAAATGTTAAATTTGCATAGATCGAATTTGTTCTCGATGTCTACGATGCCCGGCCCGCATCCTCGTCGTCGACTCGTTCGCGACGACGTCCTGCTTCACAGGAGCCATGTCCGGGACTGGGCTCCGCCGGGCTAGCACTGTGAGGTGCTACCTTCCGAGGCGTGCAGCTTGATGAGGAACCGGGCTCCTGTCGTCGACCCGGAGCTTCTTTGGTGGCGTTCGCGTGGGCCACTTTCGGTGCGGAGGCAGCCGGCCCCGCCGGAGGTGGTACATCACCGTGTCAGGGAGGAGGATGAGCACGTCCGTCGCTACATGGCTGCGTTGGACGTCAGGTTCTCCAATACCTGGCAGGTTCTTCTGGGATCTCACCCGAGCTATGATCCTGTGATGGTTCCTTCTCTTTGGGTGTCCACCGCCCGCGCCTCAGGAACCGTGAGTGAACTAGATTATTCGATAATATTCGATCTGTATTAGCTAGTGATGTATTCGAGATAATATTCAAGACGATGTATTCGAGATTATATTATTCGATAATATTCGAGACCATGTATTCGAGATTATATTTGATGATGCATATTATCTGGATTATTCGAGATGTTTATATATTATGTACTATGATTCAGTTTTTCCTTATTGATTGCATGCATGCATTCTAATTTGAATACTAAATTGTTTTATCTTTCTTCTGGATTAGTTAAATAAAAACTATGGACAATACCGGCAGAGAAGGAGAAGAGGCCCTGTTCGAGATCATACGCACCCCGAGACCAGATGAGAATGAAGAAGATGACGGCTCGCAATATCTGAACAATACCGGTGAGGGTATGATATTTGATGAAGACGAACGAATAGATGAAGTCCAGAATAATGATGACGAAGGAAATGTTGTTCTTCAAATAACAAAGACCGGCGAGGTATATTTATATAAGGCATCTGGTGATCATCGCATGTTTTAATTGATTTGTATATTTATATTAACGAATCGATCTTTCTTCTTTTAGCCCTCCGGATCGAGCAAATCTTCTACAAGCAGCAGGACAGTTCAAGGCCCGGCCAAAAAGTTGAAGGCTGGCATAAAGTACAACATCGATGCCATCAAACCTAATGGAGAACCGGATGAACCTAAGATGAATGCGAAGAAGTTCATTCGTCAATGCCGAGTTATTGTCAGGGACCAAATCCTGATCTCCGTTCAAGAATGGAAAAAGCCAGCAAAGGAAGATCCAAATGTTACTTTTGTCGACCAAAGAGCAAAAGATCTGCTTTGGGAATCGCTCATGTCACATTTCACCCTACTAGATCATTTGACAGATGCAGATCTGGAGAAAGTCAAGAACAGTGCTCTTAAGAAGATGGCGATAGCATTCAACAACCACAAGAAAAATATATGGGCCGCGTACGTCAATGCAGGAAAGCAGACTCCAGAATTCAAGGGAACACTGGAGAAGGCAAGAGATCACTGGGACGCTTTTGTGAACTTCAAGGAATCTAAAGTAGCTCAGGAACGGTCGAGAAAAAACAAGATTAATGCCGCGAAAAAGCAGTGGCACCATAAGCTGGGGCCAGGTGGCTACGAGGTGGCCCCGCCTAAGTGGGATCTCGCTGAGCAAGAGATGATGGATGCAGGGGTCACTCCAGTTACATTGAGCTAGTCCCCCAGGTGCAGGACATGGTTCTATGCGCATGGGGGGAAGTTGGACCCAAAGACAGGCGAGGTTTTGGAGCGGGCATGTCTTAAAGGAGCCGATGAAAGTTTACTTGTTGCAATAGAAGAGGCTCGAATGGGGGTGTTCACGCCCAACAAAGAGAATGACGAGCTTACTCGCGCCCTGAAGAATCCTGAACACCCGGGAAGAACATGAGGCAAAGGCGTTGTTCCGTGGTTTGAGGGGTTTGCGGACTGGAACGCCGACAACAGAAGCCGTGCGATAAAGAAGCGGCAGGAGGAGCAGAAGAGGAAGCTGGAGGAGGAGCAGAGGAAGCAGGAAGCAGACCGCCTTCGCATCGTAGAATCAAAGCACATGGAGTTGGAACTCGCTTTCAAGCGGCAGCAGCAGAAGATCGACTCACTTAGCCAGGAAACGGGGTCTCAGCAGCGGCAGCAGCTAGCGGATCCAGCATTGGATAGCACCGTCCCATCCATGCCGAGAAGCAGCGTGGGTTCTGCCCCGGGCGATGATGCACTGCTGGATAGATACCCTGTGGATGATATCATAGCTACGACGACTTGTGAGGTACACATGAAAGTGAAGAACATATCCATGAAGGTGGCAGACGGCTATGCTCAAACAAATCCCCCTGAAGCAACCTTCCATTGCAATCCGATTCCAGCTGGCTATGCTCATGTCGGGGTTGATGAAGTGGTGAAAGGATATTTGGGGCTAGAGCTTGACATTCCTGGAGGTGAAGAGGAGCGCACACTGGGAGAGGCCATACATCGTATCATTCTATGGAAAAAGGATTGCATCGTCTTTCCAAGGCCACCGACTCCTGCTGCAACAAGTCTGCCACCGCGTCAGCTGTGACGCCCCCGGCTTAATCGTGCACTAATCATACACGCAAATGCACATGATCAAGCCTAAGGACTCACGGGAAGATATCACAACACAACTCTAAAACATAAATAAAGTCATACAAGCTTTATATTACAAGCCAGGGGCCTCGAGGGCTCGAATACATAAGCTTGCGCACAAGCGTCAGCGGAAGCATCAGATATCTGAGTACAGATATAAAAGAAAACACAGAAAGGCCTTAAGAAGGCGAGACAAAGAAAAACACTACGATCGAAAGGCGTAGGCCTCCTGCCTGGGACCCTCCGATCCTACTCCTGGTCGACGGCAAGCTCGAGGTAATATCCATCATCGGGGTAGTAGTAACGATCGTCGGCGGGGGAAGCTATAACCGGGGCTCCGTCATCTGGTCGCGACAAACTGATATGGGGGAAAGGAAAACAAGGCAACCGTGAGTACTCTGAAGTACTCAGCAAGCAAGGATCTACACTACATATGCAACATTATCAAGGGAAGGCTGTATATGTGGACTGGGCTGCAGAAATGCCAGAATAGAGAGAAGGCCTAGTCCTATCGAAGACTAGCATCTTCAGAGGTCTTGCAGCAATAGAAGAGAGCAGAACAGATCAATATAATGTAGCAGTATCATTAAGTCTCAACCTCACCCAGAGATCCTTTCTCGACTCCCTGCGAGAAAGCAATCCCAGAGCCATACAGTCATCAACCTCGTCCTGAGATCCCTTCTCGACTCCATGCGAGAAGCAATCCCAGAGCCATAGTATCCAAGTCTCATCTCAAGTTCTAGCTGTATCGATCGGGATACAACTCCGAGTGTCCGTTACCGAGGATCCGGCTATGCATAGATTAGTTCTTCCCTGCAGGGGTGCACCAACTTACCCACCACGCTCGCTTAACTCCGGCCGGACACACTTTTCCGGGTCATGCCCGGCCTCGGCCAAACGACACACCACAACCCTACCTACAACTCAGCAGAGAGGTCCCCGCCGGTCTACCTCCTAAGCGCATGGGGGTCTTGGCCATCGCCCCTCGCCCTCCGGGTCGTTGCGCACATGGCTCAGATCCAAGCACCACCGCAATGGCGCCAATCACTCCATGCCGCACTGCTGAACTGGACGTCTGACAGAGCTTTCGGCTGATGCATACGATGCAGAACGCCCATACTATGCCCACATGGTGGTTAGTGCTATCGGGCCAGAGGCCCACTCAGATCACATATCCAAACCGTTAGTACCTTGGGGCTGCGGTAACGAGCAGAGACTCAAAAAAGATGTGACCCCGTCGCCCCGTCTCGAGGACTTGCGGCAAGGGCCAAGAATGCCCGGCCACGCCTCGTGTCCATCACTCGGGCACCATACAGGCAACCCGTCTTCACATCACACGCGGGTACCCCTTAGGGTCGACCCGCCTATCCAAGTAACAGTGTAAAGTCCAAGTATCCGTGTGTCCAAAACATCAGGGGAATCCGAGGTGTCACCCTCGTTGGATTCCTACACGATGTATCCGTCAAGGTGAACTCGGAGGAATCACCCTCGCTGGGTTCACTCTTGAGATGTTGTACGACGGCGTCATTATCGGAAGCGGTGAAGGAGGAATCACCCTCGATGACCACGACCGATTAGCTACTCTACAGAGTTAACATCAGAAGTGCTACACGAGGTATCACCCTCGGCACTAGATAGTAACGCTGCAGTGTCGTTACAACTAAGGGGGGTGATGTGCGATGTCGGGGCCTGATCTTCAATCCCATTGATCGGGTCTTCTGATAATCCAGCGGGGCAGTCGGGACTAGTAGGGTCACTGATAGGTCTCTACCCAGCCTATACTAAGCAGTTTAGGATATGCAGGTAATTATCAACAGCAGGTTACAATAAACAGGCTATGCATCAGAATAGGTAAAGCAGTAGCAGCAGCAATTCTAATGCAAGCATGAGAAATTAGAATGGGCGATATCGGGATGATCAAAGGGGGGGCTTGCCTGGTTGCTCGGCGGCAAGGGCAAGGTCGTCAATGGTGTCTTCGGTCTCCGGAGTTGCGGCGGTACCAGGAACTGCGTCGGGGTCTAACGAGAGAGAAGAGGGGGAGGAAATAGTATAAATACACAGCAAACATGAGCAACACAATGTACGACATGACAATATGCAGTGCCGGGTGTGTCCTAACGTATGGTTGTATGTCACCGAGGAAGGGGGAATTCATCCGGGAATGTTTTCCCGGTTCCGGACATTTGTCAGACAGATGACCGGAGAGGGATGGTTGTATGTTCACTATGCTAGGGATGCGTGATGGACGAACGGACTGTGTATTCGGATTCGTCTCGCCGTTCTGAGCAACTTTCATGTAGAAAGTATTTTAATCCGAGCTACGGTTTATTTTATATTAACTATTAAAGATTTAAACAATATTCTGGATTTCATTTAATTATTTAAATTAGGATTATCCGAAATAGTGAATGCTGACGTCAGCATGAGGTCAGCATACTGTTAGGGTTAATTAGGGTTTGATTAATTCACTTAATTATAGATTAATTAGATCAGCTAATTAATTAATTTAATTAAACAAAATTAATTCAGTTAATTAATTTAATTAATTAATAGTTTTATTATTTTTATTTTTATTTCGTTTTGCCAGGGCGCTGGGCCCCAGTGGTCAGTGGCCCGGGGGGGGGGGGGGCAAACGGGCGCGGGCACCAGCCAGGCCGAACGGGCGCGGCGAGGCCGGCCGTGAGCGAGCGCGTGCGCTGGCGAGCAAGGGGACGCACGGAGCCACGGCGAGGCAACGGCGGGTGGCGCGATGGAGCCGCAGCAGAGGGTGAAGCGGGGTGCGTGGACGGCGGGCGCACGGCGATGCGAAGCAGAGGCGGGGCACGGTGGTGGCGAGCGGGGACGAGGGCCCAGGCGCGGCGCGGACGCGGCCGAAGGACGAGACGTGGCCGCGGGCGAGGCCACGGCTATAGCTGGCGACGACGAGCTGCAGCGGGGTGCGAGCGCGCGGGCAGCGCGGCCACAGAGGACCAGGGGTGCGAAGACCGTTGGACGGGACGGCAGGGAGCAGCGGGGAGGCAGCCGCAGCTCGAGCGACAGCGGGGTCGCGCGGCGGGCGGTGACCGCGTCGGGGACAGGGGGAGGGGGAGTCGGGGTTCTCACCCCTCGTTGCCGGTGTATGCCGGCGAGGCTCGGTGTAGCCGAGCCGGTGAGGGGACGAGGAAGCGGCGACGAGGTCGAGGACGAGGATGGCAGAGGCGGGCGCCGCCGGCGATGGCAAGCGGCGACGAGGCGCCGGGTTCGAAACCCCTCCTCGATCCAGATGGGATTGAGAGGTGGGGGCTGACGAGGGGAGGGATGGGGATCGGGGGGGGGGGGGGAGTGGGGGTTACGGGCTAGGGTTTCGGTGCCAGGGGGTTAAGGGGAGTGCGGGGTGGGCCGGTTGGGCTGGCCGGCTGGGCCAAGGCCCAGTGGGGGAGGGGGGTTCCTGTTTTCCTGTTTTGCAATTTTCCTCTTCTATTTTATTTACTTTTCACACTTTTGGAAAATGTGTAGCCACCAATATAGTTTTTATAAAATAGGTAGTGTTGTCCAATAAATATAGTGCAACATTTAGCACTGACAGAAAATGGTTTGGTGTCCATATCTTTTTTTTGGATTTTATTTAATTTGAAAAGGATTTAATAGTGTTATTTTGCTGCTGTTCCTTGATGTTTGAGTCCTTTTCCAACTCCATTAAATATTGCAATCATTTTTCATAAATGCTTTGTGAATATTTGCAACATGAGGCACATTTTAGTTTTCAGGTTTGGACAACTTTTATTTTCCACTTTCAGTTTAATTTGAAATTTTAGTTAGGAGCTGAATGCAATATGATGCAAATGATGATTAAGCACTGATAATCATGATGACATGGCATAATAAAAAAAATGGGATTACTGTAGTTAACCACTGGGGTGTTACATCAGCTGACTCCTCCTCCTCCAAGTCCGGTGCCGCGTCAGTCGACTCCTGCTCCTCCAAGTCCGGCGCCGCGTCAGTCGACTCCTCCTCCTCCAAGTCCGGCACCGCGTCAGCCGACTCCTCCTCCTCCAAGTCCGGCAGCGCGTCAGCCGACTCCTCCTCCAAGTCAGGCACCGCGTCAGCTGTCTCCGTCGCCTCAGCGGGCTCCGCCGCCTCAGCAACAACAAAAGAAGAGAGGCGCCGCAGCTACGGCGGCTAGCGGTACAAAAGGAGGCAAGAAATACAAATATGGTCCAAGCCTTAAGCCTTTTCTGTTGTTGCCTTACCACCTCACTGACGAGGAAACCGACGCCGAAGTGGCTGCCCAACTGCAGGCCCATTTTGGACCGAAACCGCCCCCGCCGCCAAAGGAGAAAGTGCCTGAACATGTCTTACAACACTTTATTGATAATGCTCAACCAGCTGTCAAGCATAGGGACTCAGACTATGAGCGCTCTATCAAGAAGTCATATTATGCACAAAAAAAGAAGAAGTCGAGCTCGACCCAAGCAGATGCCAAAAAAAGCGGGAAAACTATTCCCCAGCTGGGAGAACAGGCAGTGCAATCGACCCCCCCCCCCCCGGCTCATTGTACAAACACATGTGAGTACCGCCGATCAGCTGGTAATAACCGACGATCATAGAAGGCAGGCTGAAGAGGCCAGTGTCACTGTTGAACAACTCCTAGGCATCGAGGAACTCCCCGTGTTTAAACAGGAGGAACTACAATGGAAATATGTCCGCGGCCAACCTCTGGTCAAGCCTGAGAAGATCCCGCCTCTATCAACGAGAATGTATGAATTGCATCAATGGTACCTGAGAGAAGTAAAGATCAATCGAGAGTCCCTCATGGTGAAAGTCAAGGCAGAGCATTACTTCCATGAAAAAGATATGTGGGTTGAGTTTCAAGAAATGTTTCAGTTATTCAATCAAGACGTACTCGACAAATCTATCGTCAGTTGCTATTGTCTATAAGTGATTTATTTCTGTAATTTAAGTCTCTAGCTAGCTGTAGTGCTCGTTCATTACCTGTAATTATCCTTACTACATATATTCTTTTCTGTGGTATTATGCAGAATGAAGATGTATGAAATGAAAAGAGCTGGACGCTATGGCATTGGGTTCATTGACCCAAATACCATTAATCAAGAGACATGGTCACTTGAATATGATCGACCATACACAGAGAAAAGCTTGCTAAAGTTCTTGAAGCGACTAAATACCCAACCAGAAATAATACTTCCTTACAACTACGGGTGAGTAACACTGTCTTGTACTACAAATTCTGTTTTTGCAATTACTAGATGTTGATAAGTAGTGTAGTTGATGAGTTATGCACATGCCCGCTTAATTATACAAACGTGTGCGCATGCAGTTTCCACTGGATCCTGCTAATCATTGAAGTTGACGAGGGAAAAGTTGAAGTACTGGACTCACTACTTAAAGACGTTAACAACTACGCAATCGTGAGGGAGATGGTCGACAGGTAATTTTAATCATTATCGCACTATGTCGGCCTCTTTAGTTCATTTCCTAATATCAACTAATTAATAACTCTTTTATTCATTTTCTTTGCCGGCGGGCAGGGCTTGGAAAAAGTTCATCAAACAGGTTCAAGGCCCATGGAAACAAAAGCTGAAATGGTGTCGACCCAAGGTAATTAATTAAGTAGTACTAGCTAGCTACCATCTCTTTAATTCTAGTTTCAATACCATTATCATGCTTGATTAATTATTATCTGATTGAATTCTATTCTCGTAAAGGCCTTGAGACAGGCGCCGGGGAATAATTTATGTGCATACTACGTTGGCGAGAACATTCGCATGATGGCGTCCGAAAGGAGCAAAAATGATAGACATCAATGGATACGTTTGCCAGAACACTATTCACAATTTTTACATCATTATCTAATATATATACACATAACTAATACATGCATATTGATCTCCTTCTTTCAAGATGAGGGAGATGCGGGATCAGCATCTACCAGAGGATTGCGTACGAGCAATTCAAGAGGAAATAGCGGGATTTTTGCTCGACCAGGTCATAGATCCCAAAGTAGAATACCATTACAAGCTGTAATGATCTACAAATTGTAGGAGAAATTGTGTGTGTGTATATATATATATATATATATATATATATATATATATATATATATATATATATATGTGTGTGTGTGTGTGTGTGTGTATGTGAATGGTCGTGCGAGAAATTCGATGATATATATATGATCGGTTCTACGAGAAATTCTATTTATATATATGCATAACATGTACAATATGTAGTAGCGTAAAATATGTTTGAAATAAAAAAGAATTATATGAAAAACACAAAATCAAAAGAAAAAATAAACAATAAACCCATAAACCCCTAAACCATTTAGTCCGGGTTGATGTAACCAACCGAGACTAAAGGCCCCCAACCCCCGGTTCGTGACGAACCGGCACGAAAGGGGGGAGTCTTTAGTCCTCACCTGTTAGTGCCGGATGCAGAACCGGCACTAAAGGTCCTTACGAATCGGGACTAAATCCCGATTCTGCACCAGTGAAAACTGCTCACCGTTGGAGTAGTAATATGCAGCAGTGCATATGATTATGGCGCTCGAGTCGCACATAAACCACCAAACGTCACCTATTCTCACCGTTGGAGTAGAAAATTAGAGAAGAATTAATTAAGGGGAGGCAGCAGCCCCGGCCTAGCTAGTTGGGCAAGTGGTCTACTAGTGGCACTTTTTTTTTTCGGGATGATCTACTAGTGGTCTACTAGTCTACTAGTGGCACTTAGGGACCGACTCCATATTCTTGGTCTACTGGTGGCACCTAATCATTGGAATCAAAGTCAGAGTTGGACAAGTTCATTGTCTTCTATATGATGAGGTAGGTTGTCTGACGTGGTGGAGGGCTTGTTCCTGGAAAGAACCAAAGTGTTGATTCATGGAGGGAAGGTCATCTCATCCACGTACTCGACCATTACTTACTCACGTAATCCAGGGCTCAAACCAAGAAAGTGAGCCAATGAGTGAAAAACGACAAAATTGTGCCCTTTCGCAAAGTTCAGCACAAAATGAACTCATTTTAAAAATATTTCACAAAATAACCCTTTTGCATGTAAAGCGGCATGGCGCCTTAGGCTCGGGTGTCATGCTTTGTGTGCTAATTAACCATAGTTAATTAATCACTTTATTAAACCCAAGCCTAAATCTAATGCATACATCCAAGCCCACTAAGCCGGCCCGTGTGTCAAAAAAATGCTACCAAGGTTAGGTGTTCATAGTGGGATACATAGAACAAGATGCTTATGAATAGCTAAATCCGGTGGGCTTCTGGATAAATCTTCATTGATTTATTTATGGTATTTTCCTATCTTAACAGATAGGAATTTATTTTCGGTATTTCTAAAGTTGGATATTTAATTCCTTCCGAATTTTGCTATATAATTTATTTATCTTCTTTGTGAGGTACCAGATATCTATATCACATGTGCTATTATAATCGTTGCACACATGGCATTCAATGACTCAATTTGGCATAGTATATCTTCATGACAAAAGAAAGATGGTGGGGTCCCGGTGTTCATGGGCTTGTTCACCTTCGCCGCCGAGGTGTCATCTTTGATCCGATCGAGCAACTCATCTTGATCGGCGGGTTGGCAACCAAGGTCCTCGCCATCTTTGGCATGCGGATGGCCATCATCGTGACCAACGTCGTCGCGCTGGCCAACACGCTCACCCCGCGGACCTTCTCCTTCGCCAAGGGCACACTCCTCAGCGCCATCACTGGTGCAGCGACCTGCTATACAAATGGGTTTTAACCTCTTTCCGCGCCAGAGTTTTAAACCGTCACCTTGCCTATATGTGCGATAGGAGGGTCCTTCCCACACGACCCAGAAACCGTCGGCGATATGGAGTAGGAATGTAGCTAATTTTTTTAAAATAATACATTTTTTTATCAATTTTCAGAAATATTATGTTGATTTTATTTTATTTTCAAAAATAATACATAGTCAACCATCTGGTGGCCGACTGGATCCAGTCGGCCAAGAGGTAGGCCGATTAGTACCCTGTCGGCTAACAGCAGGCCAATATCAGGATTTGGACATATCTTGGCGAGAATACGAGACTACACTACAATGATTACCCACCTTAGGGCCCAGAAGCGGGAAACTTAGGCCTGAGAAAATGGGGCATGCACCTATCAGCTTACAGGAAGCCAATTAGAACTAATCGTCCTACTGTAAGCCAATTAGTTCCAGTCGGCCTACTATAAGCCAATTAGTTCTAGTCAGCCAACAGTTAGCCGACAGGAGCCCAATCGGCCTGCTGTTAGCCGACAGGGTACTAATCGGCATACTCTTGGCTGACTGGATGTTAGCCGACATGGTACTAATTGGCTTACTCTTGGCCGACTGGAGTGTATTATGTTTGGAAAAAAAATTCAGCGTAATATTTCTGAAAATAAATAAAAAAATATATTATTTTAAAAAAATAGCAAGAATGCGTACGTTTTGCATAAATAAGCGTATATGATGTCTGCATCTACACCAAACGCGAGTCTTCAGGCAACTGTTGTGCTAGGTCTCCTGGGTAATTCGCAGATGAGCTAACCATTGTGCTCGCGTCGGATTATTGATGATGTAGGGCGTCCTACTTGAGCCGACACGGTATTGTTTTCCACTGTTTTTTTTTTCTTTTTTCACCTATTTTTATCTGTTTTCAAATACAATTTTTACTGGTTTTCAAAAAATGGGTTTTCTTCGTTTCTTACCTTGTTTTGATTGGATTTTTTCTTTTCTATCTTCTTTTTCATTTTTGTTCAGTTTTCTCTGTTTTCTTTACTTTTCTTTTGTTTTTTGTTTGGTTTGTTTTCTTCATTTTTCTTTATTTCTTTCATTGTTTTTATCCTTTTTTACATTTTTTTTCTTTGGTTTATTTTGTTTCTTTTTCAGTTTTATTTTTTGGTTTTTATTCAACATATTTTTTATATGTCAACAACATTTTTCCAATACAAATTTAGCATTTTTAATGTATGGTCAACATTTTTTCTATACATATTTTCAATATTTTTCAAACACAACATTTACATTTCTTGAATACATGTCACCATGTTTCTCATACACACTTTAAAAAAAATTCAAATGCTTGATTAACAATTTTCAAATACAATATTAACATATTTCTAACACATGGTCAACAGTTTTTCTACGGACATTTAACATTTTTGAAATGCTTTGATTAACATTTTTAAATGCAATATTTAACAATGTTTTGAAAACTTTTATGATTTTCAGTTGCTTGATTAACATTTGTTTTCAAATACTTGTTCAGCATTTATTCAAATGTTTGATTAACATTTTCTCTATACATATTTAACATTTTCCAAATGCTTGATCAACTTTTTTAAAATGTTTTATGTGGAGTGATTTTTATTATAAATATATTAGAATATTTGGAGGTATAAATAGAAGTAAAAAAGGAAAGTAAAAAAGGAAAACAAAAAACATGAAGAAAAAACAAAACAGAAAACGAGGCTGTTGTTCCGGGCTCCTTGCCCGGCCCAACTTAGGCAGCCCTTCAGCGAGGAGTTCCGGAAATCTCGGGCCATCTAGGATAGCTTATTGTTTTTCTGTGTTTAATCCCGCAAAAACAAAGCGCGCTGCTCCTAATTCGAACCAGCAACCACCCTGACGAAGTTACACCGGTGGAACCACCTAACCACCCGAGTGATATCTGTCAAAAATGAACTTTCTCCTTCTTTTCTTCTTTCTTTTCCCTTTTCCCTTTTTACTTTTTACTTTTTTCTTTTTTTCATTTTAGTTTTCCTTTTTTTTTTCTTTTTTTCATCCTAGTGCATTGAATTGTTTGTAAATACGTGAACTTTTCTTTTAAACCGATAACTTTTTTTTAAAATTTGGTGGAATTTTCCTGAAATTCGATGAACCCTTTTTTCAAATCAATGAACTTATTTTCAAATTTGTGAACTTTTTTCCAATCAATGAATTTTTTTCAAATTCGGTGATCTTTTTAAAAAATTGATGAACTTATTTATAACTTCGGTGAACTTTTTTTTAAATTCGGTGATCTTTTTTAAAAATTGATGAAGTTATTTATAACTTCGGTGCTCAATTTTTCTTTCTTCCGGTCATCTCCATAGTATGGGTGGTGACGTGTTGATAACCTGTGATAAGACATGACCAGCAAACATCATATAGCAGAGGTAGCGACGAGGTGCGTCGGCTGGTGTGCGTGGTTGCTGCTCTCCTGCTCCTGCCGAGTCCGGATCAAGGCCATGCTCCTCGGCTTCGGCTCGAGCTCCTCCTGCAGAGGCCGGATCGAGGCCGACGGGCACCGGTAGAGCACGGGGCGAGGCGCGGTTGGCTGCTGCCCCTACCCCCTCGTCCTGCCAAGTCACTCCTCGGCTCGAGCTCAAGGTGGCCAGGGTGACGAGGCGGAGATGGAGGGCTTGGAGGTTGCTGGTAGCTGCTGAGGGCAAGAAAGGAGACGAGGCTGAGGCGGCGGTGGCAGGAGAGGAGGCGACTGCGGGGGGTGAAGCGGGCTAGGTGTTTTTCCTCTCGCTGCATGCTCGCTTCCCCTTTTTTTCCTCTCGTTGCCCGCTCGCCCACTATTCATAGTGGACGTGGAGCCAACGGTTGCACCTAGAACCCCAGCATCCTTTATAAGATAAATCTTTCGCCAACTCAGTCTGTTGCTTCCAAGGAGATTGATAGACAAAACTATAACCGAGATCAGCTACCAACAGTACATGATGTCTGGCTGAAATACGTAAAAAATCAACTAGCGCGAGCCCTTACAGTTCCATCACTAGTTAGGCAAGTTTCACAAGTAAATAGTTGGGGGCAGTAAGTAAATCCCAGGAATTAATCGACTTCCTAATTCACTGTTGAGCTCAAAATGAGAAATAAGTAATTTTCTCATAGCTCAAAACTGAGAAAGATGTAGTCTGTATTAAACCCGGGCATACGTCAGGCCGGGCCGAGCTTGTAAAAGCCCGACCTTCTTTTCTCAAGCTCGAGCCTAGCAAGAAGCCCGAAATGCACTCTTTTCTCAAGCCCGAAGCCCAAAAGACTGGCCCGAATGCTATTTTCTAGTGTTCACACGTGTAAGCCCGACCCGAAGACCGAAAGCCCAGCCCGAAATTCCGAAAAAGAGAAGCCCGAGCCCGGCCCGAAGTACCTTCCAGACTGCAAAATGATGCCCGAGCCCGGCCCGAATGTCAAGCCCGAAGCCCATAGCCCAATTTTTTCTGGCCGGGCTCTAGCAGGTTCGTCGGCCCGGGTTGTCCATGCTCGGGTTCTGTAACGCCCCCAATTCAATCGTACACTAATCGTATACGCAAATGTGTACGATCAAGATCAGGGACTCACGGAAAGATATCACAACACAACTCTAGACACAAATTAAATAATACAAGCTTTATATTATAAGCCAGGGGCCTCGAGGGCTCGAATACATAAGCTTGAGTACAAACGAGTCAGCAGAAGCAACAATATCTGAGTACAGACATCAGGCAAACAAGTGTGCCTTAAGAAGGCTAGCACAATAAGGGATACACGCAAGGATCTACACTACATATGCACTAGTATGAAAGGAAAGGGGTTGTATATGTGAACTATACAGCGGAATGCCAGAATAGAGGGGAAAGCCTAGCCTATCGAAGACTAGCATCTTCTTGAAGCCACCATCTTGCAGCATTTAGAAGAGTACAGAATAGCATTTTATAATTAGCAAGCATGTTGTAGCATTAATGCCCAGAGATCCTTTCTCGACTCCCCGCGAGAAAGCAATCCCGTAGCCATCATATCCAATCCACATCTCAGTAACCAGTTCTAGTTGTAAAGATCGGAATACAACTCCAAGTCGTCCTGTTACCGTGGACACGGCTATTCGAATAGATTAACTTCCCTGCAGGGGTGCACCACATTACCCAACACGCTCGATCACTCTGGCCGGACACACTTTCCTGGGTCATGCCCGGCCTCGGAAGATCGACACGTCGCAGCCCTACCCAGGCCCAACAGGGAGGTCAGCACACCGGTCTAAATCATAAGCGCGCTGGGGTCTTGGGCCCATCGCCCTTTGCACTCCTGCACGTTTCGAACACGGCCGGTGAGCAGACCTCGCAGCCTCCATTACAAAGGAGGGTGCTTTACGCGGTCTAACCCGACGCGCCACTCAGTCGCTGATACTACGACGTCGAGTGCCCATAACTGTTCCCGCGTGGTGGTTAGTGTGTATAGGCCAGTGGCCAACTCAGATCAAATACCCAATCTCGTTAGTGGCTTGGGAGCGCGCGGTAACGATCAATGATCCATGATATGTGGTCCCGTCGCCCGTCTCACGGACTTGCGGCAAGGCCTAAGAATGCCCGGCCGCGCCGCGTGAGAAACTCACGGGTATCCTCCAGATCAACCCGACTACACATCAACTCGTGGGTACCCCTCAGGGCCGACCCGACTTCAACATGGTTCTGTGGTAAAGTCAATGTAACCGTGTGTGTAAAACAGCAAGGGGGGAACCCGAGGAATCACCCTCGATGGATTCCCACTCGATGTAACCGTCAAGGTGGACTTCGAGGAATCACCCTCGATGGTGCACACTCAATGTATCGGGAGTGGTGAAGGAGGAATCACCCTCGATGACCACGACCGAATAGCTACACTACATTGTTATCATCAGGAGTGCGTTACGAGGTATCACCCTCAGCACTCGATAGTAGCTCGGCAGAGTCGAGAAACTAAGGGGGGGGGGGGGTGATGTGCTGTGTCGGGCCCTGGACGTCGATCACGTTGATCGAGTCATCGGTCATCAAGCGGGGCAACTGGGACAAGGTGAGGGGTCACTGGTGGATCACTAACCAACCTATACTAAGCAGTTTAGGATAAGAAGGTAAGGTAACAATTGCAGGTTACAAAATCAGGCTATGCATCAGAATAGGAGCCATCAAGTATAGTAGCAAAATCTAATGCAAGCATGAGAGAGAATGGAATGGGCGATATCAGAATGATCAAGGGGGTTTGCTTGCCTGGAAGCTCTGCTGCAAAGGACTGGTCGTCAGGTGTGTAGTCGACGTCGGGAGTAGCGTCAGTCTTGGGGTCTACCGGAGAGAAGAGGGGGAAGAAAAAATAAATATAATGCAAATATATGCATCACTAAGCATGGCAATACAATAAGCAGAGCTAGGGGTGATCTAACGCGGTGCTACACGTTGCAGACGAAAAGGGAAAACATCCGAAGAGGTTTTCCCGGCGTTTGGTATTTTCCGGACAAACGAAAGACAGGGGACGGTTCCATGTTCAGCACGCTAGGGGCATGTGACAGATGAACGAACCGCGCTTTCAGATTTGTTGGATTTTTCTGAGCAACTTTCATATATAAATTATTTTCATCCAAGTTACGGATTATTTTATATGATTTTTTAAAGTTTAAACAATATTATGAAAATTCCAGGATTTAATATTAATTCGAAAAATAATAGCAAAAAGTTATAAGTACACAGAACTGTACCCAGCCAGACCACACAGGGGCTGACTGGTGGGCCCTATTGACTGGGTCAACAGCCCAGTCAGCAAAGGCTGACTGGTGGGGCCAGCAGCATAGTCAGTAGGTCAACGTGGTCAAGGTTGACTGAGTCAACCTGACATGTGGTCCCACATGTCATACACGGTAGACCTAATTAGGTTTATTTTTAAATTAAACGGTGATTAGTTAGACGTGGGCCCCAATCGTCAGTGAGTCACTCGGCTAACTAAATTAATTTAATTAATGTTAAACTAATTACCTGACCGCTGGGCCCACATGGCAGTGACCCAGGGGCCAGTTCGAAACGCACGCGCACCGGCGTTAGCACTCCGGCGAGCACCAAGCGCGGCGGCGCGGCTTGGGACCCGGTCGGGTTTCGTCCACAGGCGACCGAAAGGGACGCGGATGGGCACGTTCGATCGCGCGCGAAGAGGTGTGTCCAATGGGGGCAGCAACACTCGCGGGGGGCGGCCGGAGGTGAGCACTGCAACTACGGCAAGCGGCGGCGGTCTCGGGTGCTCGATGGGGGCGAGGCAGTGAGGTACGGGAGGAGGCGTTTGCGGGGACGTTGGCTCCCTGGGACACCCAGGAGCACGGGACGAGCCTCGGGCGCAAGCTCCGATGGCTGCGGCCGCGACGGAAAGCAAGGCAGCGGCGGCGAGAGCAACGGCTACGACGGGAGCTAGCTAGCGAGCGAACGAGAACAAAAGGAGAGAGGGAAACTGAGGGTGGCTCACAGCGTTGTAGTTGAGTGCTCGGGGAGGCCGGTGGTGGTCGGGGAGCAGCGGATCGACGCGGCGACGGGCGGCGGCCGGATGTAGAAGAAGGGTCCGGGGCGGCGCTGAAGTGCTCCCGGGCCCAGGCTCATGGTCGGGGAGAGCGTTGGGGACGACGACGGACCTCGTAGACGTGTCGCCGAGGTGCGGGGGCGACGGTGGCCGTGGCGGGGTGAAGTGGGCGGCGACGAGCGCGTCGGGGACGGTGGATCTAAGGCGGAGGAAGAACGCGTGGGCGAGAGGAGAGCAAGTGGGGGAGGAATGAGGAGATATTTTGGAGGGAGTGGGGGGGTTGCTGCCGTCCTTATCCTCGCCTGGACGTCGCCGGCGAGGCGGTCCGGCGGGGGCTCAACCCTGTAGCGACGGTGTCGGAGGAACAGGGAGGCGACCGGTGGGGGGATGTGGAAGTGGGCCGCTAGGCCGGCTCGGGTGGGCTAGGCCCAGGGGGGCTGGGGGCTTCGGCCTTTTTTTATTCTTTAAGGGTTTTTCCTTTTTAAAACTTTTCTGTTTTCTAATTTACATTTCTTTTTAAAACCAAGAATAGTTTTATAAAATATAAATCATGCACCTAAAACATTATTATATTTAGGCTACTGCCACAATTAGTTTAGTATTTAAATGAATTAGTTTAGCATTTTTATAATTCAAAAAGGCATTTAATAACTGCTTTAGCCACTGTATTAGTTATCATAGGGCATTAAAACACTTTACAAAAATGTTAGTTCACCACCAATATTAACAAATGATTATCTCCCACAATTTGAATATTTTAGTTTTGACATTTGAAAACTTTAATTGTTTGACTTTATTTTAATATTGAATTAGAACTGGATTTGAATCAAAGTGGGATTAACAACAGTAACAGTGGTGACATGGCATCATTAGCATGGTATTACTGTAGTTTAATTATCCGGGCGTTACAATTCTCCTCTACTACAAGAAATCTCATCCCGAGATTTAGGAGGTGGAGTAAGAGGGAAAGATCTGGTTACGAAATTCTAACGAATCTCCTCGGTCTTGGTTGCTCTTCTCGAAGAGGTCGAGCCACTACGTTGATGTCTTAATTTCTCAGCTTTAGTTCATCATGATGAACCCGACATCCATTCTTCGGTGTCTTCATCGTACTTACGAAAGGTCAAGGGGTAACTTCGGAAGAACGGACCTCTACAAGGGTGCTTATCTAGGAGATAACTCAGGGGAGGTGGCGGAAGGTAACTCTCGAATTGAACTTAACAAAAACATAGAGAGTAAAATAATAAGGCACAATAATAAGTTTCAAGCAGATAGACAATCGTTCGATGCCTGAAACAGAGCGTGAAAGGGTTTCAAAGCAACGGGAATAAGTATTGTGCCTGATACCAGAATTGATGATTTCTCGGAAGGTGGCTCATGAATTACCTACGAAGCCATGGGTGAGGAATAACTTTGGCAACAAGGGTGTACAGGAGAGTCAGGTTTCGATCCCGTGGAACTATGGGTTACGGGCCCACCATGTGGGTTAAAAAGTAGGAACGGCGATGTCATCTTGCACGATCATGATAGCAAGGTATGTCGGAGAATAGATTGTCAGTTATGTCGGCAACAACATCGGTGTAACACCCCTGTGTATTAGTCACTGTGATCAACTGCTAATAATGCCAAGTCATATCATCTGCAGTGCTTAGTCATAGTGGTTAACTAAAACAATTCAACCTCTATTCTGGAAATCGACCCAAATTCAAGAGTGCAAAATAAATTTGTTCAAACACCTTTGGAAAAATGTTCACTAAATAGCAAATATTCCAGAAGCACTCATAAAAAGATAAACAATGATGGTGGAGTTAGCTAAATGACTCAAACCATATGAAACAGCACCAAAACAGGCTTTATTTAATCCATTTATAATCATATCAAATCCAAAAGAAATCCAAATTTGCCCAAACCAATTTTTGGTGAAAGGTAATATTGCATTGTAATATCTGGGCCAAGTCCCACATTTTATAATAGAGCACAAGTGGCCTAACTATTTCAAAACAGAAAAGAATAAAAGAAAAATCAAAACAGAAACAGAAAATATAAAACGAGGCACTGTGCACTGGGCCTAAGTGCACAGTGCCCCGATCCGGCCCAGCTGGCCCATTCCCTCCTTCTCTCCCCTGCGTGTCGGCCGCGCCTTGGCCGAGCACGCGCGCGCCAGCGGGGCGTCGACACGCCGACGCCACCGACGCCGCGAAGGGATAAGGATCTACCTCGTCCATCTCCCCTGGCTCCCCCTCATCACTCTTCCCCCTCTCCTTCTCCCTCGTTCACGCGCTCGCCTCTTCCCCTCTCTGGCCGAGCGCCACCGCCGCCGCAGCTCCGTCGTCCTCACGGCCACCGGCGTCCCCGCGGGCCACCACCGTGCCTGGGAGGAGTGCCGTGCTCGTCCACGTCGCCTGCGCCTTCGAATCGGAACTGGGAGCCGCCTATCCTCGCGTGCGTCATCGTCTTCTTCCTCGGATCACCGGCGCGCCTCCGACGAACTCCCGCCGTCCTGCTGCTACTAAACTACCAAGGGCCTACGTGAGTGCCGCTGCGGTGAGCCCCATATCTCCGCCCTCTTCTTCCTGCTCTTCTTCGGGCCTGTGCGCGGCCGCCACCGCAACCGTGCTCCGGCCGCCGCCGTTGGCGTAGTTGCCATGCTCCCGTGCCACTTCACACTCGTCCGACCCCTTCGGCGTGCACGTCGTGCACCATAGACCCCGCGTAGCTAGTTAGGCGGCCCGCCCGCGCGCCCAAACGTCGAACCCGACGAGCTCAGGCTTCGGCCTCCGCCACGGCTCATCGTCGGCGCCATTTCCGGCCATCTCCGGTCGGTCCCATGTCACCACTCGACGCGGCGCTCTCCTAGCTTTCGAACGCACCCGAAAAGGCGTGAAATGGTGGCCTGTGGTGCATTTCCGACGCCGGCCACGCCCCTCCGCCGCGTTTTGTGCTCGCCGGCGTTTAGTCGCCGACTAGCCGACGTGGACAGGCGTGGGGTCCACCCTGGGACACTGCCAGTGGCCCCGGTGGGTCCCGTTAACCCCGTTGACTCGGGTCAACATGCTGACTGGGCCGAGCTAGCCACTGCCATGTGGGTCCCCCCTCGGCTAATTAATCTAGTAAATGATTAAGTAAATAAAAACTAATTAGTTAGACTAATGTCTCACTGATAGATGGGGCCCACCCCCTAATTAACCCTGTTAATTAGATTAACTCACTGTTAGTCTCAACAGAGGCTGACATGTGGGTCCCACTGGGCCCAGATGTCAGGTTTGACTCTGGTCAGCCGCTGTTGACTGCTGACGTCACAGTGAGATCATGCTGACGTCATATATCATTTTCCGTAAATAAAAATAATTCCAAAAAATCATTTAAACTTCAAAAATTAATAACTTATAAACCGTAGCTCAGATCGAAAAACTTAAAACATGAAAGTTGATCAGAACGACGAGATGAATCTGATCGTGTCGTCTGTTTCGATGCCGGAACCCCCTACATAGGTGAAACCGCAACTTCGAGGCCGTATCCGGTAGATGAATAGTGCATAATCACCGGTAAATAAATTCCACCTTAACCCTATAATAACTAAAATGACCTAGATGCATCTTTAGGCAACCCGGCACTGCATCTTAGCATAGCTTGCCCTGTATTGCATCGTTGCTGTGCATTTATATGTTTCTTCCCCCTCTTCTGTCTCGATAGACCCCGACGTCGACGTAGCTCCCGAGACTGACGCAGCTCCGGAGGTTGACTACGCTCCAGACGATCAGTCCCTTGCCGCCGAGCTTCCAGGCAAGCACCCCCCTTTTGAGCATTCCGATATCGCCCACTCTCTTTTCTCTTATGCTTGCATTAGAATCTGCTGCTGTTACTGTATCCTATATCTGCTGCATAGCCTGTTTACTTGTAACCCGCTGTTGATACTTACCTGTTATCCTAAATTGTTTAGAATAGGTTGGGTAGAGACCATCAGAGACCCCACTTGTTCCGACTGCCCCGCTGGATGATCAGAAGACCCAAGCAACGGGATCGAAGATCAGGCCCCGACGCCGCACGTCACTTCCCCTTAGTTGCTCGACATTGCTGGGTTATTATCGTGTGCCGAGGGTGACACCTCGTTAGCACTTCTGATGATAACCTTGTAGGTTAGTTAATCGGTCGTGGTAAGCGAGGGTGATTCCTCCTACACCACCCCCGATAACGACATCGTCGTGCAACACTTCAAGTGTGGACCTCGAGGGTGATACCTCCTTCGTTCACCTTGACGAGAACATTAGGTGGGACTCCATCGAGGGTGATTCCTCAGGGTTCCCTTGGTGTTAGACACACGGTTACTGTTGTTCCTATGACTTACACTGAACCATGATACTAAAGACGGGTCGGCCCTGAGGGGTACCTGCACGAGTATATGATGAGAGTGATATGGAGTCGGGTGAACCTGGATGGTGCCCGAGTAATGAATACGAGGCGTGGCCCGGCATTCCTAGCTCTTGCCGCAAGTCCTCGAGACGGGGCGACGGGGTCACATCTTTCGTGAGTCTCTGCTCGTTACCGCACTACCAACACACTAACGGTTTGGATATTTGATCCGAGGGGCCTCTGGCCTGATAGCACTAACCATCACGTGGGCATAGTATGGGCGTTCTGCGTCGTATACTTCAGCCGAAGCTTAATAGACGTCAGCGACTGAGCGGTGCGCGCTGGATTGGACTGGTTACGCAACCGCGCTTGTATTAAGGGGTTGCTAGGTCTGCTTCCGGCCGCCCACGCAACGCGCAGGAGTTCCCGGGCCGAAGCCCCAAGACCCCTGGGGGCATAGGTTAGTCCGGCGTGCTGACATCTCTGTTAAGTATTTGGTCGGGTTGCGGCGTGTTGCTTAGCCGAGGCCGGGCATGACCCAGAAAAGTGTGTCCGGCCGGAGTTAAGCGAGCGTGGTGGGTAAGTTGGTGCACCCTTGCAGGGAAGAAACAATCTATCGATAGCCTATCCTACGGTAACGGACACTCGGAGTTGTATCCCGATCGGTACAACTAGAATTGGTGACTTGAGATGAAATGGATATTATGGCTCTGGGATTGCTTTCTCGCAGGGAG
Organism: Thinopyrum elongatum; assembly: GCA_011799875.1. Classification (NCBI taxonomy): domain Eukaryota; kingdom Viridiplantae; phylum Streptophyta; class Magnoliopsida; order Poales; family Poaceae; genus Thinopyrum; species Thinopyrum elongatum. Next base: position 7,066,998 of record CM022298.1, read on the forward strand.
TCGAGGAAGGATCTCTGGCCGAGGTTGATGACACTACTACTACTTTATATTATGTTACTCTGCACTCTTCTAATGCTGCAAGACCGATGAAGATGCTAGTCTTCGATAGGACTAGGCTTCCCCCTCTAATCTGGCATTTCTGCAGCCCAGTCCACATATACAGCCTTCCTTTGAAAATGTTGCATATGTAGTGTAGATCCTCGCTTGCTGAGTACTTCGGATGAGTACTCACGTTTGCTTTATTTTCTTTTTCTCCCCATATCCACTTGACGCAACCAGATGATGGAACCCCTGAGTTAGCTGCCCCTGTCAACGACTACGGCTACTACTACTACCCTCCCGGCGAGTACTTCTACGAGGAGCCGACAGACGACCAGGAGTAGAATTCGGAGGGTCCTAGGCAGGAGGCCTACGCCTTTCGATCATAGTGTTTTATTTTGCCCCACCTTCTAAAGGCTACTCTCTATTTCTGTAATATATCTGTACCCAGATATCTGATGCTTCCGCTGACACTTGTATGCCATCGAGCTATGTATTCGAGCCATCGAGGCCCTGGCTTGTAATATAAAGCTTATATGAATTTATTTATGTTTTAGAGTTGTGTTGTGATATCTTCAAGTGAGTCCTTAGGCTTGATCGTGTGCATTTGCATGTATGGTTAGTGCACGATTAAGCCGGGGTCGTCACAGGTTGGTATCAGAGCCGACTGCCTCTAGGAATTCCCCTATCCAATTCCTTGGCCGAAGTTGAGTCTAGTGGTCGAAAACTGTTTTACTAACTTGGCTGTGTGGCTTACAGGCCCACGTCGCCAACTAGGTGGTATTAGGATCTTTTATTCCTCATCTATAATCTGGGACTCTGATCACTCTTCTATTCGGGTTTAATAAATTCACTAACGCCGACACTTAGGATCTCATAAATTCCATCCATCCGGAGAGCTGGATTCTGTGTGATTTCCCTGACATTGATCTGATTAGTCTGATAATCATTTTCCTTTCCATTGTTTTGTTTAACCTTTCCCTTCAAGATCTGTTATATTCCTTATCGTCGTATGACAACTCTGAACTTCCTCTGTTTCAGATGGATCGTCTGTTTCCACCGCGCCCCACGACGCAGCTTGTGCTTCGCACATGGGCTCGCGATGCCCCTGGGTTTCCAGTTGTTCTAATCGCTCTCTTGACCAGGCTGGGTTACCGCTGGTACCCCGAGTACATGGTCTACGGGGTTTACCGCGAGTTCAACCAGGAGCAGTACTATGCTGATGTTCGCATCTATGATCAGCAGGATGACTCAGACACTGAGCTGTATCTTTTCCAAGGTATCAGCGTGACGGTTGAGATGGCAGTCCATGATGCTGCTTACTCTGCTGTCGCACGTCTCCGAGGAGAGCACAGCGCTAGCTTGGATGCCTCTGAGTACAGATACATTCCGTATGCCCCTGCTGGAGATGCTACTGGATACTACACGGCCGCCTGTGCCCCGTACGAGCCCCGTCGCTACGATCTGCGAGTTCTGATTCAGTGTACTCAGGCTCTGGATCACACTGTTCGGGCTCTTGCGGTCGAGTTGTTTGCCACTCGAGCACGACTCTACGAGGCTATGACGCAGTTGCTACCAGCTGTTCGTGCAGGGATACATCCGGAGCATATCCTTTACCCACGCAGGACCGAGATGCCACCAGGGATCGATTGGCCTGCTGTGGGAGGTCACTGTAGGGTAACGCAGCAGAAAACAAAAAATTTCCGACCTACGCACCAGCCCAGGACCACTATGGAGACTGCATACAAGGTTTGATCTGTTTCGTTACCGACTCGTAGCGCAGCAGAAGTAGAGTCGACGACGATCGGCGGTGCAGATCCCCGCAGCTAGGATTTACAACCTCCCAACCGCGAGGATGTATACCCTCGTCTTCCCTTCGGCAGCCCTCCAGGAGGCGGTCGAACAGTCCCCCGGACGGTGTCGCGGACAGCCCTTCGGGAGGACCTTCGAAACTCAAACGGTCACTCGGACAGCCCTTCGGGAGGACTCACAGAACTCGGACCGTCACTTGGACAGCCCTTCGGGAGGCACTTAGGAACAGCCCGTCGGGCACTAAGATCGAAACTATGACCTCTCTACAGAGTTGCACACATACGGTGTCATCTATCCGGCAGGGCTTCGCCGTCCAGAACTAGTTCCCACCGGAACCCAGACAGCCTTTCGGCTCTACGAAACTCTTTCGTGGGAGGGAGAGAAGAAAGGCAGATCATGCATGCCATGTGTGAGAGAGTTGGAGTGGGGATGGAGAGCTCCTCTCCACCTCCTTTTATAGGGGAAGGAGGGGGTGGGGTGGCTGAAAATTTCAGCCACAAAACATGTGGGGCCCCCCCACAAAACAAGCTCCCACCAAAGGTGGGGAGTTGTCTCATGGGCCCCCCCCCCTTTGCCCCATGGCGCCCCCATGAGGGGCTGCCACCTCCTCCCAACATATCCCATAATATGTGGGGGCTGCCCCCCACCATGGGGGGCCCCCCCAACACCTTGTCCACCAACAAGGGGGCTGCCCCCTAGGGGGGCCCCCCCAAAAACAGCCCAAAAACAGCCCCCACGAAACGTGGGATCTTGCCCCCCCTCGCTGGGACAAGATGTTTTCCCGCGTGTAATTTCCAGAAAAATTCCCGAAGGTCCCAGAACATTTCCGGCACCCTCTAAAATTATCCGGACGCGCTCTGGAACATTTCCAGTATGGTGGTTTAATTTAAAACCATCTTTGTTTACCCGGTAAACAACTCCGGCAGCTCCGAAACTTTTTTTCGGTTTTTTCTCCGGAAAAATTCCAGAAATTACCAGACCAATCTGGCAACCTCCAAAACATTTCTGGTGCTTGCCGAAACCTTTTTGGATCAATGGTTTTATCCGAAACAACTTTTCGGTTTTACCGAAACTTTTTCAGTGTTCTCTCTCCGGAACTCTTCCGTTGTCTCCAATACTTTTTCAGTGATTTTCTCTCAGACTCCCTGTCTAGTATTCAGCAGATAGATGACCCTTAAGCGTGTGACCCTATAGGTTCGGTGAAGTATAGACATGATACGGAACCCCTTTCGACCAATGATCAACATCGGAGCCGTGGGCACCCATATTGACCCCTATACCCACACGAATGAATATTCGAGTGAACCTCCAGTTGCCGTGTGCTATTCCTGTTGCTTCGCGATATGTTACAAATACCCGAGGTGAGACATGATGGCATCCCCGTGGGTCAACAACTTGTCCACTATGCCAGTTACCTCGTTACCGGTATTGTTCTCTTTTCTCGTTACGTGTTCCGACATCCCCGTGACCAAATCACAAAGTGTCTGGCCAGACGATGATGGATACCGTAACACCGAGAGGGCCCAGAGATATCTCTCCATCGTCGGAGGAGCAAATCCCAATCTTGAGCTATCAAGTTACTTGACATACTTTCCCATGAACCCAAGCCGCCGTAATAGCCATCCAGTTACGGATGACGTTTAACAAACCCCAAAGTTCATGAATCAAGCATGAAGAAACTCGATACTCTCATGGTCTGAGGAATCATGCAAACGTTAACCATCTCTGTGTTATTAACCAATAACTTGTGACGAAAGTATCTCTTAGCATAACATCAATTCGGGTCGATTCAACACAAATGTTCTACCCAACATTGTGCCCTCAAAGTTGCTGGCATAGACATGCCCATGATCAGGAAAACAGAACCATCATGCAACACTTTAGCTAGTCTTAGAGGCCAGACTAGGAATATATTTTACCGTTTATTATCCCACACGTGCATATGAGTCTTCCTCCGAGCCTCGTGGTTATTGCAGACTCGAGAACCATAGCAGTTATAGCATGGAACATAAACCTAATTATGAACAAGGAGATAATCAATAACATTTATTATTGCCTCTAGGGCATATCTCCTACAGACTCCCACTTGCACTAGAGTCAATAATCTAGTTTATGCTAATGCACTTTACACCTATGGCACGTTGGTGTAAATTATGCTTCGCATGTGGTATAGCCTGATGTCCAACGGATCTGACGACTTCAGCTCCATGTGTATCTTTGCATATCCTCGCATTTTCACGCTTTCACAAAATTCATATTTTGTGTGGACTTGACTTTGTATGTATGTGAATCACAGGTCGAACCTGGATTCCTCAGACTGAGTTATGGAGCAACTACCTGCAGTAGTGTCCCATTGACAAAAGTCATCTTGGAACCATACTAAGTTCATGAATGAACTATATGATTCAACATCTTCTTTGTCGCTTAAAAAGCGGCAACATACTTCGCCTCTGTTATAGAATTCGCCACAGTATCTTGTTTGGAACAATTTCCAACTACCGTGCCACCATATTGTGTGTTACACAAAACCCTTAATTTCAATCAAAAATCGCTTGGAGCATGGATGAAGACTGTATCGATGTAACCTTTTACAACGAACTCTTCATGATCTCCGCTTGCGAGAAAACATGTCATCAGTGCTACTATAGTACTCAATGACCCTTTTTTCACTGTTGTGCCATGATCAGAACTTTTGATCACTTTGGTATCTATACTCGCAACAACTTTGGGAGTATTGGACGTATCTGGTTGTGTTACATACCATGGAATACATGATTAATCCAAACACAAGAGTGCGTGGAATCTCCATCATGTATTTTGCTCATTAGTGTTTTGGGACACCGAGTCTTGCAAAAACTCTTTCCATGTGACTTCGGCAAGAATCACTCCTTGATGTTTTTAATGCTAAAAGGTTTTAGCATTTTGTCAATATGTATCTTTGCTCAGCCCCATTAGGTAAATCTATCTCCATAGATCATCATGCCTAATATAAAGGCTATTTAGCCCAAGCACTTCATCGAAAAACTATTTTCAAATGAAGTCCTAATTCGTGCCAAGAAATTTATTTCCAATTAACAATGTGTCAAGCACACAACGTTTTTAGAAATTTTATTATGCTCCCACTTACTTTCTTGAATCATAAGCATCTTCGTTACCCATTGATGAAGTCAAACCCCTTTGACTATTTCATCAAAACACGAAGATTCCAACTACATTTTGCTCTTTTCTGTCCATTGCTGGAACTCTGAAGTTTGCACCCTTACTAGCATCCTCTGGATAGACAAAATGCCTTGGACTGTAACACATGCAAGTCCTTGGTTTCATTTACATCAGATGGAAATCCATTCGTCATCCATGTTTCATATCTCATGATTGAAATATGTGTTAATTGCTAGTTCAACCCGAACCGACTTTAAGCATCGCTACGGTGAAACAACCTCATCGTAGTCAACTCCTTGAACATGTTATTTCAACAAGTCGAGCTTTATGGATAAAACATTTTTATCCGTATTAGTTTTAAGTTCCATAAATATTCGTCAGACTCTAAGTCTTCCGAAAGGTGTATCAAGATTTTAATCTTGAAACATTTATATGGAAACTATCTCAGATTGTATTGGCATTTAGCCAATTCCGGAGTCAGGGCCCATCAACGCTTCCTTGTGTATCGTAGGTATACTGTTGTCTAACAACAATATCTCGTTTGCGCACCTGAGAGGTTTGCACGAGCCTTGCCTAAGTGGTTCAGCTGCAAGTTCGACCGAAGTCCATACATTTTATTGTAGAGACTTCCGTATCAGTCGTAGTAGGAAACTCCGGAATTACTTCCAAGGTTCCTTTCCTTTGACCTGATGACGAAGATACTGACTTGTAGGAGATATGCCCTAGAGGCAATAATAAATGTTATTATTTATCTCCGTGTTCATAATTAGGTTTATGTTCCATGCTATAACTGCTGTGGTTCCCGAGCCCGTATATCCATAAAGGCTCTGGGGAAAACCCATGTGCACGTGTGGAATAATAAACGGTAAAATGTATTCCTAGTCATGCCTCTAAGACTAGCTCAAGTGTTGCATGATGATTATGTTTTCCCAATCATAGGCATGTCTATGCCAGCAACTTTGAGGGCACAAATGTTAGAAGAACATTTGTGTTGAATCGACCCGATTGATGTTATGCTATGAGATACATTCGTCATGAGTTAATGGTTAATAACACAGAGATAGTTTACGTTTGCATGATTCCTCAGACCATGAGAGTATCGAGTTTCTTCATGCTTGATTCATGAACTTTGGGGTTTGTTAAACGTCATCCGTAACTGGATGGCTATTACGGCGGCTTACGGGTTCATGGGAAAGTATGTCAAGTAACTTGATAGCTCAAGATTGGGATTTGCTACTCCGACGATGGAGAGATATCTCTGGGCCCTCTCGGTGTTACGGTATCCATCATCGTCTGGCCAGACACTTTGTGATTTGATCACGGGGATGCCGGAACACGGTAACGAGAAAAGAGAACAATACCGGTAACGAGGTAACTAGCATAGTGGACAAGTTGTTGATCCACGGGAATGCCAACATGTCTCACCTCGGGTATTTGTAACATATCGCGAAGCAACAGGAATAGCACACGACAACTGGAGGTTCACTCGAATATTCATTCGTGTGGGTATAGGGGTCAATATGGGTGTCCACGGCTCCGATGTTGATCATTGATCGGAAGGGGTTCCGTGTCATGTCTATACTTCACCGAACCTATAGGGTCACACGCTTAAGGGTCATCTATCTGCTGAATACTAGACAGGGAGTCTGAGAGAAAATCACCGAAAAAGTTTCGGAAACCGAAAAAGTTTCGGACAGCGGAAAAGTTCCGCAGAGAGAGGTCACCGGATGAGTTCTGGTGAAACTGAAAAGTTGTTTCAGAGGATACCATAAAGTCAAATTGGTTTCGGCACATGCCCGATAATTCTTGGAGGGTGCCAGAATCATTCTGGAAACTTTTGGGAATTTTCTGGAAGAAAAACCGGAAATGTTCCGGAGCTGCCGGAACCACTTCAGATGCTTTTCGCAGATGAAAATCACTAATCTGGAATTGTTCCAGAATGCGTTGAAAATTATTTTAGTGGGTACTGGAAATGTTCTAAGCCCACATAAATATTTTCAGTTCGAACGGACGCTGAAAAATGTCGTCATGAATAGTGAAAGTGCTTTTTGGGAATTTTTATGGAAAGCACCTTTTTGGAAATTCCAAAAGGGCCTTCTAGAAGGGGAAGGAGGGCATGGCACCTCATGGGGGGGTCCCCCCCCCCCCAAGGGTGGCCGGCCAAGGAGGTGGAGCACCATGGTGCTCCACATGGCACTCCCATATGGCATATTCCCTTTTGGAAAGGGATATTCCAAGGGCACTTTGGGGTTTTTGTGTGACAATTTTACCCCTTGGCTTGCCTATATATAGGAGTGATCTTGGCAGCCATTTCCTCATCCCTTGCTCTCATACACATGCCAAGATGTTATCTGGCTTCTCTCTCCCTCCCACGAAAAGAGTTTCGTAGAGCCGAAAGGCTGTCTGGGTTCCGGCAGGAACTAGTTCTGGACGGCGAAGCCCTGCCGGATAGCTGACACCGTATGTGTGCAACTCTGTAGAGAGGTTGTAGTTTCGATCTTAGTGCCCGAGGGGCTGTTTGAGAGTGCCTCCCGAAGGGCTGTCCAAGTGGCGGTCCGAGTTCTGTGAGTCCTCCCGGAGGGCTGTCCGAAGGGAAGACGAGGGTATACATCCTCGCGGTTGGGAGGTTGTAAATCCTAGCTGCGGGGATCTGCACCGCCGATCGTCATCGACTTTACTTCCGCTGCGCTACGAGTCGGTAACGAAAATGATCAAACCTTGTATGCAGTCTCCATAGTGGTCCTGGGCTGGTGCGTAGGCCGGAAAATTTTCGTTTTCTGCTGCGTTACCCTACAGTGGCATCATGAGCCGTGCTATGCGTAGATGCAGGTTGCGATCTAGAATACATAGAGATGTATGGGTGTTGCACAATATAATTAGGTAGTAGATGAGTTCTATTACTGAAAATTATTTGTGCGGGTAGCAGATGAAATCTGTTACCTGATGTTCTTGTTGCTTCCCTGGAATTTGCATATTTCTGATCTTGATAACAGTATGGTGGAGTTTCAAGGTTCTGGCAATCCGCGATCCTGATTGATCAACGAAGTGCTAACAGTTCATTGAATTCCACCGTAGTTAAAAGGAAAGATGAAATTTCGCAGACAAAAGGGCAATGCAGATATGATCTGCACGGGGGTCATGCGTATGACGAAGTTTAGTATGGGGCTCAAGATTTTATTATCTCGGATTTCATACACCCTGGAAAGTTAATCTAGCGACTTGAATTATCATACTTGATGATGGACGTTGGTAGCTTTGGTTTGTTTCGAAACCTTAGAAGCCACGTAAAACAAGTTTTTGCATGAACCGATTAGAGGCGTCTAACTTGGTTTTGCAGGAGGGTTTGCATGTGCATATGGTGTGGTATAGCAGTGCTCATAATAATTTGATTATGTATGAGATGACTATATGATGTAAATTGATTAACATGACCTGCGTGTCATGATTCGGCATGATGGTTGGAGCCATATGATTGTCACTTTATTGACCTGCGTGTCAACCTTAAGTAATGCATTATTTTATTAGCTATAGAGATAGCAATATTATCTGGTGCATCGATAAGGTGGTGGCAATCTTCGCGAAGGTGAACACCGACGCGAATGCCGAAGATGAAGAAATACAAGACTTCTCCGTCAGAAAGGGCTATACCATATCATGCTATTATGAATTGCCTGAGATGTTTATCCCTTATGATGCACCCTTCTTGATTGCGCGGTAGTCGCTTTTTATTAGGGTGATCTCTCACAAAAATATCAAGTAGTTAGTGTTCTCCCAAGTGTAGCACCGTCACAGCACCTAACTTTTCGGGGTATCACATGCTACCATGGGTACGAACGATTAGGGATGTGTGAGGCGGGTGAGTTGAGACCTCGCAGCGAGATCACTTGGTTGTCTTGACGTTCAGGCATGAAAGTCATGAGCTCGGAACACACGCATCGAAAGATGAACAAGAGTCACATAGAGATGTGATTGGCAAGTTTGCCTACCGATTGAGATTTTCGTCATCAGTGATGCTACCATCAATGGCGTTGAATTGATATGCGGATCTTGAATCACTCACAATCAATTATGAGAGATATTGATTTGAGTGGGAGCGCACTGTTGAATTAACTTGTTTAATTCTCAGTGCAATTAATTATGAACACTGTCTAAGTGTGGTTTGCTAATAGTTGTAGAATAATGGCTCGCATTTCCACCTTCCCTATTAAAATTGAATAGCTGTTAAATATCTGGTTAAAACTTTACGGTTGGTAATGTAATGTGAGGATTGTCCTCAAGAGTGCCGAGAAGGACTTTGTCCTATCGCATACTTTCGGTATTCTTTCGCTTATGCTATGGATCATGTGACTCTCGTCCTTCGATCCAAAAGCTAGAATTCTGTTTCAGTCAAGTGCAATACATTTGCTTCCATGAGACCCGAACTTCGAAAGTTTGGATAGTTATGTGATATTCATGGAATCTGAAAATCATTTTCAGAGACAGACAAAGGCTACAAGATATGAGATATCCAAAGCAATGTTTGTTTGCAAACTATTAGTAAAGGAGTTTACTATGCATTAGACTGATAAGAGAGGGATCCAGAAGAACGCCTATCATATGATGAAAGGTGAATAAAACAACAACTTGAAGAGAAAGGAAGTGTCCGAAGGGTGTTAGTAAGACTTTCACGCCTAGGAAGTCCGGGGCTAACGCCACTCTTAAGTTCGGTGCTTTTTCTGAGAGTAGGAGAAATACTGAAAGATAAACTGTTAGAAGTATAAAGGCAGAAAGAAAGGAGACTGGAATATCCAGCTCATGTATGAATGTCATACAAGTTTTTGATGTATAGAAGGCTGGTCAAAGATATAGTCCTTGGGAATTATGATTAAATTGTTAATCACTGATTCTTGGGTATTGTGAGTTAATCACAAAGATACCCGCTCGATTGCTTTCTGTTGCAACTCGATGTAAGAACTACTATGGCCTGAAAGACTAGCCAGAAATGAGTTTTAGGTATACACGGGGAACATAGTAAATGTTACTATACCTTCCATCGGTGTATTACCGTCTGTATTTATTTTTATAATTCGTTTGGAGTTTCACAAACTCTAGCCCATTGCATAAGGTGTCTTGCAAGAAGGTTGTTCATAAGAGAACTTTTTATGTTCGAAGTTATGAATAACATAAGGGCCATACTTTCATTGAGAATGAGATGTATGTTATGAATAATGATATTAATATATTACCTCTGGATTTACTTTCATAATTCATTTTAGAGTTTTACACTCTAGCCCCTTGCACAATGTTGTTGCAAAAGGGTTGTTCATAAAAGAACAATTGTTGTTCAATGTTATGAATAACATTTAGAGCCATGCTTCCATCCAGATGGGATGTATGTTATGAATATTGATAGTAATATGATACATCCATAACACTGACGCTAAATGTCACAAGACTAAGAGAATACCACACAAGTGTGGCACTACATTTGGTCACATTGGAGAAACCCGCATGGATAAATTCCATTATGATGGATTTTTGAAGTCCTTTGATTTTGAATCATCTGACACTTGCAACTTTCCTCCGAAAAGTGAAGTGATTGAAATACCGTTCAGAGGCCATAACGAACGGACAACAAACTTATTGGTGATCATACATTTGATGGGTGTAGTCCGATAAATGTTGTTAGTAGTGGATTTATCTATCTTCAGAAATGACTCAAGTAGATATGTCGATATTTACTTGATGAGACGTAAGTCTGGATCTTTTGAATTCATTCAAAAGGTTTTCAAAAATGAAGTAGATGGTTATTGTAACAAGAAAATTATGTTTCTACAATTCGATTGCAGAAAGGAATATTTGAGTTACAAGTTTAGCGAATGTCTGATGAGTTATGAAAGTAGTTTCATAACTTGCACCTCCCGGAACACCATTGCATGTGGAAAGTCCGTGAAGATGTAATCAAACCATTTATGACATGGTAAGATCAAAGATGACATATATAAATTTGCCATTATCCCTTTTAAAGAGTGATGCTTTAGAGACTACGGCTTTTACACTGAAAAGAGCTCCATCAGGTCTGTTGAAATGACGCCATGGTATGGTACGCCCAACCATGTTATATCTTTTCTTAAACATTTGGAATATGGGGCTTGTGCAAAAGGTTACAAACCTATTCCAAATCAGACAAGTGCTACCTTGTAGGTTATCCCAAGCAATTGGGTATTCCTCCCTCACTATACCGAGGCAAATAGGTTTGCCACAAAGAACGGTATGCTTTTTGAAGAAAATGGTTCTTTCAAAAAGGTGAGTGGGAGAATAGTGCAACTCGACGAGGTAAACAGTATCTTCGTCATCAGGTCAAAGGAAAGAGACCTTGGAAGTAATTCCGGAGTTTCCTACTGCGACTGATACAGAAGTCTCTACAATAAAATGTATGGACTTCAGTCGAACTTGCAGCTGAACCACGTAGGCAAGGCTCGTGCTAACCTATCAGGTGCGCAACGAGATATTGTTGTTAGACAACAGTATACCTACGATACACAAGGAAGCGTTGATGGGCCCTGACTCCGGAATTGGCTAAATGCCAATACAATCCGAGATAGTTTCCATATAAGTGATTCAAGATTAAAACCTTGATACACCTTTCGGAAGACTTAGAGTCTGACGAATATTTATGGAACTATAACTGATACGAATAAAAATGTTTTATCCATAAAGCTCGACTTGTTGCAATATACAAGTTCAAGGAGTTGACTACGATGAGGTTGCTTCACCGTAGCGATGCTTAAAGTCGGTTCGGGTTGAACTAGCATTAATACATATTTCAATCATGAGATATGAACCAAGGATGACGAAAGGATTTCCATCTGATGGAAATGAAACCAAGGACTTGCATGTGTTACAGTCCAAGGTATTTTGTCAGTCCAAAGGATGCTAGTAAGTATGCAAACTTCAGAGTTCCAGCGATGGATAGAAGATAGCAAAATGGAGTTGGAATCTTCGTGTTTTGATGATATGGTTAAAAGGGTTTTGACTTCATCAATGGGTAACGAAGATGCTTATGATTCAAGAAAGTAAGTGGGAGCATAATAAAATTTCTAAAAAACGTTGTGTGCTTGACACATTGTTAATTGGAAATAAATTTCTTGACATGAATTAGGACTTCATTTGAAAATAGTTTTTCGATGAAGTGCTTGGGCTAAATAGCCTTTATATTAGGCATGATGATCTATGGAGATAGATTTACCTAATGGGGCTGAGCAAAGATACATATTGACAAGATGCTAAAACCTTTTAGCATTAAAAACGTCAAGGAGTGATTCTTGCCGAAGTCACATGGAAAGAGTTTTTGCAAGACTCGGTGTCCCAAAAGACTGATGAGCAAAATACATGATGGAGATTCCACACACTCTTGTGTTTGGATTAATCATGTATTCCATGGTATGTAAAAACAACCAGATATGTCCAATACTCCCAAAGTTGTTGCAAGTATAGATACCAAAGTGATCAAAAGTACTGATCATGGGACAACAGTGAAAAAGGGTCATTAAGTACTATAGTAGCACTGATGACATGTTTTCTCGCAAGCGGAGATCATGAAGAGTTCGTTGTAAAAGGTTACATCGATACAGTCTTCATCCATGCTCCAAGCGATTTTTGATTTATGTTAAGGGTTTTGTGCAATACACAATATGGTGGCACGTTAGTTGAAAATTGTTCCAAACAAGTTACTGTGGCGAATTCTATAACAGAGGCAAAGTATGTTGCCGCCTTTAAAAGCGACAAAGAAGATGTTGAATCATATAGTTCATTCATGAACTTAGTATGGTTCCAAGATGGCTTTTGTCAATGGGACACTACTGCAGGTAGTTGCTCCATAACTCAGTCTGAGGAATCCAGGTTCGACCTGTGATTCACATACATACAAAGCCAAGTCTACACAAAATATGAATTTTGTGAAAGCGTGAAAACGTGAGGATATGCAAAGATACACACGGAGCTGAAGTCGTCAGATCCGTTGGACATCAGGCTATACCACAAGCGAAGCATATTTACACCGGTGTGCCACAGGTGTAAAGTGCATTAGCATTAACTAGATTATTGACTCTAGTGCAAGTGGGAGTCTGTAGGAGATATGCCCTAGAGGCAATAATAAATGTTATTATTTATCTCCGTGTTCATAATTAGGTTTATGTTCCATGCTATAACTGCTGTGGTTCCTGAGCCCGTATATCCATAAAGGCTCTGGGGAAAACCCATGTGCACGTGTGGAATAATAAACGATAAAATGTATTCCTAGTCATGCCTCTAAGACTAGCTCAAGTGTTGCATGATGATTATGTTTTCCCAATCATAGGCATGTCTATGCCAGCAACTTTGAGGGCACAAATGTTAGAAGAACATTTGTGTTGAATCGACCCGATTGATGTTATGCTATGAGATACATTCGTCACAAGTTAATGGTTAATAGCACACGGCAACTGGAGGTTCACTCGAATATTCATTCGTGTGGGTATAGGGGTCAATATGGGTGTCCACGGCTCCGATGTTGATCATTGATCGGAAGGGGTTCCGTGTCATGTCTATACTTCACCGAACCTATAGGGTCACACGCTTAAGGGTCATCTATCTGCTGAATACTAGATAGGGAGTTTGAGAGAAAATCACCGAAAAAGTTTCGGACAGCGGAAAAGTTCCGCAGAGAGAGGTCACCGGATGAGTTCCGGTGAAACTGAAAAGTTGTTTCAGGGGATACCATTAAGTCAAAATGGTTTCGGCACATGCCTGATAACTCTTGGAGGATACCAGAATCATTCTGGAAACTTCTGGGAATTTTCTGGAAGAAAAACCGGAAATGTTCCGGGGCTGCCGGAACCGCTTCAGATGCTTTTCACAGATGAAATCACTAAACTGGAATTGTTCCAGAACGCATTGAAAATTATTTTAGTGGGTACTGGAAATGTTCTAAGCCCACATAAATATTTTCAGTTCGAACGGACGCTGAAAAATGTCGTCGTGAATAGTGAAAGTGCTTTTTGGGAATTTTATGGAAAGCACCTTTTTGGAAATTCCAAAAGGGCCTTCTAGAAGGGGAAGGAGGGCATGGCACCTCATGGGGGGGGTCCCCCCCCCAAGGGTGGCCGGCCAAGGAGGTGGAGCACCATGGTGCTCCACATGGCACTCCCATATGGCATATTCCCTTTTGGAAAGGGATATTCCAAGGGCACTTTGGGGTTTTTGTGTGACAATTTTACCCCTTGGCTTGCCTATATATAGGAGTGATCTTGGCAGCCATTTCCCCATCCCTTGCTCTCATACACATGCCAAGATGTTATCTGGCTTCTCTCTCCCTCCCACGAAAAGAGTTTCGTAGAGCCGAAAGGCTGTCTGGGTTCCGGCAGGAACTAGTTCTGGACGGCGAAGCCCTGCCGGATAGCTGACACCGTATGTGTGCAACTCTGTAGAGAGGTCGTAGTTTCGATCTTAGTGCCCGAGGGGCTGTTTGAGAGTGCCTCCCGAAGGGCTGTCCAAGTGGCGGTCCGAGTTCTGTGAGTCCTCCCGAAGGGCTGTCCGAGTGACCGTTCGAGTTTCGAAGGTCCTCCCGAAGGGCTGTCCGCGACATCGTCCGGGGGACTGTTCGACCGCCTCCCGGAGGGCTGTCCGAAGGGAAGACGAGGGTATACATCCTCGCGGTTGGGAGGTTGTAAATCCTAGCTGCGGGGATCTGCACCGCCGATCGTCATCGACTTTACTTCCGCTGCGCTACGAGTCGGTAACGAAAATGATCAAACCTTGTATGCAGTCTCCATAGTGGTCCTGGGCTGGTGCGTAGGCCGGAAAATTTTCGTTTTCTGCTGCGTTACCCTACATGACTATCTCGTCGAGTTGCACTGTCCTCCCACTCACCTTTTTGAAAGAACAATTCTCTTTAAAAGCATACCGTTTTGTGGCAAAATCCTTTGCCTTGGTATAGTGGTGAGGGAATACCCAATGACTTGGGATAACCTACAAAGTAGCACTTGTCTGATTTGGAATAGGTTTGTAACCTTTTACACAAGCCTCATATTCCAAATGTTAAGAAAAGATATAACATGGTTGGGCATACCATACCATGGCGTCATTTCAACAGACCCGATGGAGCTCTTTTCAGTGTAAAAGCCGCAGTCTCTAAAGCATCACTTTAAAAGGGATAATGGCAAATTTATTTACGTCATCTTTGATCTTACCATGTCATGAATGGTTCGATTACATCTCCACGGACTTTCCACTTGCGGTGGTGTTCCGGGAGGTGCAAGTTATGAAACCCCTTTCACAACTCATCAGACATTCGCTAAACTTGTAACTCAAATATTCCTTTCTGCAATAACTTCTACTTCATATTTGAAAACCTTTCAAATGAATTCAAAAAGATCCAGACTTACGTCTCATCAAGTAAATATCCATATATCTACTTGAGTCATTTTTGAAGATAGATAAATCCACTACTAACAACATTTATCGGACTACACACATCAAATGTATGATCACCAATAAGTTTGTTGTCTGTTCCTTTTGGCCTGTGAACGGTATTTCAGTCACTTCTCTTTTCGGAGAAAAGTTGCTAGTGTCAGATGATTCAAAATCAAACGACTTCAAAATCCATCATAATGGAATTTATCCATGCGGGTTTCTCCAATGTGACCAAATGCAGTGCCACACATGTGTGGTATTCTTTTAGTCTTGCGACATTTAGTGTCAGTGTCATGGATGTATCATATTACTATCAATATTCATAACATACATCCCATCATGGATGGAAGTATGGCCCTTCATGTTATTCATAATACTGAACAACAATTGTTGTTTTTATGAACAACTCTTTTGCAACAAACATTGTGCAATGGGCTAGAGTGTATGAAACTCTAAAATGAATTATGAAAATAAACCCAGAGGTAATGTATTATTATCAATATTCATAACATACGTCTCATTCATAATGAAAGTATGACCCTTATGTTATTCAGAACACCGAACATCAAAAGTTCTCTTATGAACAACCTTCTTGCAAGATACCTTATGCAAAAGGGCTAGAGTGTGAAACTCTAAAATGAATTATGAAAGTAAATACATAGGTAATACACCGATGGAAGGTATAGTAACATTTACTATGTTCCATGTGTGTATCTCAACCTCATTCCTGGCTAGTCTTTCAGGCCATAGTAGATCTTACATCGAGTTGCAACAGAATGCAATCGAGCGGGTATCTTTGTGATTAACTCACAATACCCAAAAATCAGTGATTAACAATTTAATCATAATTCCCAAGAACTATATATTTGACCAGCCTTCTATACATCAAAAACTTGTATGACATTCATACATGAGCTGGATATTCCAGTCTTTTTTCCTTTTGCCTTTATACTTCTAACAGTTTAACTTTTAGTATTTCTCCTACTCTCAGAAGAAGCACTCAACTTAAGAGTGGCGTTAGCCCCGGACTTTCCTAGGCGTGAAAGTCTCACTAACACCCTTCGGACATTTCCTTCCTCTTTAAGTTGTTGTTTTATTCACCTTCATTTACATGACAGGCGTTCTACTGGATCCCTTTCCTATCAGTCTAATGCATAGTAAACTCCTTTACTAATAGTTTGCAAACAAACATTGCTTTGGATATCTTATATCTTTTAGCCTTTGTCTATCTCTGAAAATGATTTTCAGATTCCATGACTATCACATAACTATCCAAACTTTCGAAGTTCGGGTCTCATGGACGCAAACGTATTGCAATTGACTGAAAAAGGAATTCTAGCTTTTGGATCGAAGGACGAGAGTCACATGATCCATAGCATTAGCGGGAGAATACCGAAAGTATGCGATAGGACAAAGTCCTTCTCGGCACTCTTGAGGACAATCCTCACATTATGTTACCAACCATAAAGTTTTAACCAGATATATAACAACTATTCAATTTTAATAGGGAAGGTGGAAACGCGAGCCATTATTCTACAACTATTAAGCAAACCACACTTAGACAGTGTTCATAATTAATTGCACTGAGAATTAAACAAGTTAATTCAACAGTGCGTTCCCACTCAAATCAATATCTCTCATAATTGATTGTGAGTGATTCAAGATCCGCATATCAATTCAACGCCATTGACGGGTTCATCACTGATGACGTGAATTTCAATCGGTAGGCCAACTTGCCAATCACATCTCTATGTGACTCTTGTCCATCTTTCGATGCGTGTGTTCCGAGCTCAGGACTGTCCTGCCTGAACATCAAGACAACCAAGTGATCACGCAGTGAGGTCTGACCTTCACCCGCCTTACACCTCTCTAATCGTTCGTGCTCATGTGTACATGGCGCACCCCAAAAAGATACGTGTTGTAGACGGTGCTACACTTGGGAGAACACTAACTACTTGATATTTTTGTGAGAGGTCACCCTAATAAAAGCGACTACCGCGCAATCAAGAAGGGTGCATCATAAGGGATAAACATCTCAGGCAATTCATAATAGCATGATATGGTATAGCCCTTTGTGACGGAGAAGTCTATCATTTCTTCGTCTCCGGCATTCACGTCGGTGTTCACCTTCGCGAAGATTGCCACCACCTTGTCGATGCACCAGATAATATTGCTATCTCTATAGCTAATAAAATAATGCATTACAACAAGGTTGACACGCAGGTCATTAAAGTGCAATCATATGGCTCCAGCCATCATGCTGAATCATGACACGCAGGTCATGTTAATAAATTTACATTATATAGTCATCTCATACATAATCAAATTATTATGAGCACTGCTATACCATATCACATGCACATGCAAACCCTCCTGCAAAACCAAGTTAGATGCCTCTAATTGGTTCATGCAAAAACTTGTTTTATGTGGCTTCTAAGGTTTCGAAACAAACCGAAGCTACCAACGTCCATCATCAAGTATGATTATTCAAGTCGCTAGATTAACTTTCCAGGGTGTATGAAACACGAGATAATAAAATCTTAAGCCCCATACTAAACTTCGTCATACGCATGACCCCCGTGCAGATCATATCTGCATTGCCCTTTCGTCTGCGAAATTTCATCTTTCTTTTTAACTACGGTGGAATTCAATGAACTGTTAGCACTTCGTTGATCAATCAGGATCGCGGATTGCCAGAACATTGAAACTCCACCATGCTGTTATGAAGATCAGAAATATGCAAATTCCAGGGAAGCAACAAGAACATCGGGTAACAGATTTCATCTGCTACCCGCACAAATAATTTTCAGTAATAGATCTCATCTACTACCTAATTATAGTGTGCAACACCCATACATCTCCATGTATTCTAGATCGCAACCTGCATCTGCGCATAGCACGGCTCATGATGCCACTGTAGGGTAACGCAGCAGAAAACAAAAAATTTCTGACCTACGCACCAGCCCAGGACCACTATGGAGACTGCATACAAGGTTTGATCTGTTTCGTTACCGACTCGTAGCGCAGCGGAAGTAGAGTCGATGATGATCGGCGGTGCAGATCCCCGCAGCTAGGATTTACAACCTCCCAACCGTGAGGATGTATACCCTCGTCTTCCCTTCGGACAGCCCTCCGGGAGGTGGTCGAACAGTCCCCCGGACGGTGTCGCGGACAGCCCTTCGGGAGGACCTTCAAAACTCGAATGGTCACTCGGACAGCCCTTCGGGAGGACTCACAGAACTCGTCACTTGGACAGCCCTTCGGGAGGCACTCACGAACAGCCCCTCGGGCACTAATATCGAAACTACGACCACTCTACAGAGTTGCACACATACGGTGTCATCTATCCGGCAGGGCTTCGCCGTCCAGAACTAGTTCCCACCGAAACCCAGACAGCCTTTCGGCTCTACGAAACTCTTTCGTGGGAGAGAGAGAAGAAAGGCAGATCATGCATGCCATGTGTGAGAGAGTTGGAGTGGGGATGGAGAGCTCCTCTCCACCTCCTTTTATATGGGAAGGAGGGGGTGGGGTGGCTGAAAATTTCAGCCACAAAACATGTGGGGGCCCCCCACAAAACAAGCTCCCACCAAAGGTGGGGAGTTGTCTCATGGGGGCCCCCCCTTTGCCCCATGGCGCCCCCATGAGGGGCTGCCACCTCCTCCCAACATATCCCATAATATGTGGGGGCTGCCCCCCACCATGGGGGGCCCCCCCAACACCTTGTCCACCAACAAGGGGCTGCCCCCTAGGGCCCCCCCCCCCCCCAAAAAACAGCCCAAAAACAGCCCCCACGAAACGTGGGATCTTGTCCCCTCTAGCTGGGACAAGATGTTTTCCCGCGTGTAATTTCCAGAAAAATTCCCGAAGGTCCCAGAACATTTCCGGCACCCTCTAAAATTATCCGAACGCGCTCTGGAACATTTCCAGTATGGTGGTTTAATTTAAAACCATCTTTGTTTACCCGGTAAACAACTCCGGCAGCTCCGAAACTTTTTTTCGGTTTTTTCTCCGGAAAAATTCCAGAAATTACCAGACCAATCTGGCAACCTCCAAAACATTTTTGGTGCTTGCCGAAACCTTTTTGGATCAATGGTTTTATCTGAAACAACTTTTCGGTTTTACCAAAACTTTTTCAGTGTTCTCTCTCCGGAACTCTTCTGTTGTCTCCGAAACTTTTTCAGTGATTTTCTCTCAGACTTCCTGTCTAATATTCAGCAGATAGATGACCCTTAAGCGTGTGACCCTACAGGTTCGGTGAAGTATAGACATGATACGAAACCCCTTCCGATCAATGATCAACATCGGAGTCGTGGACACCCATATTGACCCCTATACCCACACGAATGAATATTCGAGTGAACCTCCAGTTGCCGTGTGCTATTCCTGTTGCTTCACGATATGTTACAAATACCCGAGGTGAGACATGATGGCATCCCTGTGGGTCAACAACTTGTCCACTATGCCAGTTACCTCGTTACCTGTATTGTTCTCTTTTCTCGTTACGTGTTCCGGCATCCCCGTGATCAAATCACAAAGTGTCTGGCCAGACGATGATGGATACCGTAACACCGAGAGGGCCCAGAGATATCTCTCCATCGTCGGAGGAGCAAATCCCAATCTTGAGCTATCAAGTTACTTGACATACTTTCCCGTGAACCCGTAAGCCGCCGTAATAGCCATCCAGTTACGGATGACGTTTAACAAACCCCAAAGTTCATGAATCAAGCATGAAGAAACTCAATACTCTCATGGTCTGAGGAATCATGCAAACGTTAACCATCTCTGTGTTATTAACCAATAACTTGTGACGAAAGTATCTCTTAGCATAACATCAATTCGGGTCGATTCAACACAAATGTTCTACCCAACATTGTGCCCTCAAAGTTGCTGGCATAGACATGCCCATGATCAGGAAAACAGAACCATCATGCAACACTTGAGCTAGTCTTAGAGGCCAAACTAGGAATATATTTTACCGTTTATTATCCCACACGTGCATATGAGTCTTCCTCCGAGCCTCGTGGTTATTGCAGACTCGAGAACCATAGCAGTTATAGCATGGAACATAAACCTAATTATGAACAGGGAGATAATCAATAACATTTATTATTGCCTCTAGGGCATATCTCCTATAGTCACACGCCTGCACGTGGACCTCTTCTTTCAGCTCGAGACCGGGTTCTGCATCAGAGTGCACATGGAGCGCAGGATCCTTCTGCGACGAACATCCGTCGTCCGCACTTGCAGCTACCCCGTTTCAGTGGTTTTCTCCGACGTTGATGTAGCCTTTGCTATGTCTCATTGTGTACTTCTTTACCGCGTGCCTGCGCGCCGCCTAGCATGTCTAGCTTTTGAATTTGCGCCGTTATGCTGCCTGTTTGTAACTGACTCTGTATGGTTCTGTATGTCTTAATGACTAATGCTCAGTATCTGTTGCACTTCTTAAATTCCATCGTGTTACATCATGTTTGTTGCTAAACACTCGCGTTGGCTTCTGCTAAACTACCCCTGTTGAAATTTAGCAGGATGGGTGATAATAATCAACCTCCGCCGCCACCGCCTGACTATATGGCTGCTATGATGCAACAGTTTGAACTCAATCGACAGTTCATGATGGGGATTATGGAACAATTCCCCCGTCCCAATGCCAACCATCAGCCAGCCTCAATCACACTGCCAGAGTTTGTCCGACTCAACCCATCGATATTCCGCAACACTGTTAATCCGCTGGATGCCGTTGACTGGCTGCGTGATATCTTCTATGAGATGGAGTCAGCTGATGTTCCCCCTGTCAGCTATGTCACCTTCGCGACATACTTCTTGAAGGGACCCGCAGCACAATGGTGGGCAACTCACAGACAGACTCTACCTCCGGTAACTGTTGTCACTTGGGTGGAGTTCAAGACTGCTTTTCGTGCCCGCTATATTCCTCGAGCAGTTATAGTACGCAAGAAGGCCGAGTTCCGCAACCTTGTTCAAGGCAACAAGACTGTGGAGGTCTACCAGCGAGAGTTCCTTGATTTATCTCGCTATGCTGAAGAAGACATCCCCACTGATGCTCGTAGACAAGAAAAGTTCCGTGAAGGGCTACACCATGACATTCAGCTAGCCCTGCTCATCCAAGATTATCCCGACTTCGCCACCTTGGTGAATAAGGCTATTATGGTCGAGACTGGTTTGAAGAAGCACAAGGAAGCGACCAGACGCACTCGTGAAGCGGGCTCATCTTTGGGCTCGTCTTCCCAGAAGCGCCGCATATGGATTCCACAGAGCATGTACCGTCCAGCAGCTCCAGTGTACAGGCCTGCATATGCCGCACCTCGTCTGCCTCCTCCACCATCGAGGCAGCCTCTTCGAGCTGCACCACCTCGAGCTCCTGCACCACGTCCAGACAGTGGACTTTGCTTCAAGTGTGGCCAGCCAGGTCACCGTGCCAGAGATTGCTCTCAGAATCAGAATCAGTTAGCACTTCCTTCTGCTGGCCGTGGTAATGGCCGTGGGAATTCTCAGCCTCGCTACAGCAATGTCAGGCCTTCTTATGGTCGTGGGCAGGCCTTCCATGTCAACATGAATGAAGACCCGGAACAACCAGCAACTGTGATCGGTACTCTTCTTGTTAATTCAGTACCTGCAACTATTTTATTTGATTCAGGAGCATCGCATTCATTCATGTCGGAACATTTTGCACTCTTGCATGATGTTAAGTGTGAAACGCTACAACATCCGTTAGTAGTAAACACTCCCGCGGGACGATGCCGAACTTCTATATTCAGCCCCCGAGTCACTGTTGACATTGAAGGGTTGCACTTTCGTGCAAACCCCATTATTCTGCAATCTTCAAAAATTGACCTTATTCTGGGAATGGATTGGTTGAAGGCTCACTACGCCTCAATCAATTGTGCCACTAAGGTTGTCCACCTCCTACACCCATCAGATGAGTTAGTGAATTACCGAGCTCATATCACTCAGAACGCCGAGGCTCAGATTTATGCCTTGAATGCGTTGAACGCTTCTTCGCTGGAGGGGATCGAAAACATTCCAGTCGTGTGCGACTTCCAGGATGTTTTTCCAGAAGAACTTCCAGGAATACCCCCTGCTAGAGCTGTCGAGTTCGTCATCGACTTGAAGCCTGGCACCACTCCTATTGCGAAGCTTCCTTACAAGATGCCACCGCACCACCTTATTGAGCTTAAGGAAGAAATCGATAAATCACTTAAGAAGGGCTTCATCCGTCCCAGTTCCTCTGCCTGGGGAGCACCGTCTCTCTTTGTCAAGAAGAAAGATGGTACGAATAGGTTGGTCCAAGATTACCGTCCTATCAACCAGGCAACCATTCAGAATAAATATCCGCTTCCCCGGATCAATGACTTATATGATCAACTTGCTGGATCTTCGGTGTTCTCTAAACTCGACTTGAGGTTGGGTTATCACCAGATCCATGTCCGCGAAGAGGATATTCCGAAGACTGCATTTGTTACCCGTTATGGCTCCTATGAATACACCGTCATGTCATTTGGCCTAACGAATGCTCCAGCTACTTTCTCTCGTCTGATGAATTATATATTCATGGATTACCTCGACAAGTTTGTCGTGGTATATCTGGACGATATTCTGGTATATTCGAAGAATAAGGAAGAACATGCCGAACATCTTCGCCTTGTTCTGGAGAGGCTTCGAGAGCACAAGTTGTATGCCAAGTACTCCAAATGTGAATTCTGGCTTTCTGAAGTAATCTACCTTGGACATGTCATTTCCAAGGACGGTATTGCCGTTAACCCGGAGCGTGTTCAGGCTATTCTTGACTGGACTCCTCCGAAGAATGCCAAGCAAGTGAGAAGTTTTCTCGGTCTAGCAAGTTATTGTCGACGATTCGTCGAAAACTTTTCCAAGATTGCCAAGCCCCTGAGTAATCTGCGTCACAAAGGCGTTAAGTTTGAGTGGACAGACAAATGTCAGGAGAGTTTCCAGACCCTCAAGGACAAGCTTACTTCTGCTCCAGTGCTTGCTCCTCCCGATTCTCGCCAGGACTTTGTGATATATTGTGACGCTTCTCGTCAGGGATTAGGCTGTGTCCTAATGCAAGAACGGAAGGTAATTGCATATGCCTCGCGACAATTGCGTCCACATGAAGAAAACTATCCAGTGCATGATCTCGAACTTGCTGCTGTAATCTATGCTTTGAAGCAGTGGCGACATTACCTTCTTGGTAATCGGTGTGAGATTTATACTGATCATCAAAGCTTGAAGTATTTATTCACTTAACCAGATCTTAATCTCCGTCAGCAGCGATGGTTGGAAACAATCACGGACTATGACTGTGGTATTTATTATACCCCTGGCAAGGCTAACGTGATGGCTGATGCCTTGAGCCGCAAGTCCTATTGCAACAACATCATGGTTAAGCTAGCTCAACCCCAGCTATATGAAGAACTGCGCAAGCTGAACGTCTGTATCGTTCCGCAGGGTTCTCTTAATAACCGTGTGGTATAGCCAGACCTTGAGAAATCTGTAAAGATTGCGCAAGCCAAAGATACCGAGATAGATCTGATGAAGAAAGAACTTCACCTTGAGAAATACAGGGATTTCTTGATTGCTGAAGATGGAACCTTATATTTCAGAGACCGCATTGTAGTACCTCGCTTCGAGCTTATGACTGACAAGGTCATGAAGGAGGCTCATGATACACCGCTGTCTATCCATCCGGGAAGCACCAAGATGTATCGTGATCTTCGTCAAAGGTACTGGTGGTCCAAAATGAAGCAGGACATTGCTCGATATGTTGCTGAATGTGACGTATGTCATCGCGTGAAAGCAGAACATCAGAAGCCTGCTGGAATTCTTCAACCAGTCCCTATTCCTTTGTGAAAATGGGATAAAGTGCAAATGGATTTCATTACTGGTCTTCTCAAGTCTCAGAAAGGTCACGATGCTATTCTTGTCGTCGTCGACCAACTTTCCAAGGTTGCTCATTTTCTACCTGTCAAGGAGACTATCACTGCTAGTCAGTTAGCAGAGCTGTATATCTCCAGAATTGTTTCTCTCCACGGTATTCCAAAGGAGATCAGTTAGGACCGTGGCGGTCTATTCACGTCCAAGTTCTGGGAAAGTTTCCAAGAAGCTATGGGAACTCACATTAACTGGAGTTCGGCTTATCATCCTCAATCCCAAGGCCAAGTCGAGCGAGTAAATCAAGTGCTTGAAGATATGCTTCGGGCTTGTGTTATATCGTTCGGTAAGAAGTGGGAAGAATCTCTCCCGTTTGCCGAATTCTCTTATAATAATAGTTATCAAGCCAGCTTGAAAATGGCCCCCTTCGAAGTTCTTTATGGACGAAAGTGTCGAACCCCTCTGAATTGGTCAAAAACTGGGGAACGACCTCTCGTGGGACCAAACATTATTCAACACGCCGAGGAACAAGTCAGAATTGTCCGAGAAAATCTCAAGGTGGCTCAAGACCGCCAGAAGAGCAACTATGATCGCGAGCGATGGGGTCTGACTTATCAACCAGGTGATCAAGCTTATCTTCGTGTCACTCCTATGAAGGGCACTCGTCGTTTCGGAATCAAGGGCAAGCTAGCTCCACGCTATATCGGCCCCTTTCGCATTGTTGCCAGACGTGGACAGGTGGCATATAAATTGGAGTTGCCACCATAATTCTCTCATATCCACGATGTCTTCCACGTGTCGCAACTTCGTAAATGCTTCAAGGAATCTCCACACCGCGTAGTGGATCACGAGATGCTCGAATTGCAAGATGACTTATCTTATAAGGAGGATTCGATCCGCATCCTTGATGAAGCTGAACGTCGAACTCGTCAGAAGACGACCAAGTTCCTGAAAGTGCAGTGGTCGAATCACACTGAAGATGAAGCCACTTGGGAACGCGAGGATCATCTTCGGGAAGAATATCCCGACCTCTTTCCTTCTACCTCCTAAATTCTCGGGACGAGAATTTCTTTTAGAGGAGGAGAACTTGTAACACCCCTGTGTATTAGTCACTATGATCAACTGCTAATAATGCCAAGTCATATCATCTGCAGTGCTTAGTCATAGTGGTTAACTAAAACAATTCAACCTCTATTCTGGAAATCAACCCAAATTCAAGAGTGCAAAATAAATTTGTTCAAACACCTTTGGAAAAATGTTCACTAAATAGCAAATATTCCAGAAGCACTCATAAAAATATAAACAATGATGGTGGAGTTAGCTTAATAACTCAAACCACATGAAACAGCACCAAAACAGACTTTATTTAATCCATTTATAATCATATCAAATTCAAAAGAAATCCAAATTTGCCCAAACCAATTTTTGGTGAAAGGTAATATTGCATTGTAATATTTGAGCCAAGTCCCACATTTTATAATAGAGCACAAGTGGCCTAACTATTTCAAAACAGAAAAGAATAAAAGAAAAATCAAAACAGAAACAAAAACAAAAAATATAAAACGAGGCACTGTGCACTGGGCCTAAGTGCACAGTGTCCCGATCTGGCCCCAGCTGGCCCATTCCCTCCTTCTCTCCCCTGCGTGTCGGTCGCGCCTTGGCCGAGCACGCGCGCGCCGGCGCGGCATCGACACGCCGACGCCACCGACGCCGCGAAGGGATAAGGACCTACCTCATCCATCTCCCCTGGCTCCCCCTCGTCACTCTTCCCCCTCTCCTTCTCCCTCGTGCACGCGCTCGCCTCTTCCCCTCTCTGGCCGAGCGCCACCGCCGACGCAGCTCCGTCGTCCTCACGGCCACCGGCGTCCCCGCGGGCCACCACCGTGACTGGGAGGAGCGCCGTGCTCGTCCACGTCGCCTGCGCCTTCGAATCAGAACTGGGAGCCGCCTATCCTCGTGTGCGTCGTCGTCTTCTTCCTCGGATCACCGGCGCGCCTCCGACGAACCCCCGCCGTCCTGCTGCTACTAAACTACCAAGGGCCTACGTGAGTGCCGCTGCGGTGAGCCCCATATCTCCGCCCTCTTCTTCCTGCTCTTCTTCGGGCCTGTGCGCGGCCGCCACCGCAACCGTGCTCCGGCCGCCGCCGTTGGCGTAGTTGTCGTGCTCCCGTGCCACTTCACACTCGTCTGACCCCTCCGGCGTGCACCTCGTGCAACATAGACCCCGCGTAGCTAGTTAGGTGGCCCGCCCGCGCGCCCAAACGTCGAACCCGACGAGCTCAGGCTTCGGCCTCCGCCACGGCTCATCGCCGGCGCCATTTACGGCCATCTCCGGTCGGTCCCATGTCACCACTCGACACGGCGCTCTCCTAGCTTTCGAAGCACCCGAAAATGCGCGAAATGGCGGCCTGTGGCGCATTTCCAACGCCGGCCACACCCCTCCGCCGCGTTTTGTGCTCGTCGGCGTTCAGTCGCCGGCCAGCCGACGTGGACAGGCGTGGGGTCCACCCTGGGACACTGCCAGTGGCCCCGGTGGGTCCCGTTGACCCCGTTGACTCGGGTCAACGTGCTGACTGGGCCGAGCCAGCCACTGCCATGTGGGTCCCCCCCCCCCCCCCCGCTAATTAATCTAATAAATGATTAAATAAATAAAAACTAATTAGTTAGACTAATGTCTCACTGACAGATGGGGCCCACCCCCTAATTAACCCTGTTAATTAGATTAACACACTGTTAGTCTCAACAGAGGCTGACATGTGGGTCCCACTAGGCCCACATGTCAGGTTTGACTCTGGTCAGCCGCTGTTGACTGCTGATGTCACAGTGACATCATGCTGACGTCATATATCATTTTCTGTAAATAAAAATAATTCCAGAAAATCATTTAAACTTCAAAAATTAATAACTTTTAAACCATAGCTCAGATCGAAAAACTTAAAACATGAAAGTTGATCAAAACGACGAGACGAATTTGATCGTGTCGTCAGTTTCGATGCCGGAACCCCCTACATAGGTGAAACCGCAACTTTGAGGCCGTATCCGGTAGATGAATAGTGCATAATCACCGGTAAATAAATTCCACCTTAACCCTATAATAACTAAAATGACCTAGATGCATCTTTAGGCAACCCTGCACTGCATCTTAGCATAGCATGCCATGTATTGCATCGTTGTTGTGCATTTATATGTTTCTTCCCCCTCTTCTCTCTCGATAGACCCCGACGTCGATGTAGCTCCCGAGATTGACGCAGCTCCGGAGGTCGACTACGCTCCAGACGATCAGTCCCTTGCCGCCGAGCTTCCAGGCAAGCACCCCCCTTTTGAGCATTCCGATATCGCCCACTCTCTTCTCTCTTATGCTTGTATTATAATCTGCTGCTGTTACTGTATCCTATATCTACTGCATAGCCTGTTTACTTGTAACTCGCTGTTGATACTTACCTGTTATCCTAAACTGTTCAGAATAGGTTGGGTAGAGACTATCAGAGACCCCACTTGTTCCGACTGCCCCGCTGGATGATCAGAAGACCCGAGCAATGGGATCGAAGATCAGGCCCCGGCACCGCACGTCACTTCCCCTTAGTTGCTCGACACTGCTGGGTTATTATCGAGTGCCGAGGGTGACACCTCGTTAGCACTTCTGATGATAACCTTGTAGGATAGTTAATCGGTCGTGGTAAGCGATGGTGATTCCTCCTACACCACCCCCGATAACGACGTCGTCGTGCAACACTTCAAGTGTGGACCGCGAGGGTGATACCTCCTTCGTTCACCTTGACGAGAACATCAGGTGGGACTCCATCGAGGGTGATTCCTCAGGGTTCCCTTGGTGTTAGACACAGGTTACTGTTGTTACTATGACTTACACTGAACCATGATACTAAAGACGGGTCGGCCTAGCATTTTATTGAAATACACGGACACTTTCAAAATACATAAACTCTTTTAAAACATATGAACTTTTTTCACAACACATGGCGAGCAAACTTTCACATGTATGAACATTTATTTATATATTCAGAACAGAAATAAATTTAATAACACAGTTTTCCGGATTAGGAAATATGAAGTTATTTGGGCCGGCCTATGTATGGCCCCCCGTGACTGAATGTGATTCAAAACCAAACAGCAAGCCTCGGCCTTGTGAAATCGATTGGGCCGGAAGGAGTTAATATGGGCTGCGAGAGGAACGATAAGAACTAGGAAACGATTGATTAAAAGGAACCCCTAAAAAAAGTTTGATTAAAAGGTTCCGGTCGCTCTACATGAATACGGGATTGTGATCGAGTGTGAAACCCCTTTGGATTCGATCATCGTGCTGCGCCGCATGTCGGCCTTGAGGCCACCGTGGGCGGACCTGCCGCCGGAACTGCTCCTCGACGTCTCCGGCCGCCTACGAGAACCCACCGACTTCATACACTTCCATACTGGCTGCACGTCATGGCGTGGCACGGGACTATTGCACTCTCCGCTGACGCGGCCCATGTTCGCGCCGTGGCTCCTCACGCCATCTGACGGCATCATTGTGCACTCCGCCGTCAACTTCGGGCGCGTGTCGACCTCGGACCTACGCCGTGACTGTGACGACATGGTCCTCACGGAGCCGACTGGTGCATCATCGGCCGACGATAGAAAGTGGGTGGCTAGCATAGATGGCACGGCCGCATGGTTCTTCACGTGGAGTACCCAGCCAAAACTCGTAAATCTTCTCACAGGGGACACCTACCCTGATGTCTCAGCTTCCAGAGAATGTTGATGATAAGACGAAACAGCTTTGGAAGGATCTCCGTGGTAATCCTCGTGGTATCGTCTATCGTGATGGCACCGTTTTCCTATACACCTGTATTCGACGACGACACATGATGATCCTAACGGCGGCCACCATGCTTCCCGGTGATGCGGCATGGACAATCGCGCTGAAGAATCTAGATGTGCCAAGAGGTAGGCTTTTGGACGTAGCGTGTCACAATAGCAAGATCTATGTGCGCGCACGCGACAAGTTAGTGCCAAGGTCGAATGCAATCAATGGAAGGGACTACGTCTGTGGTGGCACGTACCTTTTGGCATCCAGAGGCGAGCTTATATCGGCATCCGTCCTACACGAGCACGATTGGCAGGTCAGTGATTACCTGCCGTCAGGCGCACTCTTGGTGGAATTGGAAGCGCCGGAAGAAACGAATGGGGACGGCAAGATGAGGTGGGTGGAGAGACAAGGACGGAGCTTGAGGGACCGTGTTCTATTCCTTGGTTCCCCGCCAGCTTCTCCGTGGACGCCACAGAGCTAGGCATGGACGGCGGGTGTGCCTACTTCGTCCTTGGGACCTGCGTGTTTAGGTACAGCTTCATCAACGGCGAGGCAAAACTCCTCAAGTGGTTGCGCCACGGATCGGGCGCTGACGGGATAAATTTGTGGCTCCGGCCCCAGCCTACCATTGCTCCCATTCAAGAAATTAGAGAAAGGCTCAAAGCTTCAAACAAAGGGAGGAAGGGATAGTATTTTATTAGTAACTAGGATGAACGGTGGAATTTGAAATTTTAATTTAGGTGTTGTTATGTCTCAAAATCCTTGGCTTTAGTCTTTTCTATCTAATAAAATTATACTCTTTGAGTAGTATAAAGTGGAAAACAGCATTCACTCAATTAACATGACATGTTCATTGCAATCAACTTGCACACAGGCTGCTATATATATCAAAGCTTCTTCATCTCGTACAGTCACTGAATGGCTCTCATCAAAGATAAAAGTAGTAGTCTTGAGAGAAGTGAACCACCAAATTCAGTGAGACCCACGACACCAAAGCTCTCGGCTCCGCAGCTTCTCCTCCACATCTATACACCGACAAAGCTTCTGTCCTTGGCAATGGTATACACCACCGCCATGATGGCCACCCTCACTCGCCGCTCTGAAAGCGCACGGCATCAACATTGAACTTGGCGGCTCATCATGGCCTTTCTAAACTGGACTCGGCAGTTATCCCATCCCATCCATGTTCAGGAGGACATTTTATATAGCTCTATCTGTAACAAAGTTGTTCCCCTTCCCGTGCACAATATTATCAATAATTCCTGAGAGATGCAGCAATTATATATATAGAATCCAGCCAGTCAGGCCCGGTGTGCTGCAACTCACATATTTCATCATCATCACGTAAAATCCAAACTCTGCGTCTGATACAACATCACACAGTATATACAGTTACAAATATGTCTGAAAGCAAAGAAAGAAAGAAAGAAGTAGATCTCCAGCCAACCTTTGCATCGTTGAGATTAATCAAGCTCTGTTTTCTGTAAACGGGTAACAACACTCGGCGAAATTTGAGTATAACAGCCCCCAAATCAATTAATTCTTGCACACATGGTGCACACACACTGCCACCGTAACAAGAAACACACCAACATGAATGAGCATTAGACTAGACTAGAGGAGCACGCCAGCAATGAAGGGAGGCAGGCACATCTTAGATTCCACCAGACGGGTATGATCCAAAAGAAGCACCGTTTGTCAACCAACGCCCTCAATCATCTTCTCATCACCTCGTAAAGCCAACAACAACGGCTTACAATACAAATCTCCCCGGGTTATTATGACTCTCCTTGGTGAAGGAAGAATGGCTGGTTTCAGTCCTGCCAGCCAAATATCTTCGGCACAGCAGCCACAAGGCCTGCCAAAGCATCAGTGGTACACCAAATGTGTCAGTACTTGGAACGGTTCTGCAGGCCAGGGTCAGAATACTTTGCGCTCTTACTACTCCCTCTGATCCATATTACTTGATTCAGCAACAAGTAATATGGATCGGAGGGATTAATACTGAATGAAAGGAATACTAACCATCGCAGCAATTTAAGTCAGTCTGAGCGACATCACGAGGCGACAGCAGGTTTCAGATATACCACCTCCTCACGGCTCTGTTGGCATGGCTCGGATGCTTCTTCCATTGGCATGGCTCCAGCGAGCATATCGCATCTGTAACTGCAGAACTATTACTCTGTCGACTTGTTGCAAGGCAATCCATCACCCACCTTGGCAGCCGATCCTGAAACAGTTTGAATTCAGTTAACCTGATAACAACATGGAGCTAGTGTACGTCTTGCAGTCCACGGCCTTATTACCTCGCATGAACGAATTTTCCGCGGTGTTTTAGGTACACCCATCGCAGGAGTCGTCGAGTAGGTGTGTTCACCAGTTCCTTTCGTTGCCCTGAATGTTCGCCAGGATTGTAGACCTTCTGCAGTTACTCACACCTGTCCTGCAGTTAAACACATGCTGTTTGACGAACTGAAACTAAATCATGATCATGCCAACTGGTGATAAAGAGAAGTATGGAGTTTGAACAACTGAAGAAACATAACTGATTCAAGACTCCAAGAATATCCAACTCGGCCCCTTTCCTGTCAGTTCACATACGGCATTTATAATCACACTATTAACTGCTTCTTTCTCCCAGTTCAGTGCACAGTTCCATACTGCAGACGCCTGGCATGGTTAAGATATATTTGGTACACTGCATCCAAAGGAGAATAAAATGAGACTTGGCATGATTAGGAAGTCACAAGGAACGGCTAAACAGCACCATTCTTTTGTGGCAGAAGACTGCCTCAGTCAACAACACCGTTCCCCAAATTCAATATGTTGCTTCCAAGGCAATTGATCTACAAAACGAAGCACCATCACTAGTTAGGCAAGTTTCAGATGTGAAAAGTTGGGGGCAGCAAAAAAAAAAACCCCGGAATTTTGTATTGGATGGTGATGGGAAAAATAAAAAATGTAATCGCAGAGCTTGAAATAGAACAAAGTAGTGCTTCGAAAATGACTCTGGTTCAGGGAGCAAAACAAATCCGACAGTGCTTACTACACTGACAAGAGAAAATGACAAACTTGACACCGGCAATTCCATTTAATGTTATACCAAGATGCCATGGACACCACGATAAACCAGTGTTGATTATTAATAGATCCTAAAAGACAATGTCATTGGCTGGGTAACAAAGCATTCTTATGAGACGAGTAAATACATTTTTGACAGGTGCCTAGTGAGGAAAGAAAATGAGAAGTTAATAAAGGTGATTTGATTATAAATGTTATACTGAAATGGAACAACATAACAAACTAGTGTTAAATATGAATAAGTTGTGATCATGCATCTTAGTTCCTTAATAGGGTTTTGCAGTTTCAAAACTGCACATGCCCTGCAATGCATTACCTGTACTGTAACACATTGCACAAATTCACAGTTTCAGAACAAATATGCCATCAGAGCTTAGACACGTTGCACAAATTCACAGTTCCAGCACAAATATGCGTTGCAGGCTATTCTTGTGAAGATCTCATACACCATCAAGTCTTCATGAGCTTTGGGCAAAATGCAAACATGAGTAGCCAGCTTTGGCCCCTTTCCTGCCAGCTTCCCATATGGCCTTTACAATCAGGCTATTAATCGCTTTTTCAGTTCTTCTCCCGGTTCAATCCACACCGCAGAAACATAAAAGTTAGTTATTCGGTTATAATTGATATAAGCTGTCTCTCCAGCATATTATTGTGAACTTGACATAATTCTTACATGGAAACTGTACCTTGGTATGGCCCTTCATGACATTCCTCTCAACAGTAAACCAAGAAGTACTGTCCGCCCATGTGAGGACCGTGGAGAGCCACGACACAGAGCCACATTGTGCCTGCGTAGCACTCAGAGGAGCACCGGCTTGGAGGCATATTGGGCGAACCACGGCTACTTCTTTCTCTTTGTCCTCGAACAATGGATCTACAACATGAAGCAACACCACAACTGAGACTAGCTACCAACAGTACATGATGTCTGACTGAAATAAGTAATAGATCATTCAGAGCTATTCAGAACTGACTGAACACTGAAAACTGTGTGTCTCTATTCAGCATAGCAGACTAGAAAGTAGAACACTGAAAACTGTTATAGCTCAAATATAGTAAGCAAGTAACCTTCTCATAGCTCAAAACTGAAAATTAATGATTGGGTTGCAAATCATACCTTTCTGAAATTTCGAAATTGCACATACCCAGCAACGCATTACCTTTGGACTGCTACTGCTCCCTATGATCTGAATTAGCTCCAAGGGTGCACTACTATGGTATGCAGGCTATCCTGTGAAGATACTATGCACCATTAAATTGAAATATACAACAGAAGTTATGATGAATGGAAGAATGTCTGGTATTGAAAAAACTGACTTTCATTGTTTCCCATATTGAAAAAACTGACTTTAGACTGAATTGAAAAAACTGCAAACCATATCAGTATCAAAACACTGACAATTCATTGTTTCCCATAATTACGCCAAGATGATCCTTTGATCCCTACAACTGAACTTTCCAGGTACACCATCAGTCTTCATGAGTTTTGGACAAAATGTAAACACACGTGGCTAGAAATCCTACAAACAAACACTAGAACACCTGAAAAGCAAGCACACAGAAATTAGGAATGCAGGAACACCTGAACAGAAAGCCAACAGAAATTAGGAATGCAGGAACACCTGGTACTGATAGCAACATAGCAGTGTATGAAACAAATTGATCACCTCAATATCAGTAGCTTGACCCAAAGTCTCATTTATTCCGCACTGATGTCGTAGTGATATTTGGATTGTGACACCCAAAATAGGGAAGTCGACTACCACGCCTTGATGAATGGCAATAACCCAAATTTAAGTGCAAAATATGAAGAAGCCTACAAGATCGAGCGAACACCTGCACACAGAGAAGCAAAACAAATGGTGATCACAGGTTCCGCTCGTAATTACAACTAGGAAGAAAAGAAGATAGACTTGCAGAAGGCTGAAGGCATTGGGTAATAATAATGTATTTGCTATCAACTTCTGGAAAGACAAGTGGTGTTCAGAAACAAATCTTAAATAATTTCACTACCGTTGAGAAGAAAATGGAAATCCGATATGGCAGGAGTAAAAGTAGTTCAAGTGTAAACTGAAATTGGTGTGGACACCCCTAATGAAGGTTCCTGCAGCTAATTTGCATGTAATGGCTCCGCCTGAAACTAGAACCAAGAGGGAGCCCAGTTATAGTTCAGTTCAGAAATATGTTGTTCCTGCTTTGCATCAAAGAAAGGTGCTGAGAAGTCTCAATCAGAAAGGTATTTTGGGTGCAGCCCCATGTGCTTAATCCCCATCTTATTTTCTGCTTCTCCTCTCACATCTAGTTTGCTTCCACCAAATTATCTATTCTATCTAATTTCTGGTTACTAGATAGATCAACTTTTCCTAGTTCATACACTTCACCAAAAATCCCCAAATATTGCTGTTATTAGTGTGTAGTGAAAGATCAGGGCTAATCAGCACACGTTGTGTCTTATCAGATATAGTACAGCAGGAGTAAAGTTCCAGTTTAGATGTACTTACCAGATTTAAGTACAGGAAGGAAGACCAGAGCCACAAGGCCCTTGTGTCGTGGATGTGTTTGAATGGGAAGGGAAGAGCTCTACAAGGCTAGAACAATGTACAAGGGAACTCCAAGGCATTGTCCTGCACGGTGGATGGGAACAAACACATAATTATTAAGCGGGATTGCAGGCAAAGGGCAAAATGGAAAAACACAAGAAAGTATGTTTGTGTTACCTTGGATCACAGTATTTTGACTCTTGGGATGGTTCCCACTAACCCCCTGCGTTTCCAGTGAATCCGAGAGGGCATCGTTGGGCAATGACGAGATGGCTGGACAGCAGTTGACTGATAATATCTTGAGAATGGTAAGGTTACGCAGCCCTGCAGGGAGTTGTTGAAGGTCCTTGAAATGCCAAAACACTAGTTCCTGCAGGGAAGAGAGGAGTTGAAGGGCGTCCTCTTGCTCCTTGATGAACCGCTCCATCCCTTCACACCATTTCCCAAAAAGTTTCAGCTTGGTGAGGGAGGAAGAGAGGAATCTGCAGACGGGTACAGCAAGAAATCCTGCTATGTCATCTGTCCCGAGCTCATGCAGTGTGGATGAAACAAGCTGTGTCTGCGGCTCTTCACCTCCCTCAGCATCCTCCAAAGCCCGTCTGGGATTGGGATCCCAATCAGCAAAGAATCTAGGGCTGTGCCTGACCATTAATTCGTTGAGCTGGCCCCCGGTGGTAAGGAGAGACCACAAGCCCTGACATTTCAGATCCTCTCCACAATTCCACAATTCTAATCTGGTGAGAGAGGAGAGGTTTGAGAGGGGCTCCAGTGTCCCCATGCCTTCCACACCTGCAAGGTACAGTAGTTGCAGGGAGGAAGGGAAAAGGTGACGGCAAAAGGAGAAGGTGGATAGAAACTTTGGGGACCAATGTATTTTTAATATCTGGAGAGATCGCAAGGCTTGGAGCCATCCTCCTCCAGGAACAAGAGTTGGCGGGTCCTTTCTGTGGGCATTCAGAGAACCACAATTCCTGTAGTGAGTCACAGAGATGAGCTGGGAAGAGCAGCACTCCATCATCCTCTTCCTCTGCTGCTGCTGCTGCTGTTATTTCACCTCCCCCCATCTCTGATGCTTCTTGTGTTGTTTGTTGCACATCCACCCCCACTACCAGCTTTTTCATGTTTTTACACTCCACTATTTTCAATTTGGAGAGCTTTGGGAGGTGGGGGAGGAGCTCTGTCAATTCCTTCCCACTATTACCATTTAATTCGTAGATCATGATATACTCAACAGGGAGCTGCCATTCCACATCACTCTGACCTCCTCCTAGTGGTCCAACTAGCCCAACTGAATCTGCTACAAGCATTGTCTTCAGCGATGTTAGCATCAGAAGGTGCTTCAACTCCAGAGGTGGGCACCTCTCGAGTCTCAGCTTCTCAAGACTTGTTTCTTTATCAAAAACCAGCACTTGGTCTAAGCTAAGCAGATCACTCTCTCCGGTAATTTTCAATTCTGCTCCACCGGATGATTCTGAGTATGCAAACTCCTTTAGCATCTTTACACATTTCATATTGACAGAACGCGGACTTTCGAACCAGGAGATGGGAATAACTGGCAAGAATTCGGGACAGTCGCGTACCTCAAGCTCTTGTAGCTTGGGGAACCAATCTGGGGAAGTTGAAAAAGGAAACCCCAACAGTTTCGGACACATCCTAATAACCAGAACTTGCAAAAGAGGGAACATATGAGCAGTTGGTGGCAACAAGTCTCCACCAACGGAAGACTCTTGTTCACCTGTGTAAACCCATTTTTTAAAACTTCCAAGGCCAATGAGTATAAGCTGTGTTAGCATGCAAAAGCTTTTCTCTATGATAAAATCCTTCGGTCTGGCAATGTGCTCAAACCTTAATTCACAAAGATCCCACGCCTTCCCTAAAGAAGGGAAAACTTCCCAAGAAACACCATCCAGATAAAGAGATTGTAGACCTTCAACAGCGAACTCATCACCCAGCCATGTTGGACAAGAAGGACCTCCGTTCCCTCTAATGCACAACACTTGAAGATCTCCATGTGGTTGAAGGCTCTCAAGAACTGCTGCCTCCACACCAGGATCAACACTAGATCGCTTACTATCCCAGTCCAATGTTAACCTCCTCAAGTAATTTTTCTCCATCAGTTTTGCTTGAGCTGCTTCTTCTGCTGTATCTATCTTCTCAAGGTTGTAGATGCCAAGCTCCCTTAGCTTGGTCAAGTGCTCTAGCTGCTTTGTTTCAAACCCTTCACTTCTTTTATTGACTTGAAATACCTTCAACTCTTCTAAGAGTTTAAGTTTTCCCACATTATAAATATTAGAATGAAGCTGATCATCAGTAGCGACATAAAAATGGCACAATTTGGCAAGGTTGCTCATGTCATCAGGTAAATCACGACTGCCATTCCACCATTTAAGATCTAGAATCCTTAAATGATAAAATTTAGAGATGTTCAGTGGTAAATGCATCTGCCTCTTACTTGTCCCTAGACATAGGTATCGTAGGTGGAGAAGTCCCGAAAAGTTATGTAACAAGAACTGTATGGGACAAAACATTTCAGGCAAATGAAGAACACAAAGAGTGTTCGCTTCCCCCAAAAAATCACCAAATATCTTGACAAAACCTTCATCCATTTCTCCAAATAACATCAATGTTTGCAAATGTTCAACCTTAAATCTTGTCTTCAGTTCTTCCAATTTAGTCTTCAATTTTTCACCAGACACTGCATCGTATTCACCTAAGTCATCTATGCTTATAGACAAGTGACGGATGGATGGCTGAATTTCCATTGGTCCAACATCAGAGAGACGTAAACTAAGACAATCATTTGATGCAACTTTCAATGCCAAATCATGCAGTAGGTCATGCATAACATAACGCAGACCATACTTAGTTTCATCTTCTCTGAAAAATCCATGGGTGACTAACTCGTTTAAATTGCTCAGACCTATGTCTTCAAATGTTTGGTTTTGGCCATTGGGTATCAAAATATCTAGTCCGATCCATAGACTGATCAGCTCGTCACTTCTGAAATTGTAATCTTCAGGAAACAATCCAGAATAGACAAAACATTGTTGCAGATGGAAAGGAAGAAAGTCATAGCTAAGCTTCAAGGCAGGCATAATTGCATTGTCATCGGTCTGCTTCTCCCATCCTTTACTTTTTAGGACCCTTTTCCAGTGACGCAAACTAAGGTCTTTACTCAGTAATCTACCAACCGTTTTTGCTGCAAGAGGGGAGCTCTTTAGTTTTTCCATTATCTTATCTCCAGTCTCAAGCAAAAATTGTTTATCCCTTGGATATTGCTCAACACCAAAGACAAATGCAAGGAATAACTTTTTAAACTCTCCAGATTCTAAACCATTCAGCTTTATTGACTGGCAAGGTGTTTCAACCTTCTGTGCTATTGCTTCAAACCGAGTTGTGACCAGAATCATGGAACCCTTTTCCTCTGATTTATTGAGTGTCGACAATAATTTTCCCCAGTCATCCCCATTGTTAATCTTCCATATATCATCCAATACAAGTAAGAACCTTTTAGATTTCAATCTTTGTTCAATCAACTCTTCTGTTGTACTACACTCTTTTTCACTTTCAACTCGAGGGGTGTATGTTTTAATCTGTTCTAGCACCTTATCCAGATTAAAATGGAGTGACACACATATCCAAATCATGACTGGAAAATGCTTCATCACTTGTTGGTTGCGATATATGTGTTGTATGAGAGTTGTCTTCCCCATTCCCCCTGAACCAACAACCGGAAGCACAGTTATACCCTTGTCACAATATTGACCCTTGGTGATGTCCTGTATGATGCTATCCATGACACGGTCCCTCCCATACAGTTTTGCCTCATCAATTCGACCCTTGGTGATAGGACGACACTGGGCAATGTTTGAGACACTTCTAGGGTCACAACTCTGCAAAAGGCCATTAACATCCTTCCGCACAAGCTGCAATTTCTCTATGATGTCCTTCATCTTTCGAGAGAAATCAACCCTATTAAACTCAAACTTTGGCATTTCTTGCACACTGCCACAATCTTTCTCACGAATATGTGGATCCTGGGAAGATGAGCTAGGGAGGAGTTTACCAATCAGCTTGGGCATGCATCCGCTGACTTCTTGATTGGTGTCCTGTGCTGAGGAGGATTCGCCGGGTAACCTCTGCCGGCGCTTAGCATGCTGCCAAGGGCAACAGCTGTCCAGTTTGCCAACAGCTTTGGCGGTGTGGCGAGCATTGAGGGCGAGGTCGTGGACGCCACCCTCGCCGTGCTGGTCGGCTGCATCGTACGTGCCATGGAGCTCATCGTGGATGCGGAAGTAGTCCAGCTCGTCCAGCAAGTCATCGGCATTGTGTGCCGAGTCACGGAGCCTCTGCAACAACATCTCCATGGCCGGGCCGCCCAACTCCTTGCGGCCAGCAGTTTCGAGCGTGGCCTTGACGAGCAGCAGTTCCATCCTGAGGGCCTCGATGTTGGGACCAAAGTTCCTGCTGGCTGCCCAAGCCTCCAGCACGCCATCCGCAACGGGGGCTAGCGCCTTGGCCACCACCCATTGCGCCGCACCGAGGGCCGCGTAGGCCATTCCCTGGTCGGACGCAGGGATGAACGATGTGAGGCGCCTGCATCCAGGAATCAAAAGGAATTCGTTCGTTAGTACGTAGGCTGCTGTAAGCTGCATATGAAAGGTGATGGATGCCAAGGTACCTGGCTGCTGCAAATTGGGGGTTGAGTCGCAGCACAGCAGGCCAAGGGGGAGTATCTGTATCTGCTGGGGATTTTGAATCACAAGACAAGAGAAATAAAATTAAGGCATCAGGCCAGAGAATTTTCAATCACAACAGAACTGAATTCTTTTCTTTATTGTATTTAATTATATACCAGCTATGGGAAGCACATAGTAATGCTTGCTTAAAGAAATGAAACTTGTGTATTTCTGTGTGGTCAACCAAACCAAACTACTTAGGCATTCATCCTCAATGAGCCAGAGAGGGGGGTATCTGACCTGCTGCAGGCGCGCCGGTGATGGATGCCGCCTTCCTGCGGGTGACGGATGCCGCCTACCTAGCTAGCTGCACATGGGGGTTGAGTCACAGCAGACCAGGGGAGGCTCTGAACAGATCAGGGAAGAGAGAGAGAGAGAGAGAGAGAGAGAGTCAACTAACCTGCTGCTGTCCGGCGCCGGCCGGTAGGGTGCGGCTGGTTCAGATCCGGGAGGCGCCGTCGCCGTGGTGAGAGGGCGAGGTGACAGGAGGTGCGTTGCCGGAGAGAGGCGAAGGGAGCTGCGTTCCCGGACGGCGAGGCGGAGGTGAAGAGCAGAGCAGGGGAGCGCCGGCCGTGGAGAAGACAGGCAGACAGCTTGAGAGAGTGAGACTGAGAGTGATCGCAGGAGTAGTTGTCGCAGTGCTCTCACCACCTCTAGGAAGAGAAGATAACAAGTGAAAAAGGAACTGAAAGTGGTGTGGGTGGATGACAGCTCAAAAGATGGCAAGAGAAGATATCACAACTTCTCCACCCACACAAAAAAGAGAATATGGTGCTGTAGAAAAATATGCTCTCAAAAATGAGCTAGGGAGAATATGATACTACGAGAATTGTGCCGGTGGGTCACAAAAGTATTTTGCAGCACTCTTTAATTAATCAGCGATCAAACAAAACTAATTAAACAGAACTACTTGCTTGTAATGCACAAGTGTGACGCGTAAGCACTTCCAAATGTACTTCCAAGGGTTGAGTTTGGGCTTGATGTAGCTCCGCTTGACAGAGAGCCTAATGGTGAAAGGGCAGGAAGGCATCAGTGCTTGTCGTTGTGGGGCAGGAGCTTGCAACAAGATTACAAGAACCGGTGCTTTGCATGCGATGGAATAAAGCAAGGAGAAAAAGGAAAGAAAGGGATCAATGCTGCCACCGACTAAGAAAGAATCTTTCCACCATTATTTCTTCCACCCTGTTCTACTAGTGCTCAAGCCAGCTATCTTTTTTTTTTTTTAATTCATTCATGCATCGGATCGAGGAAGTGCATTGACACAGCCAAGCCAAGTTCAGCGCCCGGAGGGTGTCGCTGAGCAAGGGTCAGATTTGGTTAAGTTTTTCGACTAAGGTTATTTTTTGGCTCAACTTTCAAACAAGGGTTCGTTTTATCAATTCTCACACACACGCCATCAAGGAGACTGAGGTAGGTCTGCATTGTACACACACAGACGGAAAAATTCACCATTTATTTGTTTCTGAAATTATTTCATATGGAAATGAACGGCATAGATAACTAACAGTTGCAAACATAAGCCAGCGAATCACTGGTATATATGACTGACCAAATAGAACAACCACAGCCAAACACCGGTAGAGAGATTTTATCTTAAAAAATAAAATCAGAAGAGATTGGACTGCCAATAGCCAACCCAAGTTGAACATCAATTGTCTGGCAAACACACATGTAGCATGATGGATGAACTAACCGAGAAGCCGACACCTCAACTGCATGCTATTTTACTTACACCATGAATCAAATGGCCCATCTCTGGCTAGTTACTGTGAAATAAGAAGAATGAGAACAAAATCAATCTTACCCGACCGAGAGCTTGCATGGGAAGACCTTTCCAACCAGAAATGGCAGGCGGTCATTAGCAATTACTGAAAAATGGAAGCAATGAGCACTGTTCATCAATAAAGAAACAGCTGTTCATCATCAGATGACATAGAGAGCGGGTAGAGCACCTCTATCCAGGCGACATTCTGGAACTGGACAGAACGTGTTGCATAGCACACTCCAGGTGCCTGGCCGCCTTGAGAAATGTTTCGATAGAAACTCGTTTATTCTCTGAAAAGTATATGCAGTTCAGGCAATGCACTTGTATAAAGCACTCAGAACTGCAGCTCGATTAGCTTGTGATTCTGGAAACTGCAACACTGGGAATTAAGGAGGTTATGGCATACAGCACGGACCTTCCGACCAAGAGACGTCTTTGGGAGCAGCACAGAATTTGCTTATCTCCAAGCTTCATCCCTGAAAAGGGTTGAACAACAATGATGGGAGCAAAGATTGTCTGAATTTTTTCAAGGATCTCAATCATTTCAATGCAGCAAAGATAAGGAAGGAAGCACAAGGTATACAGATTAAAAAGTTGAGTTACCTTCTTTTGCCATTCCTACTAGAAGGCTAGAAGAAGTGTCAAGTACTCTTCCAAAGCCTGCCTGCCTGCACAAGCACAAGGTATACAGATTAGCTGATGTGAATGCAGGCGAGGACTGTGTGTGTACCGACCCACACTTATAAACTAGCTGAATCACTGAGCGCTACGCGACTTATAAACAGTCCAGCTAGTGCCGGCGCCTCCCCCCGCTCAGGCCGAGCCCTCCCCTGCTGCACGCGCCGCCGGCGTGCAGAAAGACGGCGACTTGCCGATGCTAGCGCCACATTGCTCGCTGGCCTCCACCTCGCTCATCCGTCCTCTCCGGTCTCCTCTGCTCCGCGATGGAGCAGGCATCCGCCAAGAGAGAGACCCGGGATGGAGGAACGCGGCGGAGGATTCCGGCCGGCCGGCGTTCTCTGCGATTTGGGTGGGGATCTCTCTCTCTCGAGGAGGAGGAGGCCGTGTTCGGCGTTCTCTATTTTTTTCTTTGACAATTCTTTTTCTTTATGCAGGCCCACTAGTTAGTTTCAGCCCACTACGAAACAACTGAGAGCCCAATGAAACGGTCGCCTGTTTTCTTCGCCTCTGGGTCCACCAGATGAAGCGCTTTGCTGGCTTACCCGCCAAAAAAGAAAACACTAGCATCTGAGTGCTGTACAGTGAACATGATTCGAAAAACGAAAAAATGTTGTGGAAATTCAAAACATGGCCCGTTTGAATTGTTGTGGCATTCAGCAGCATTCGGTACGGACGATAGCCAACTCAGATGAAGTACTGTTTGCACGATATTTTCCGGTTCTAGTTCCTAGGGGTTTTAATTTTTTTCTCATTCTGTTTAATACGAAAATATTTATTTTAAAATGAATATTTTAAAAGAATTGAACAATTTTTAAATTTTTGAATTTTTATAAAATTTTGAACATATTCTGAAAAAAACCTGATAAAGGAAAAAAGCCTGCTCAACTGGTTCCAGCTGTGATATTTTCTTTTCTAAAATTCTATATAAAAAGCTGAAAATAAAGAACCTGATAAAGAAAAAAAAATGAAAAACAAAGAAAAACCGACCAGAGCCTTCTAGAAGGTTCCCAAAAACCGGATTCCCGTGCCCATTTAGCTCGCTCATTATTAGCACGATGTGTGCGATTGACCCGCATTTTGAAGCAGCCTACGTCGAACTGGAAATACCGTTCTGACTGCCCTCCTGGTTACTGAGGGAAGTGGGCCTCGGCTAGTACTGGGCTTAGCTTGGCATAAATGGCGGCAACCAACCCCTGAGCACAGCCGGCCCATGATCAGTTCATGGGTTGGTTGTGCGTGTATGTGTGTGTTTTCTTCTTCTTTGGGGCATGTGCTGGGAGTGTTATGGCACATTGGGATGTGGTGTTTGAATGCAAAGAAAGAAAGAAATCTACTCCCTCAGTTCCTAAGTATAAGACCTTTTAGAGATTTCACTATGGACTACATACGGAGCAAAATGAGTGAATCTACATCCTAAAATAGGACTATATACATCCGTACGTAGTTCATAGTAAAATCTCTAAAAGGTCTTATGTTTAGAAACGGAGGGAGTAAACAGCTATAAATTTCATGCGTCTGATATAAGATGAAAAATAGTAACAAATCTCTCTGAATGCAAAGAAAGAATGGATGCAAACAGCCTTTGCATCATCGAAATTAAGCTCTGTTTTATGATGCAGCGACACCACTCAAAACGATGGCTAAAAATAAGAATTGGAAAAACAGCACTGGCCTTTGGTAATCAAATAAATCAACACAGACAACCTTCCAGCAGATAATACGCCTCCAAGTAAGCAAGCATCAGTTGTCAAAAAAAAAGTAAGCAAGCATCCATCGGGTATGTATGGTTGAAAAGCAGTGGAGATTAGCAGAGCACCATTTGTCAAGCAGCTAGCGGCAAGGCTTCCCTCAATGACATGTGGTGAAGGAAGAATGGTTTCAGCCTTGCCAGATATCTTCGGCGCAGTTAGGGCTGCAAACGAGTCGAGTTCGAGCGAGTTGGCCTAGGCTCAGCTCAACTCATACTAAAATTCGAGCGAGCTCAAAATGTGCGAAGCTCAAGGTCGAGCTGCAGAAAGTGGCTCGTGCTCAGCTTGTAATGATCTCGAGTCGATCTCGAGCTAGTTTCGAGCTAAATAAGATGATTTTTAAAATCATTTTAAGGC
Organism: Thinopyrum elongatum; assembly: GCA_011799875.1. Classification (NCBI taxonomy): domain Eukaryota; kingdom Viridiplantae; phylum Streptophyta; class Magnoliopsida; order Poales; family Poaceae; genus Thinopyrum; species Thinopyrum elongatum. Next base: position 7,111,040 of record CM022298.1, read on the forward strand.
AAATTTTAAAGCAAGATAGTCCACAACAGAACAGAAAAATCACTATAAATTCAACTTATTCTTTCTCAAGTGAAGACTAGTATTTAATAACAAGAGATCATGGATAGAAGACGACGAAGGTGCGCCAGCTCTCAAACTTTGAACAAAATAACAAGATATTGAACACAGTTGGCCACGTGATGAGAATAAATTTTCTCCATGCTTAATTTCCATGTTTGCTAGTAGGTAAAGTGAAGAAAAAAAATCGTACAGAACATATATGGAATTGAATGATCCTAATTCTTGGCAATAGATATGAAGGTTATTTAATATACTTATATGATATCGAGCTATCGAGCTAAAATCGAACGAGCCAATGCTGGCTCAAGATTGGCTCGTTTCTTGATCGAGCTAGATAAAGTGTTCATACTCAGCTCATTTATTTTCGAGTCGATCTCGAGTCGAGCTAAAATACGAGACGATCTCGAGCGGCTCACGATCCTCGAGCTTTTCTTGCAGCCCTAGGCGCAGTGGGCATGGCGTCGTCAAGGGGAAGACTTTGAAGCAAGCCAGATGAGATGAGCAGCATTTCTTTCTTTTTTTTCAAAAAGGAGGATGACCCCCGGGCATATGCTTCTGGGCATGCAACCATTTTATTAATTATTCATAAAGACATTACAAAGTAATACATCAGTAAGTCTAAAGTCATTATCTTGACAACATCTGTCGCTACTCCTACTCCTATCCCTAAGCACAGCCGACCCATGATCAGTTCATGGGTTGGTTGTGCGTGTATGTGTGTGGTTTTTTTTCCTCTTTGGGGCATGTGTTGGGAGTGTTATGGCACATTGGGATGTGGTGTTTGAATGCAAAGAAAGAAATCTGAACAGCAATAAATTTCATGCGTCTGATATAAGATGAAATAGTAACAAATGTCTCTGAATGCAAAGAAAGAATGGAATCTGCAGACAGCCTTTGCATCATCGAAATTAAGCTCTGTTTTATGATGCAGCGACAACACTCGGAACAACAGTTCAAAATAAAGAAAAAAAGAGTCAGGGAAATCAAATGAAACAACACAAACTTTGGTAATCAAAATAAATCAACACAGACAGTGACCGGCAACCTTTGCAGCACACCTGCAAAAAGAAACATATATATTGCTTTCATTGCTGCTATGCTTGCTAATTACATACACGCTCAGGGGGAGAGGACACCAGCTATTGGATGCTATCGAAGCGGTCATAAACTGCAGCACATCTTTCTCGGCACGTATGTTAACAGAATGAAGCAACTATACAATACATGTTTATATTCTATAGAAATGTATGGGACACGTACCTAGTCTCGTACGTACAAATGGAGGAAAATATTATGTCTCGATGCCTTTATACCATGTTTCATACAAGATACAACGGAGTAATAATTGACAGCACGTTGGTTGTTTTTCATTAAAAGAAAGATACATTTTGACATGGATGCCTTTATTATTCGATAACAATGTGGTTGTGGGCAGCACAAAACAGTCCTAGTGGTCACTAAGTACGTTTACATAACACGATAGTCTAATGTTACATTTCTCGCTTCTTCAGCTTAACCATGAGCCCGTTTTTCATCTCCCGTATACAAGACGGCTTAGACTAGATGCTTTGCCCTTCCATCACCTCCACATCGAAGTTCCACAACGTTGAGGCAATGACGGTCTTCATCTGCATAACAGCGATGTCCTTGCCGAGGCATATCCTCGGGCCCGAGTTGAAGGCCAAGAACTTGTGAGATGGTACGTACCTCATGACCACTCGGCATGATATCATTGGCAGCCACCATCTTGCGCTCGAGAGGCGCTGGTAGGTACAACCTGAGTCTCGTACAAGACAACTCTCAGATAGACTAGAGATTTGGTCTCGTCCGGCTCAAAGATCACCATGGCATCTGGACGGGCCACTACTTTGCGTGATGCAATCGGTGAGAGTTCATTGCGGATGATTGGCACATTATTAGAGTTATGGGCAAGGTTGTAGAAAATCCAAGCCAGAGCCGTTCCAACTGTGTCCCTTGCAGCGAGTATGTAGCTAATGGTCACTGCACGGAACAAGTCATCATTGTTGGCATAACTGGGTCGTTGAGGAAGGAAGACATTATGGGGTTGTTTGGATTCAGCTCACGTCCGCCCGACCAAAATGAGGGCGCGCCAATATTTTGGCGAGCGAATACGCCGCCGATGTTTCGCCAGGGAGTTGGCGTGAAATCCTAACTGCCAGCCAAAATATTGGCGTGGCTAAAACGATTTGGCCTCCATCCAAATGGAAACCATTCCTACTAGTCAACGCCGATTTTTCGGCGGGGCAACTCTTGGCCATCATCGAAACAACCCTTATATCAACACCCTCCCATTCCTTGCCATTATCAACATCCTCCCGTCCCTTGTCAAGACATGCTCAGCAGTTTGCGCGCAGGGAGATGGTGACGTTGTGCGTCGTGGTGGCGTCAACGGAGGGCCGGACTGGCAAGGATGATGCGGATCTCTTTCTTGAAGATTGGTCAGCGGTTCGAGCATGATGGCGGCCTCTAAAACATGTGCATGTGGTATACGGTTTAGGTTTGCTGCACCGGCTGTAGGTTCCGATACGTTATGCGGATGGATCGGCGACGACACCGCTTTTAGATGTGAGGAGTGAGAGCACTCCACATTATCGAGTTTGTAGGTGTGAGTGGTGGCTTCGGATGGCTTGATGTATGTTCTTCTGAGACCTTTGTTGAATAATTAATAAAAATGATTGTATGAATCGATTGGTATAGAGGCCGGGGGGGTTAACCTCCTTAAAAAAAAAAAACCTAACCCAATATACGTAGGGCACAGGGCAGGAGTTCTTGTTTGCAAATTTGAACAAATAAACACTCCTTTTTTTTTGGCAAAGAATTTTTGGTCAGTGTAGTCGTATAAAGTCTGGTTGTAATAATTGGGCATGCAAAAAGAGCAGAGTGTGGTGGTGTAAAAAGTGCTCAAAGCATTCCAACTTAGAGAAAGTGCTCAAAGCGACCTGATCTGATCCGGATGGGTTGATATTGTGTGGTGATAATTGGGAGAGCGAGTGAGCGAGAGAGGTCTGGTCTGATCTGATCTGGTGATATGTGTGTTTATTACGCGAACAATGCCAATGCAATGTACTGCAGCGCTAGTGCGTGCGTGGTTGCAAAACGAACGTCACGGACTAACTCCAGCGGACGGAACAGAGGTCGGGCTGGCGACCACACCGGCCGTCGCCGCGGAGTAGAGAGGAGCCTTGTCCGCCGTTCCGTGTCTCCTCGCCGTCGCCGTCGCCGTCGTCTGCTGTTGGACTCACTCGCCATAGGGAGGGAGCAGAGCAGGAAGGGATGGCGGGCCTCCCTCCGGTGCGCGCGGTGTGTGTTGCAAGTTCGGGTACATGGGCCATACCGCTTCGCCTCTTCTTCTTCTATTTTTTATACTTTCCCTCAAAACAAAATTCTATTTTTCTATTAGCTGGTTATGGTTCAAGGGCAATGATCAAATGGCCAACGTTTGTGGCTGTCTCATCTCCCCCTACATGTATGTGTTGTGGTTGGCGATCTTGCTGCGACCACTAGTTAATGGAATGCATGATGTTCCTTGTCAAAAAAAAATTATATTTTTCTACTTTAAAATCAGAGATTTTCCACCCATGTTTCTTTCCCTTTAAAAAATAATAATTTTTTTATCCAAAAAAAAAACCGTACAAGATTAGTATTAAGCATCTTCTGTTTGCACTTACACTGGTCAGCCCGAACCAAAAAATGGGAGGCATAGCCCTTTGCCAACTGTTGCACAAACAAAAAAGGTCCTTAGCCAACTAGTGCACGAAAAATATTCCAAAACCCAGAAAACACTAAGGGGAAAATGAAAAAAAAGCCAGAAACCCCTTGCAAAGAGACAAAAAAATCAATTTGACATGATATATAAGATAATTTTTCCTATTTTCTAAAGAAACACATGTATATCATAAAACTTCCATCACATTCAAATGCATTTACTAGCAAGCATGTATATTCACAAACTGAATTAGTCGACATAAGAGAGCTTCCGCCTCATGCTTTAATTCACAAACTGAAGCAAATAAGACGAAGCGATCGACATAATATTCGAAGATTACTACTGACGGAATAGTAGTAGCTCACTAGGCAGAAGATAATCACAGCTGCTTTGCCTCACGATGTGGAGAAGTCATCAGGCCCAGTGGCGGAGCTTGATGAAGATTGTTGAGGGGGCTAGTCATAGGTTGAGGGGGCAAAGAAGATAAGTTATGCATCACTCTTGAGAAATCTTGGATATTCAAGCCTAATAATTAGAGCCACACTTAACAGTTTTCCTAAGGTGGGGGGGGGGGCAGTGGCCCCCTTTGGCCCCCATGAAGCTCCGCCGCTGGTCAGACCATCCTCGTCGCCATGAAGTACTCCAAGCACAGTGTAGCGCTGCATGCGACGATCATGTGAATGCCTACTGCCGCGGTGGCGGCGGCGACGATGATGCCGATCTCCAGAATCCGCTCCCACACTGTTCCGTCCAGTGTGCCCCCGAGCACTTCGCCCAGCAGCATCTGCACGACGCCACTCAGCACGGTCGCGAGCGCTGCGAGGGCCAGCCGGCCTTTGGAGTGCTTCCAGTGCCCGGACACGAGTAGGCTGAGTGTGAGTGTGACCATTTGCCTCAAATTATTGTCTATGGGATATTGTTACCCAAGGTTTTGCTTCGTAATTGACTAGAATCAATATTTTGGATAAAACTTGTCCCACATCTCAACTATCTTTTAAACGATAGTATACAGCGAGTGAACCATGTACGTGTTATTGGCCCAAGCCTTGATCTTTTCCAACACACTTTGTCTGCGAAGCATGGCGCATTGCCTTTTTTTTAAAGATCTCGTCCATTGCCCTAATTGAGCGTAGAGAATAGTTTGGTTACCCATCAGATGCCGGTCTTTCCCCTTGAGGTGGGCTTGCACCGCAAGTGCAGTCGACTAAACTTTCCATAACACATTGGAGGGGCATGGGGGTTAAAGTAAATAATGGTTATACTAAACTTTTATACTTTTCATAATTTAATTTTATCGAACCATAAATATAACTAGTTTAATTTTTCTATAAATTAATCATCAATGATTAACCATGTAAAATATTGTTAAATAATAACTATGATGTTATTTGTTATATTATTGTAGCTTCCATCATAAATAAATACAAATTCATCATACTAACTTTAAACTACATTTAATTTGTAAATAAACAATTTTTGCCTGTTTTAACTTTGGGACATTGGCACTTAATAAGATCTTTTTAAAGATAACCTTCTAAATGTGAGAACAAAAAGGCAAGACAATATCCGAAGCCTCGACGTCGTTAATTTGTGACACTTCAATAAATTATAGAATGTGTATTACCATTTGCAAATATAGTGTATGTATATTAATGTGTTCTTGTTTTTGTATATTTTAGTATCTTACACTAGTAGAAAACGGGCCTTTAGTCCCGGTTCCAGTCCCGGGACTAAAGCCCCCCCCCCCCCCCCCCCCCCCCCCCCCCCCCTTTAGTCTCGGTTCTGTTACGAACCGGGACTAAAGGCCCTCCACGTGGCCGCTGTCTGGAGCTCCACCTTTAGTCCCGGTTGGTAACACCAACCGGGACTAAAGGAAATTTTACGAATTTTTTTTTGAATTTTTTCCCCGATTTTCAAATTTCTGAATTATTTAATAATTTAATCTCTAATCACCCCTCATCACTGCTCAATTTAATCTATAATCTATATTCTCTAATCACCCCACATCATTCCAAATTCTTCCCGGCCGGTCACCCATCCTGTCACTACTCTAGCCTGAGCACGCTTAACTTCCGAGTTCTATTCCCCCTAATTTCCAAGTCTGCACTTGTTGTTTTCCTGACAATAGTAAGATGTTAATCCTATTAACCCTCAGAAGTTTAGCATGAGCATGAAGTCACACGTTTCACTGTTTGAGTTTGAAACTATTATTCTAAAAAACAATAATTATTTAGTAACACTAATATTTCTTGAATAAGTAGTTTGACCACAGTTTGACCAGATTTGGCTAAAATTCAGAAAAACTGAAATAATTATTTAGTAACACTAATACTTCTTGAATAAGTAGTTTGACCATAGTTTGACCAGATTTAACAAAAATTCAAAAAAACTGAAATTTGAAAATAACTTTTTTTCCTTTTAGAATTTGAGGATTCTAAAAAGTTGCAAAACGGCCTATGGCCTTCAAAATCGGATGCGGATTTTCGTGCTGAACATTTTGATATATTATACATTTTTTTCCGACATCGTATGCAAAAGTTATAGCCGTTTTACTTTATCATAACACTTTTTGCAAAACATGTCCAAATTTAAGTTTTTTAATTTTCCTAACTAGTAGATGTAGTAATATAACTACATCACGAAGGATTTTATTTTTTGAAGTTTTTATCATTTTCTTTTGTTTTTTTCAAAACTGAAATGGCGATACACCGGGTGGGGGGGGGGGGGGGGGGTAGAGTTTGAGACACGAACCCCTTTAGTCCCGGTTTGAGACACGAACCGGGACTAAAGGGCGCCGGTTCGTGTCTCAAACCGGGACTAAAGGTTTAATCTTTAGTCCCGGTTTGAGATACGAACCGGGACTAAAGGGCGCCCTTTAGTCCCGGTTCGTATCTCAAACCGGGACTAAAGGTCTCATTTGAACCGGGACTAATTCCTTTAACCGCTCGAACCGGGACTAATGCTTACATTAGTCCCGGTTCGTAATGCAACCGGGACTAATGTGTATATTGAGCTGTGACCAAAGCCCTGTTTTCTACTAGTGTTAAAATATCCTGATAGAGATCTTTAAAGCGTTTGCTCTACAAAATATCTTGAAAATGTTTCCTAGTGTAAGATCATGAACACGCAAATAGGAAAATCTGGAATACATAAGTTTCGGATGTGATTTTTTATATTCGTGAGACATATTTCGAGAAGTAACCAAATCTAATAGAGTAATTATTTCTGGGTCATTACTTGCTAGAGCCAATCTGTTTTTACCTTGTCAATCATCATAGTCAATTTCTTGATCTTGTTGCCTAGAAACAACTCAAGTGTGTAGCTATAGCACTTAGTTACGTCATGTTGTCTTTTCTGTGTTTCCTAGGTTTATGCGAGTTGGTGTGCTCTCCCTCTTACTGTCTATGGCAAATTTTGCTGCGTATTCAGATGTGCTTGCCGTTGATATGGTTGGGGGCTAAGTTGTTGGAGCTGTAGCTGAACGCTTAGGAGGTAAACTATGACCTTTTTTGTGGTACTGGACATTATTTGGTATTAAATTAAACCTCCCAATCAAATGGTCTTTAGCTTTATGCTGATTGTGCTCCATTTAATCTATTTTGTTAAAAGACACTAATATTTTTGGTCAAAAGACACTATTTGAACCTAGTTGTTTGTTACAAATCACCTTGGGTTCAGTGAGAAGTTGGTACATTTCAATCTTTTACTTGGTATGTGCAATAGAGACGTTGTGGCATGCAATCACTAATTCTCGCAAGTCGTGCTACTTGTTTCCATCAAACAACAATATACATCTATGAGAAATGAAAGCTAAGGCTCACCTGCCACTGCGAGCTTGATGTGTTTGCTCATATTTATAATTTGTAAAGTATATATGATTCTTGTGTGTTACATCATCGTTTTAATTCATATGTTAGTTACAATCATTATTGATTGTCTCCATTATTTCTATTACAGGTAGGGATATGTTTGTAGGACATATCTTGCAGTTGCAGTCGGGTTACAATGCTTGTCGTTCCATATCTATTAGTGGACATGCTACCCATTCCCAGTTGCAGTCGCAATGTGGCTCGTGCAAGTTGCACATGTTACAACGCTTGCAATCGCATGTCCAAATACGGACATGGACATGCAACTGGTCTGACAACCACCCTCCCCGCCGAGTTGTAGTCGATGTGTGCTTGTATAGTTGCAGTCGGATTACAATGCTTGCAGTTGCATGTCTACTGATGGATGTTGGGAAACGTTGCTTGGAAAATAAAAAAATTCTACGCACACACAAGATCTATCCATGGAGATGCATAGCAACGAGAGGGAGAGTGTGTCTATGTACCCTCGTAGACCGTAAGCGGAAGCGTTTAATAACGCGGTTGATATAGTCGAACTTCTTCGCGATCCAACCGATCAAGTACCGAACGTACGACACCTCCGCGTTCAGCACGCGTTCAGCTCGGTGACGTCCTCACCTTCTTGATCCAGCAAGATGGGCGAAGTAGTGGATAAGTTCCGGCAGCACGACGGCGTGGTGTCGGTGATGGTGATGCTATCTCCGCAGGGCTTCACCTAAGCACTACGAAAATATGACCGAGGGACAAAACTGTGGAGGGGGGCGCCGCACACGGCTAAGATATTGTCGTTGTTATGTGTGGCGCCCCCCTCCCACTTATATATAGGTGGGAGGAGGGAAGAGCAGCCAAGGAGGCGCCCCAAGTAGGCCGAATCCTACTTGGGGTCCTCCCCAAGCCACGCCCCCCCCCCCCCTTTCCTTTCTAGGTGAGCGAGGAAAGGCAGGGGAGGGTGGCGCCCCGCCCCCCTTTCCTTTCTCCCATGAGGAGGGGAAGGCAGGAGGGGCTAGCCCTCCCCCTTTCCTTCCCTAGGGCCGGCGGCCAGGGAGAGGGGCGCGCCAGCCCCCTTGTGGGCTGGTCTGTCACACCCTTGGCCCATTAGGCACATACACCTACGGGGGGTGTTCGGAACCCCTTTCGGTGACCCGATGACTACCCGGTGCACTCTGAAACTCTTCCGGTGTCTGAATATCATTGTCCTATATATCAATCTTTACCTCCGGACCCTTCCGGAGTTCCTCGTCATGTCCGTGATCTCATCCGGGACTCCGAACAACATTCGGTCACCAACTCATATAACACTATATCGTCAACGAACGTTAAGCATGCGGACCCTACGGGTTCGAGAACTATGTAGACATGACCAAGACACCTCTCCGGTCAATAACTAATAGCGGAACCTGGATGCCCATATTGGTTCCTACATATTCTATGAAGATCTTTATCGGTCGAACCGTTAAGACAACATACGTAATTCCCTTTGTCTGTCGATATGTTACTTGCCCGAGATTCGATCGTCGGTGTCTTCATACCTAGTTCAGTCTCGTTACTGGCAAGTCTCTTTACTCGTTCCGTAATACATCATCTCATAGCTAACTCCTTAGTCATTTGCTTGCAAGCTTATGATGTGTATTACCGAGAGGGCCCAGAGATACCTCTCCGATACTCGGAGTGACAAATCCCAATCTCGATCCATGCCAACTCAACAAACACCTTCGGAGATACCTGTAGAGCATCTTTACGATCACCCAGTTACGTTGTGACGTTTGATAGCACACAAGGTATTCCTCTGGTATTCGAGAGTTGCATGATCTCATGGTCGAAGGAACATGTATTTGACATTCAAGAAAGCAGTAGCAATAAACTGAACGATCATATGCTAAGCTAACGGATGGGTCTTGTCCATCACATCATTCTTCTAATGATGTGATCCCGTTATCAAATGACAACACATGTCTATGGTTAGGAAACCTTAACCATCTTTGATCAACGAGCTAGTCTAGTATAGGCTTACTAGGGACAAGGTATTTGTTTATGTATTCACATATGTATTTAAGTTTCTGGTCAATACAATTCTAGCATGAATAATAAACCTTTATCATGGTTAAGGAAATATAATAATAACCATTTTATTATTGCCTCTAGGGCATATTTCCATCAGTCTCCCACTTGCACTAGAGTCAATAATCTAGTTCACATCACCTTGTGATTTAACACCCATAATTCACATCGCCATGTGACCAACACCCAAAGAGTTTACTAGAGTCAATAATCAAGTTCACATCGCCATGTGATTAATACCCAAAGAGTACTAAGGTGTGATCATGTTTTTCTTATGAGAGAATTTTATTCAACGGGTCTGTCACATTCAGATCTGTATGTATTTTGCAAATTTCTATGTCTACAAAGATCTGTATGGAGCTACTCTAGCTAATTGCTCCCACCTTCAATATGTATCCAGATTGAGACTCTGAGTCATCTGAATCGGCATCAAAGCTTGCATCGACGTAACCCTTTAAGACGAACTCTTTATTACCTCCATAACCGAGAAATATCTCCTTAGTCCTCTTAGATAACTAAGGATAATTTTGACCGCTGTCCAGTGATCTACTCCTGGATCACTATTGTACCCCCTTGCCAAACTCATGGCAAGGTACAAAACAGGTTTGGTACACAGCATGGCATACTTTATAGAACCTATGACTGATGCATAAGGAATGACTTTCATTCTGTCTCTATCTTCTATTGTGGTCGGGTTTTGAGTCTTACTCGACTTCATACCTTGTAACACAGGCAAGAACCCTTTCTTTGACTGATCCATTTTGAACTTCTTCAAAACTTTGTCAAGGTATGTGCTTTGTGAAAGTCCTATTAAGCATCTCGATTTATCCCTATAGATCTTGATGCCCAATATATAAGCAGCTTCACCGAGGTCTCTCATTAAAAAAATCTTATTCAAGTATCCTTTTATGCTATCCAAAAATTCTATATCATTTCCAATCAACAATATGTCATCCACATATAAAATTAGAAATGCTACAGAGCTCCCACTCACTTTCTTGTAAATACAGGCTTCACCGTAAGTCTGTATAAAACCATATGCTTTGATCACCTCATCAAAGTGTATATTCCAACTCCGAGATTCTTGCAGCAGTCCATAGATGGATTGCTAGAACTTGCACACTTTGTTAGCACCTTTAGGATCGACAAAACTTTCTGGTTGCATCATATACAACTCTTCTTTAAGAAATCCATTAAGGAATGCAGTTTTGACATCCATTTGCCAGATTTCATAATCATAAAATGTGGCAATTACTAACATGATTCGGAAAGACTTAAGCATCGCTACGGGTGAGATAGTCTCATCGTAGTCAACCCCTTGAACTTGTCGAAAACCTTTTGCGACAAGTCGAGCTTTGTAGAGAGTAACATTACTATCAGCGTCAGTCTTCTTCTTGAAGATCCATTTATTCTGTATGGCTTGCCGATCATTGGGCAAGTCCACCAAAGTCCATACTTTGTTCTCATACACATATCCTATCTGAGATTTCATGGCCTTAAGCCATCTGCCGGAATCTGGGCTCATCATAGCTTCTTCATAGTTCGTAGGTTCGCCTTGGTCTAATAACATGACTTGCAGGACAGGATTACCGTACCACTCTGGTGCGGATCGTGCTCTGGTCGACCTACGAAGTTCAGTAGTAACTTGATCTGAAGTTTCATGATCATCATCATTAGCTTCATCTCTAGTTGGTGTAGGCATCACGGGAACAGTTTTCTCTGTTGTACTACTTTCCAATTCGAGAGAAGGTACAATTACCTCATCAAGTTCTTCTTTCCTCTCACCCACTTCTTTCGAGAGAAACTCCTTCTCTAGAAAGGACCCATTTTTAGCAACAAAGATCTTTCCTTCGGATCTGTGGTAGAAGGTCTGCCCAATAATTTCTTTAGGGTATCCTATGAAGACGCACTTCTTCGATTTAGCTTCGAGCTTATCAGGTTGAAGCCTTTTGACATAAGCGTCGCATCCCCAAACTTTAAGAAACGACAGCTTAGGTTTCTTGCCAAACCACAGTTCATACGGTGTCGTCTCAATGGATTTAGATAGTGCCCTATTTAACGTGAATGCGGCTATCTCTAATGCATAACCCCAAAACGATAGTGGCAAATCGATAAGAGACATCATAGAACGCACCATATCTAATAAAGTACGGTTACAATGTTCAGACACACCATTACGCTATGGTGTTCCAGGTGGCGTGAGTTGTGAAACAATTCCACATTGTTTTAAATGACGGCTAAACTCGTAACTTAAATATTCACCTCCACGATTAGATCGTAGAAACTTTATTTTCTTGTTACGATGATTTTCTACTTCACTCTGAAATTCTTTGAACTTTTTAAATGTTCCAGACTTGTGTTTTATCAAGTAGATATTCCCATATCTACTTAAATCATCTTGTAAAGGTTAGAAAATAATGATACCCACCGCGTGCCTCAACACTCATCGGACCGCATACATCGGTATGTATTATTTTCAATAAGTTATTAGCTCGCTCCATTGTTCCGGAGAACGGAGTTTTAGTCATCTTTCCCATGAGGCATGGTTCGCAAGTATCAAATGATTCATAATCAAGTGATTCCAAAAGTCCATCTGCATGGAGTTTCTTCATGCACTTTACACCAATATGACCTAAACGGCAGTGCCACAAGTATGTTGCACTATTATTATCAACTTCATATCTTTTGGCATCAATATTATGAATATGTGTATCACTACGATTGAGATTCAATAAACCATTTGCAATGAGTGCATGACCATAGAAGGTTTTATTCATGTAAACAGAATAACAATTATTCTCTGACTTAAATGAATAACCGTATTGCAATAAACACGATCTAATCTTGTTCATGCTCAACGCAAACACCAATACATTTATTTAGGCTCAACACTAATCCCGAAGGTAGAGGGAGTGTGCGATAGTGATCATATCAACCTTGGAATCACTTCCAACACACATCGTCACCTCGCCCTTAACTAGTCTCTGTTTATTCTGCAACTCCCGTTTCGAGTTACTAATCTTAGCAGCTGAACCAGTATCAAATACCCAGGGGCTACTATGAATACTAGTAAGGTACACATCAATAAAATGTATATCAAATATACTGTTGTTCACTTTGTCATCCTTCTTATCCGCCAAGTATTTGGGGCAGTTCCGCTTCTACTGACTATTCCCTTTGCAGCAGAAGGACTCGGTTTCAGGCTTAGGTCCAGCTTTGGGCTTCTTCACGGAAGTGGCAACTTGCTTGCCATTCTTCTTGAAGTTCCCTTTCTTTCCCTTTACCCTTTTTCTTGAAACTAGTGGTTTTGTTAACCATCAACACTTGATGCTCTTTCTTGATTTCTACCTTTGCCGATTTCAGCATCGCGAAGAGCTCGGGAATTGTTTTTGTCATCCCTTGCATATTACAGTTTATCACGAAGTTCTAATAGCTTGGTGATAGTGACTAGAGAACTCTGTCAATCACTATCTTATCTGGAAGATTAACTCCCACTTAATTCAAGCGATTGTAGTACCCAGACATTCTGAGCACATGCTCACTGGCTGAGCTATTCTCCTCCATCTTGTAGGCAAAGTACTTGTCAAAGGTCTCATACCTATCGACACGGGCATGAGTCTGAAATACCAATTTCAGCTCTTGGAACATCTCATATGCTCCATGGTGTTCAAAACGTTTTTGAAGTCCCGGTTCTAAGCCGTAAAGCATGGCGCACTAAACTATTAAGTAGTCATCATATCGAGCTTGCCAAACGTTCGTAACATCTGCATCTGCTCATGCAATAGGTCTGTCACCTAGCGGTGCATAAAGAACATAATTCTTCTGTGCAGCAATGAGGATAATCCTCAGATCATGGACCCAGTCCGCATCATTGCTACTATCATCTTTCAATTTATTTTTCTCTGGGAACATATCGAAAATAGGGGAGCTATATCGCGAGCTATTGATCTACAACATAGATATGCAAAACTATTAAGACTAAGTTCATGATAAATTAAGTTCAATTAATCAAATTACTAATGAACTCCCGCTTAAATCAACATTGCTAAGTTGTCTAAGTGATACATGATCCATATCAACTAAACCAAGTCTAATCATCACGTGAGATGGAGTAGTCTTCAATGGTGAACATCTTCATGTTGATCATATCTACTATATGACTCATGTTCGACCTTTCGGTCTCCAGTGTTTCGAGACCATGTCTGTACATGCTAGGCTCGTCAAATTTAACCTAAGTATTCTCCATGTGCAAAATTGTCTTACACCCGTTGTATGTGAACGTAGAGTCTATCACACCCGATCATTACGAGGTACTTCGAAACGACGAACTTTAGCTACGGTGCATACTCAGGGAGAACACTTTTATCTTGAAATTTAGTGAAGCGATCATCTTATAATGCTACCGCTGTTCTAAGCAAAATAAGATGCATAAAGGATGCAATCAAAATATGTGACATGATATGGCCATCATCATCTTGTGCTTTTGATCTCCATCTCCAAAGCATCGTAATGATCTCCATCGTCACCGGCTCGACACCTTGATCTCCATCGTTGCATCGGGGTCGTCTCGCCAACTATTGCTTCTACAACTATTGCTAACGTATAGCGATAAAGTAAAGCAATTACATGGTGCTTGCATTACATACAAAATTAAGAGACAGCCCAAAGGCTCCTGCCGGTTGCCGTTATTACAAAACATGATCATCTCATACAACAACGTATATCACATCACGTCTTGACCATATCACATCACAACATGCCCTGCAAAAATGAAGGAAATATGCCCTAGAGGCAATAATAAAGTTGTTATTTTATATTTCCTTATTCATGATAAAGGTTTATTATTCATGCTAGAATTGTATTGATCGGAAACCTTGATACATGTGTGAATACATAAACAAACATCGTGTCCCTAGTAAGCCTCTACTAGACTAGCTCGTTGATCAAAGATGGTTAAGGTTTTTTAACCATGGACATGTGTTGTCATTTGATAACGGGATCACATCCTTAGGAGAATGATGTGATGGACAAGACCCATCCGTTAGCTTAGCATAATGATCGTTCAGTTTTATTGCTATTGCTTTCTTCTTGTCAAATACATATTCCTTCGACTATGAGACTATGCAACTCCTGGATACCGGAGGAATGCCTTGTGTGCTATCAAATGCACAACGTAACTGGGTGATTATAAAGATGCTCTACAGGTATCTCCGAAGGTGTTTGTTGAGTTGGCATAGATCGAGATTAGGATTTGTCACTCCGAGTATCGGAGAGGTATCTCTGGGCCCTCTCGGTAATACACATCATAAGCTTGCAAGCAAAAGACTAAGGAGTTAGTCACGAGATGATGTATTATGGAACGAGTAAAGAGACTTGCTGGTAACAAGATTGAACTAGGTATGAAGATACCGACGATCGAATCTCGGGCAAGTAACATACCGATGGACAAAGGGAATTACGTATGTTGTCATAACGGTTCGACCGATAAAGATCTTCGTAGATTATGTAGGAGCCAATATAGGCATCCAGATTCCGCTATTGGTTATTGACCGGAGAGGTGTCTCGGTCATGTCTACATAGTTCTCGAACCCGTAGGGTCCGCATGCTTAACGTTTGTTGACGATATAGTGTTAGATGAGTTATGTGATTTGGTGACCGAATGTTGTTCGGAGTCCCAGATGAGATCACGGACATGACGAGGAGTCTCGAAATGGTTGAGAGGTAAAGATTGATATGTAGGACGATGGTATTTGGATGCCGGAAGTGTTTTGGGTGGTACCGGGTACTTATCGGGTCACCGGAAGGGGTTCTGAGCAGCCCCGGTAGGTTTTTGGGCCTTATGGGCCAAAAGGGGAAGAGCACACCGGCCCACAAGGGGCTGGTACGCCCCTCTACCCCTTGCCCACGCACCAAAGGATGGAGGGAAGGAAAGGGGAGGCACCCTAAGGCAGCCATCTCCCTTTCCTTTCCCCCTCATGTCTAAATAAGGAAAGGGGGGCGCAAGGCAAGGCAGCAGCACTAGGGCTGCCGCCAGGTCTCTTGGGTTGCCCTAGGGGCTGCCTCCTCCCCTCCCACCTATATATATGTGGGGAGGGGGCGCCACACAAGAACACAACATTGTCTTAGCCGTGTGCGGCGTCCCCGTCCACCGTTTACTCCCTCGGTCATATCTTCGTAGTGCTTAGGCGAAGCCCTGCGGAGATTGTATCACCATCACTGTCACCACATCGTCGTGCTGACGGAACTCATCTACTACCTCGACGTCTTGCCGGATCAAGAAGGCGAGGGATGTCACCGAGCTGAACGTGTGCAGAACGCGGAGGTGCCGTGCGTTCGGTACTAGATCGGTTGGATCACGAAGAAAGTTCGACTACATCAACCGCGTTGTGAAACACTTTCGCTTACGGTCTACGAGGGTACGTAGACACACTCTCCCCCTCGTTGCTATGAATCTCCATGGATAGATCATTGCGTGTGCGTAGAATTTTTTTTGTTTTCCATGCAACGATTCCCAGCAAAAAACAAGTTAGACGTCCTCTACTTTGTTGTTGCAAGTTTTACGTGGCTGCTACGGGCTTCTAGCAAGAACCGTTCTTACCTACGGCAAAAACCACAACAGTGATTTATCAAGTTTGTTGTTTTAACCTTCTTCAAGGACCGGCCGTAGTCAAATTCGATTCAACTAAAGTAGGAGAAACAGACAGCCGCCAGCCACCTTTATGAAAAACAAGTTGCATGTCTGTCGGTGGAACCGGTCTCATGTACATGGACATGTAAGGTTGGTCCGGGCCGCTTCATCTTACAATACCACCTAATCAAAATAAGACGTTGGTGGTAAGCAGTATGACCATCACCGCCCACAACTCTTTGTGTTCTACTCGTGCATATCATCTACGCATAGACCTGACTCTGATACCACTATTGGGAAACGTTGCATGGAAAACAAAATAAAATCTACGCACACGCAAGATCTATCCACGGAGATGCATAGCAACGAGAGGGAGAGTGTGTCTACATACCCTCATAGACCGTAAGCGGAAGCGTTTAGTATCGCGGTTGACGTAGTCGAACTTCTTCGCGATCCAACCGATCAAGTACCGAACGTACGACACCTCCGTGTTCAGCACACGTTCAGCTCGGTGACGTCCTCGACTTCTTGATCCAGCAAGATGGGCGAAGTAGTCGATGAGTTCCGGCAGCACGACGGCGTGGTGTTGGTGATGGTGATGCTATCTCTGCAGGGCTTCGCCTAAGCACTACAAAAATATGACCGAGGGACAAAACTATGGAGGGGGCACCGCACACGGCTAAGAGATTATCGTTGTTATGTGTGGCGCCCCCTCCCACATATATATAGGTGGGGAGGAGGGAGGAGAAGCCAAGGAGGCGCCCCAAGTAGGCCGAATCCTACTTGGGGTCCTCCCCAAGCTGCGCCCCCCCCCCCTTTCTTTTCTAGGTGAGCGGGGAAAGGCAGGGGAGGGTGGCGCCCCACCCCCCCTTTCCTTTCTCCCATGAGGAGGGGAAGGCAGGAGGGGCTAGCCCTCCCCCTTTCCTTCCCTAGGGCCGGCGGCTAGGGAGAGGGGCGCGCCAGCCCCCTTGTGGGCTAGTCTGTCCCCCCCCCCCCTTGGCCCATTAGGCCCATACACCTACCAGGGGTGTCCAGAACCCCTTCCGGTGGCCCAATGACTACCCGGTGCACTCCGAAACTCGTCCGATGTCCGAATATCATCGTCCTATACATCAATCTTTACCTCTGGACCATTCCAGAGCTCCTCGTCATGTCCGTGATCTCATCCGGGACTCCGAACAACATTCGGTCACCAAATCATATAACTCATATAACACTATATCGTCAATGAACGTTAAGCGTGCGGACCCTACGAGCTCGAGAACTATGTAGACATGACCGAGACACCTCTCTGGTCAATAACCAATAGCGGAACCTGGATGCCCATATTGGTTCCTACATATTCTATGAAGATCTTTATCGGTCGAACCGTGATGACAACATACGTAATTCCCTTTGTCTGTCGGTACGTTACTTGCCCGAGATTCGATCGTCGGTATCTTCATACCTCATTCAATCTCGTTACCGGCAAGTCTCTTTACTCGTTCCATAATACATAATCTCATAACTAACTCCTTAGTCATTTGCTTGCAAGCTTATGATGTGTATTACCGAGAGGGCCCAGAGATACCTCTCCGATACTCGGAGTGACAAATCCCAATCTTGATCCATGTCAACTCAACAAACACCTTCGGAGATACCTGTAGAGCATCTTTATGATCACCCAGTTACGTTGTGACGTTTGATAGCACACATGGTATTCCTTCGATATTCGGGAGTTTCATGATCTCATGGTCGAAGGAACATGTATTAACATTCAAGAAAGCAGTAGCAATAAACTGAACGATCATATGCTAAGCTAACGGATGGGTCTTGTCCATCACATCATTCTCCTAATGATGTGATCCCAATATCAAATGACAATACATGTCTATGATTAGGAAACCTTAACCATCTTTGATCAACAAGCTAGTCTAGTAGAGGCTTACTAGGGACATGGTATTTGTTTATGTATTCACGCATGTATTTAAGTTTCCGGTCAATACAATTCTAGCATGAATAATAAACCTTTATCATGATTAAGGAAATATAATAATAACCATTTTATTATTGCCTCTAGGGCATATTTCCATCAATGGACATGATGATTTTTTTAATAATTATAATAATAGGAATTTTTTTGAAAAAAAAGTTAATCAATTTTGCCGTTTCTAATAACAAATGAATATTAAGCTAAGAAACTAAATGAATATACTAAAATAGGAAGAGGGGAAATAGTAAAACAATGTTCTACTAAATACAGTAAAATGAGAAGAAGAAAAACAAAAACATCAATTAATCATGAGAAACAAATGTAAAAGAAAGTCATTACACAAACCTGACCTTGGAAGCTATGGTGAACAAATGACAAAACATGCAACAAGGAGTACAAAACCTAGCAGCATTCACATATCCTTCGTATCCCTTATTTTGGTCGGGAAAAAATAGAAAAATAACACACATAGCCCAGCTCGGTGTACAAACAAAGAGAGCCATGTAGAAACTTACGCACATGGACTACCCTTGTACACACGAATCATGCACTACTGGAAACAGAGAATTTGCCATCAGTCAGCTCTTTGCCGTCTGCTAGCGGACGGCAAAGAAGGCCTTTGTCGTCCGCTTATAAAAAACGGACGGCTAAGACATGGCTGACGGCAAAGAGCCTAGTTGCCATCAGCCATTTCTTTGCCGTCCACCAGCGGACGGCAAAGAGGTGGGTGGGGTCCAGTGGAGGCCTAAACCCTAACGGCCCACCGGCCCCACCTCATTGCCGTCCGCCAGCGGATAGTAAAGAATCTTTGCCGTCTGCTGGCAAATGGCAAACCAAATGCTACCTAACGGCCCCCCACCCCACCCTACCTCCCACTCTCTCTGCCCTCTCACTCCACCTTGCCACCGACCCCAACCGCCGCCGCTGCCGCTGTCCCCGACCCCCGCCGCGCCGCCCCACGGCCCCGCCCCCCGCTGTCCCGCCGCCCCGCCCCACCCGCGACCTCGCCGCCCCGCCCCACCCACGGCCTCGCCGCCTCGCCACCCCACCTGCCGCCCCGCCGCCCCGGTGCCCCGCCGCCCCACTCCGGTGAGCCTCTCCCCTCTGTTTTTTTCTTTTTTTCTACTGTTAGTTAGATTAGTTACTAGGGTTAGTTAGGTTAGTTACTAGTGTGTTAGTTAGGTTAGTTCTAGGTTATTTAGGTTAATTAGTTCTAGGAAAACATTATTAGGAGAAGAAAAGAAGAAGAATAAGAGGAGAAGAAGAAAAGGGGGAGGAGAAGAAAAGAAGAAGAAGAAGAAGAAGAGGAGGAGGAGGAGGAGGAGGAGGAGGAGAAGAAGATGAAAAAAAAAGAAGAAGAGGTAGAAGAAGAAGATGAAAAAGAAGGAAGAAGATGATGAAAACAAGAAGTAGATTTTTTTTCCATAGGTTCGAGGGGTCGAGGGTCGAGGGTCGCTGAGGGGTCGATGTTTTTTTCATAGTTTGAAGTGTCGATGCTTTATGTGATGTCCTAAATTTTCTTGACTTGATCGGTAAAATTTACAGGCTTTGTGCTATTTTATCTCCTTGGAGTCATCGTGGTCGAAATTTTTGGTCCGTGATCCCGCCGTTGTTCGACTACTTCCTCTACAGCCAAGGGTGAACTACGAATCCACCTTCACCTCCTACGCTCTTTTAATCATGTCAGTAGATTTCATTTTCATGCTAAGTCGCGTAACCAGTACGCGTCTCCCGTCCGAAAGGGTTGCATCGATAAATATGCATTCAGTTGCATATTTATCACCATAACTCATTTGAATTGTCCAGCGATTTCCACGGACAGCCCGAGGATGTGTAGATTGGGTACGTTCTGCATGCTCTACCCCATTCCAAGACAAAATTTTGTCAGCGCCTCCCTATTGTTCTCCGGATGCACATTCTCTCGGCTTTTTGCCGAGACGTGTATCAGGAGAACAGCGGGGAGGTGCTGCGAAAATTTTGTCTCGGAATGGGGTAGAGCATGGAGAACGTGCTCCATCTACACATACTCGGGTGGGATTAGGACCTATCTTTACCTATTAGAGTGTAGGTTGCATGGACGTAATAAAATTGACAAACTAGATTAACTGATGAATATACATGTTGAATTATATATATTTCTTGTCTGTCCAGTAGCTAGGCAAGATGAGTGATCGTGCGTGGATGTACACCGGTCACACTAGTCAGAAAGAGATTACCAATGAATGGTTAACAAAAACCAAAGGGTTTGTGAAAGCCGCATTTGCAAATGGCCAGAGGAAAAACTGGTGCCCCTGTGTCCGGTGCAACAATTAGGAAAAGAGGACAGAGGATGAAATGGGCAAACACCTGCAGAAGAGTGGTTTTACGCCCGGTTATACGGTGTGGACATTTCATGGTGAGTCTGCCCAACGTGCCAGAGCTGAGGTGGTTCGTCGTCGCACCGACGAGCATGGTACCGGGATGGAAGACATGGTGCAAAACTTTGATGATGCTCGGGATTCGGACGATGAGATGGAGGAATCTGCAAAGGCCTTCAATGAAATGTTGGAGTCTTCAAAACGTCCTCTTCACGAGCACACTGAGCTTTGTCAGATGGATGCCATCTCACAAATAATGGCTCTGAAGGCTCAATTCAACTTGGGCAGAGAATGCTACGACGCGATGATGACAGTATTTGGACGCTTTCTACCCAAAGGCCATGTAATGCCTGCAAACCTGTACCAGTCAGACAAAATCCTCCATGCTCTTAAGATGCCCTATGAGAAGATACATGCCTGTGAGAAAGGATGTGCCTTATTTAGGCTTGAGTATGCGGACTTGAACTATTGTCCCATTTGCAAATCTTCCAGGTATATCGTGGTAGACAACGGTATGGGTGAGAAGACGCAGACCAAAATCCCGGTTAATGTTCTTCGGTATATGCCAATCGTACCAAGACTTCAACGTCTTTTCATGGTCGAAGAGATGGCCAGACAGATGACATGGCACAAAACGGGCAAAAGAACCAAACTAGATGCAGATGGGAATCTGATGATGGTACACACATCAGATGGTGAAGCGTGGAAGCGCTTCGATGCATTACATGCGGAAAAAGCGGCAGATCCAAGGCATCCTCGAGTCGGCATCAGCACGGATGGGTTCAGTGTGTTTGGTCTGACGGCAACCCAATACAGTTGTTGGCCCGTATTTGTCTTTCCACTCAATCTCCCTCCGGAATGGCGGACCATTTCGTTGTATATCTTCAACAACCTAACAGAAGTGCGGCCGTACATCGAGTAAGTTCTCGTGGTACATTGTTTCGCAACTTCTAATTCCTTTGAACTACTCTTATTCCCGGATATTTTTTGATACAGTCGATACGTCGCCAAATTCTCGGATGGAGCGGAGATCGAAAAGGATTCCATCAAAGAGTATGAGCTTCTGGCAAAGCATGCAGGCGGCTTTCCCGGTTTCATCTCTTGGTTCAAACAAACGGTAATTTCCATTAGACCATTCTCATTTCTTTGTCTAATTTGCAGCTAATTAATGCAACAATCCTTTCGTATTAAACTTGTAGGCTAATTCAGAGTCTATGGACGCCGAATTGAGACAAGTCGCTAATGATTTTGACTATAAGGGTCATTTGACAAATACGACATAAACGGGTATCGCTTTCGTACCTTCGGCAAAGAGCTATCTATGGCCGACCGAAAGTCTACAAATTGTTGTGTCTCTGCTATCGGCGAAGGAGATACCAAGTATTATGGGAGAGTTGAAGCAATTTATGAACTTCTATTCTATGGTGAAAACCCACCGAACGTCGTAGTCTTCAAATGTTATTGGTTCCAACCGAAGGAGACTAGAACGACTCATGAACATATTGGGCTAGTCGAAATCAAACAAAGCACCCATTTAGATGTTCCCGATGTCTATATTACGGCTCAACAGGTGACCCAAGTTTTCTATCTACCGTGGGCGTGCCAAACTGATCCAAATCTGAATGGTTGGGATGTCATTTATGAAGTGCTGCCACGTGTTAGACCACCTCCCCCAATGAAGAGGATTATATGAACCTCACATTAACCCAGACACATATGAAGGTGAATTCTTACAAGAAATACGTCTTTCCAAAAAACGCTTCAAGAAACGCTCTACTTCACCCCAGAACATTGAAGTAGACAGCGACAGTGACGCCGACTTCACCCCTGAGCCGCCGCGAGAAGAGCCTGAACAAGAAGAGGTTACTGCTGCGGATGATTTGTCAATGCTTGACCGATTACGTAAAGGTGGCCTTCCACATGTTGATGCCGCTGAACCCGATGAGCACTTCATTCATGATAGTGATGATGATGATGATGCATTTATTGATCCCGGAGCATTTATTGAACCCGACGATCAAGATTATTATTAGGTATTCAATTTTTTTATGTTGTACTTAATATATATAGTTACTTGTATGAATGTAGGATTTATATAGTTACTTGTATAATTTTCTTACTTTGCATGATTATTTGTTATACATAGTGCCATGGTCTTGATATCCGTCCCCGTCGGCCCTTGCCCGGTTTATGATTCGGATGTGGTATATTCTCTTCTATAACTATTTGTTGCATTTTGCATTTATGACAATTATGGCCATCAAGTTGACATAGAAATATTTTTATCTAGGAGGTATGTGAACCAGAAATTGCAACCGACCCTCTTGTCGAGAAGTTAAATTTAGTTGAAAAAGAAAACGAGTATTTGAAAGAAAAAATGAAAAGAATTGAAGAAAATAAGATGAAATTGGAGTTGTATGTTGCCGATGTCGTCGATGATCACAAGATGAACATGGATGCAATGCGCTTGAAGATGGATGCAATGCGCTTGAAGATTAAGAAGATTAGAAAATATGTCATTGATAATGAGGCTTGGTATCATTATGTCGTTGGATCAATTGTCACCTTAATTGCGATCTTGATCACATTTGTTGTGATGAGGGTAAGTTACCTCCAAAATGACATAATTAGCTTATTTAGTTCATTTATGACATAAGTAGCTTATTCATTTCAAAAATGGCATAATAACCTTGGTTCTCTCATAGATGTCATATACTTAGCTTATTTTCCTCCAAAATGGCATAATTACCCAAGTTAGATAAAAAATGAGCTATACTTACATAAGTTGGCTCAAAAATGGCATCATCACCTAGGTTAGCACAAAAATGACCTATACTTACCTTATTTTTCTCCAAATTGACATAATAAGCTTAGTTAGCTAAAAAGTGTCATAATTACCTAAGTTAGCTCTAAAATGACACAAATAAGGATAGAATGAAGAAAAACAAGGAAGAGGAGAAAAAAAAAAATAGAAGAAGAAAGAGAGAAAAGAAAAAGATAAAGAAGAAGAATGAGAATGAGGAGGAATGATAAAAAGATAGAAGAGACGACGAAGATGAGAAAAGAAGAAGAAGACTAGAAGAAAAAGAAGACTCCCATTTTAATATGTTGTTGTTGTTGTTCTTCTTCTTCTTCTAGTCTTCTCTTCTTCTTCTAGTCTTCTTCTTCTTCTTCTTCTTCTTCTTCTTCTTCTTCTAGTCTTCTTCTTATTCTAACTTTCTTACTCCCATTTTTGCAGGTTTGATTCACTTCATGGAAGCAGCATTGATGGACTGCTAGTGTTTAGTTCTTATTTTCAATTGTATTGATGCACAATGTGAAACTATGTATGTATATATGGATGAACTCCATGAAACTATGTATGTATTGGATCTTTTAATACCCTATGTGTTATGTTACATTGATGTACTGCTAGATGACTGATACATGGGCTATGTTTGAGTTTGGAACTATATATATCATATATATCTTTTGAAAATGTAGGGATATAACAGAAAATAGAAAAAATAGAAACAATACAGGCATTTTGCCGTCTGCCACCGACGGCAAAGGGGCCTTTGCCGTCAGCCACAGGCGGCAAACAGGGCACATGGCAGCAACCTGTGCAATCTGGGAGCTGACCCATTTGGTTACTTTGCCGTCTGTGGCTGACGGCAAAGGTTGTGGGTGTTTGCCGTCCGTGACAGACGGCAAAGACTTGGGGGGCATGACGCAATGCTGACGTAAGATGGCCGGCAAATGCCACCACATGTTTGCCGTCCGCTGGCGGACGGCAAAAGCCGCCGTGGCTAACGCCTGTTATTTGCCGTACATGTTCTTTACCGTCAACCACGTGTGGCAAAGGGCCTTTGCCATCCGCTTTGGCAAAGCAGACAGCAAAGAACCTGTTTACCGTCATCTTCTTTGCCGGACATCTTTGCCGTCGGTGGCAGACGACAAAGAGGTTTGCCGTCCGCCTTTGGTGCCTTTGCCGTCTGCCATGGCAGACGGCAAAGAACCTGATTCCTGTAGTGATGCCTCCCATCACGCGAGAAAAACAACACCGCCGCATAAATCTTGAAAACCGTAGGTCTAACGGCTATAACACTGATTGAGACACAACATAAAAACTTGCAGTTGCGATCCATTTGAAAACTTGCAGTTGCGATCGAATTTGAAAACTTGCCGTTGTCACCAGGCTTGAAAACTTTGGCATATGGAAATTTTGACTAAAAAAACTCCCAAAAAAGCTTCCACTAGAGGGGGGTTGGCATTTGTTGTCATTATTAAAATAAAAGGAAAACCCAAAAAAAGTAAGAATAATAAAAACACAAGGAAATAAATAACTCTTATAATTTATAAGTTGGCAATTGCTTACAAAACGTAGGAAATAGAAATGATTTTTGTATATTGAAGAAGAGAAATAAGAAGTAGAACAAAAATCTGAATCTTGACGCACCGAATTCAACGGCCGAGTGATTGTATATTTATTTTTTGAGCAGTAGCCGAGTGATTGAATCTGCTCCACAACTGCCCCTGGATAAACAAGGCCACGTAGACAGAAAGCACAGAAAAATAACACATAGCCCAACGTGTGAGAAAACGGCCTGCGTGATAAACAACCAGTAAAAAACTAAAAGAAAACGTTCCACACTCACGAATTGAACTAGTCTGTTCATCACTGCACAAATCACGACGCATTACATCCAATGGTTCAGCGCGTGAATGAGATGTGTCTGTTTTTTTTTTTTTGCGGGAAATGAGACGAATCTGTTTCTCAGCGAGAAACAGCAAATCCGGTAGAGCGAGCACTTGTGCACATACAAGACTCCCTGTAACACATGCTTTATGATTTCGAGGATAGACGCTGACAAGTGGAACATTTTTTTTCATAATTCACAAGTATTATTGTAAAATTGATTTAAAATGATTTTTTGAATATTTTCAATTTCAAGAACATTATTTACATTTTAGTGATAATTTTTAAATTCTAGGGCATTTTTAAAATTTGTTATTTAAAAAAAATCATGAACATATTTTAAGTCAACTGTTTTTGTATACTGTCAAAATTCGTTAATATTTCTTAAGCTTTAGAGATATAATTTAAGTACTTTATATTAAACATAACATTTCCCCCGAAAGTAAAAAAACCATGCCAAATTCCGTCGGAAGCAATGCAGTATCACTAATTGGGCCGGCCAACTACGCGCGAGTTGGATGTCTCCTTTTTTTTTTGGGTGCGTGCATGTGGGTTGTGACGTTGTTTGAGATGTGGGTTTGAATTCATAGCGCCACCGCAAAGAAAGAAATTTGAATACTTCAAAAAAATTGAGGGGAAATCAATCAACCTGGTATGTTCATTTCCCCCCTAAAAAAAAAGACATGTTAATTCATTACAGTCCAGTTGCACCCAGGTGGGTTGCCATGTTAAACAAATGGTAGTGGGTTGTGCCTGCCAGGTATCTATTTCTCTCCGTCTTGTTCATCACCTGAATAAACTAGGCAAAGCTTGTTCATCTCCAGAAAGGCATCCCACGAGACCAACCAGACCAGCCTGAGAAGTTGGGAGTAGTCGAGCGAATGTTGTTGAGCACGTACAGTCGCCCAATCGTTCTCAAGGACGGTAGATAAAACGGGTCATCAGAGAACCCAGGACACAAGCCCTTGTGCAGACTGACAGAGCTTCTTCTCTCTGTGTGTCCCTTGCAATGGCATACACCACAGCACACCACCATGGTGGACGCGCCATCATGGAACCTGCGCGCGCCGCTCTGAAAGCCCGCGGCATTGGCATCGAACTTCAAGGCTCACCATGGCCTTTGTGAACCGAACTTAATTGGCGCAAAGGGGCAGGGTTCTTTCCTTTGCACATCAAGGTGAGGGTGAGATGAGACGAGCAGCTTTCATCCATGTTCAGCAGGACATTTACACAGCACGAAATTCAACAACTCAAGGCGGGATGAGATGAGACGAGCAGCTTTCCTTTGCTGCGAAGGATAAGCCGACCATTTCACCCCCCGGCAAAGCAGCAGCAAACGACAAGACACGGTTCAGAATGCTTCGCCATGTACTGATACTGACCATCGCAGCAATTTCAGTCTGAGCGACGGCCAATTCATCGCAGGCAACCCATTCTCAAATATTTTCAAGTCAAGTTAGATAATAACATAATAAAGCACTGAACATGTTAGCTAGCTAGCTAGTGTACTTGCTGCAGAATTGCACTTGACATGAATGAACATTCTACAGTGTTTTATATATGTATGCACACCTTTTACTGGAGTACAACTCTCAAGGCCAGGCCACTTGAAGCAAGCCCAGATGAGATGAGCAGAATTTACGCGTTCATGGCGATTCAACTGATGGGCATTCTCCTGCTGAGAAGCACAAGATGGCCATTTACGCGTTTTAGGTGAATTCAGAGGATGATCGCAGAGCAACATAGTGAATTAAGGATACACGTTTAGCAAAATAAATATACCCAAG
The DNA here is from genome assembly GCA_011799875.1 of Thinopyrum elongatum. Taxonomy (NCBI): domain Eukaryota; kingdom Viridiplantae; phylum Streptophyta; class Magnoliopsida; order Poales; family Poaceae; genus Thinopyrum; species Thinopyrum elongatum. Next base: position 7,138,155 of record CM022298.1, read on the forward strand.
TACAGGAAGACGAGCTCCAGGGCTCTCAGATACATTCAGGGTTGGTTTTATACCCATTACAACCAGTGAAAGGTAATCTTAACTTCAACAATAATAAAATAAAGCGGGTGAACAAGGAGACAGTAAAAGGTAAATTCAAACAGCAGCAGCTACAGTCTTCAGAGCCGTTTCTCTTGGATGCGCGATGAAGGGTGTGGTGGTGTGTCGTGACCCTGGGCAAAGTGGCAAATTGCTGTTAGGTGAAGATCGGATGGTCGACGATGAGCCTGCCCGGTTTGGCGCCAGCCGACCGCTGGGTGTCGATTTCTTCAGTTAACAGCATGACAAGTGTCGATTTCTTCAGAATATGCAGTCTGGTTGTTCCTGACAAGGAGATGTGTGAGTACTTGCCATGTTTCTGCCATGTGTCAGAATATTTTTTGCTACACTAATACTGAATGACCGAAAAATACTAACCATCACGCACACAGTATGAACGTGAATGATGTACTCATCGCAACAACTTCCAGGTAACATCACAACACTTCACATAGCTTCAGGCAACTCTGCTTCTAGCCTAGGCAGTGTTTCTGCTTCTTCCTTAGCATGGCTTCAGATATTCCGCGGCCCGGTTTAAGTTGATCCATCACCCTCCTTGTCAGCCGATTCTGAAATGTTTCCAACTCAGTTAACCTAATACGAACATGTAGCCAGCTTGGAGAGTTACACTTCACTGGGGACTATTTACCTCGCATGAATGAACGCTCTCTGTTGTTTTAAGCACACCCATTAAATGGTGGAGTCATCGAGCAGGTGTATGGCAGTCCTTATGTGCCGTTCTTGGCGGGAATAGTGAGTACATATTCCTTTCAGTGCCCTGAACTGTTCAGCGGCATCTAAACCTTCTCCCGTTATAGCTGCAAAATTGGACAAGCCATTCAGTTATAGCTTATTAGGCCCCTCCCAATGCTCCACCGTGTACAGGTGCTAAGGCTGCCATGTAGGCAAAAAAGATGATGTGGCAAGGTAATTAAGAGGAGAGAGATGGGTGTGGTGACCCCAGGAAGAAACAATGCCAAGCGCAGGAACCTAGGGAAAACACTTAAATGAAAGAAGCCCATCAATGCATGGATAACTTTAATTGCTATATCATTAAATGAAGGAGGCTTAGCTACACCAAGTTAAGCATCTTTGCATTGGGGACTTTAGTTGCTTAGCTCTTTAATGTGCTTAGCACCTCATCTTAGCACTAGTGCGTTGGAGGAGGTCTTATAATGTCCCTCTACGCAGAGCAGACACGCACGCATGATCTGCTTCTTACCTTTGCAGTGCCAGTTTTGGGCAATAAAAGGCTTCCCTCAATGATCACTTCCCACGTCTTCTCATCGCCAAATAAAGCCAACAACTGCTTACAAATCCCGTAGGATTACTATGACTCTGTGGTGAAGGAAGAATGACTGATTTCAGTCCTGCCAGATATCTTGGGAACAGAGGGCACGGGGCCTGATAAAGCAGCAGTGAATGAAATGCGTTCAGGCCTTCAGGGTCAGGGTAAAATATAGTATATCGCAATACTGAATGAAGGACAATACTAACCATTGCTGCAATTTAAGTCAGTCTGAGCAACTGTCCTGAGGTGTCGGGCTTCAGATATACGGACCTAGTTGCAGGCCGTGCTTCTGCGAGCCTAGCCCAGCCAATGTGTCGATTTGCTTCTTCCTTGGCATGGCTCCCGCGTGCATATCACATCTCTATATATCTGCATAGCCATTACTCTGTGAACTTACTGCAAGCCAATCCGTCACCCACCTCGGCAGCCTTATGAAACGTTTTGAGTTAACCTGATAGCAACATGGAGCTAGTGTACATCCTGCAGTTCACAGCCTTTTTACCTCGCGCGAATGAACATTTCTGGTGTGTTCCTTCGGGTGCCCTCAACTGTTCAGCGGCATCTAGATCTCTGCAGTTACTCACACCTGGCATGTAGTTAAACACATGTAGTTTGACCAACAGAAGCTACATCATGCTCATGTCATTGGCTGGGGGACAAAGCATTCTTTTGAGACGAATAAATACACTTTTGACGGGTGTTTATTTTAGGGACTTGGCGAGGAAAGAAAATGAAAACTTAATAAACTAGTGTCAATTATGAATATGCTTCAAAATTGCACATGCCCTGCAATGCATTACCTGTACTGTAACCTGTTGCACAAATTCACAGTTCCAGCACGAATATGCATCACCTGTGCTGTAACGTGTTGCATACTATTCTTGTGAAGATCTTATACACCATCAAATATTCATGGGCTTTGGACAAAATGTAACCACAAGTAGCCCCAGAAATTATGCCATAGTGATATTTTGATCGCGGCCCCAGAAATCATAATCGTAACCACAAGATCTTATACAACATCAAATCAGAAATGTGAAGATCTTATATCAGTAAGCCTTTTATTCCATCATTATGCCAGTGATACTTTGATCGTGGCCTCAGAAACAGCGAAGTAGACTGCCACGTTTTGATGAATGACAATAATCCAAGTTTAAATGCACAATATGAAGAAGCCTATAAGATCAAACAAACACCTGCACAGAGAACCAAACCAAAATGGTGATCACTGGTTTTATTGGTAATTGCATCTAGGGAAACAAAGGGAGACTTGCAGAAGGAATTTGCTGATGATTGTGTTGCTTTTCTCAACTAGTGGAAAGATATCAGGAGTATGTGGATATATTTTTTACAGCAAGTATAAGCAGAAATTGATATAATTGATATGGTACAACAAGAGTGGAGTTCCAGTTTAAATGTACTTACCAGATTTTTGTATGGGGAGGAAGACTTTGCAGCCACAAGACCCTCATGTCATGCATGTGGAAGGCATTGTCCTGCACGTGGATGGGAAAAAACGAAGTGTTATTAAGCAGGATTGCAGGGAAAGGGATAAGTGGAAAAAAGACGGGAAAATATGTTTGTGTTACCTCGGACCAGCGTATGTTTGGGAAAATATGATTGTGTCATTCTTGGGATGGTTCCCTCTAACTCCCTGCACTGTTGTCTTAGCTTCAGGCTGCCGCAGAATCCAACATCAAGCAGTTGTAGTGATTTGGGGAGGCTATCTTTGAGCAATGACAAGATGGCAGGACAGTTGTAGATTGATAATTTCTTGAGGTTGGTAAGGTTTGGCAGCCCTGCAGGGAGTTGTTGAAGATCGCTGAAACTCGAAAAATCAAGTTTCTGGAGGGAGGAGAGGAGCTGAAGGGCGTCCTCTTGCTCCTTGCTGAAACACGCCATCCCATACCCACGAAGTTCCAGCTTGGTGAGGGAGGAAGAGAGGAAGCGGCAGGTGCGTGCAGCAAGTAGTCCTGCTACGTCATCCGTGCAGAGCTCCCGCAATGTGGATGAAACAAACAGCGTCTGCTGCTCTTCTCCTTCAACGTCCTCCAATGCGAGTCTGGGATTGGGATCCCAACCAGCAAGTAATCTAGGGCTGCCCAATACTCTTAATACCTTGAGGTTGCCCCCGGAGGTAAGGAGAGACCGCAAGCCTTGACATTTCAGATCCTCTCCGCAATTATACAATTCTAATCTGGTAAGAGAGGAGAGGTTTGAGAGGGGCTCCAGTGTCCCCATGCCTTTCAATTCTGTAAGCTCCAGGAATTGCAGGGAGGAAGGGAAAATATGATGGGAAAACGAGAAGGCAGACAAATTTTGTGGGGAATGCACTATTCTTAATCTCTGGAGGGTTTGGAAGGTTTGGAGCCATCCTCCTCCAGAAACAAGAGTTGGTGGGTCCACCAAGACCAACTCCCGTAGTGAGTCAAAGAGATGTGTGAGACTAGCTCTCGGCACCCCATCTGATGTTATTTCATCGTCCTCCATATCTGATGTTGCTGATGTCGTTTGTTGCAGATCCACATCACCCTGACCTCCAAGTGGTCCAACCAGAAATTCTGAATCTTCTACAGACAATGTCTTCAGCGAGGTTAGCATCAGAAGGTGCTTTGACTCCAGAGGTGGGCAGCTCTTGAGTGTTAGATTCTCAACACATGTTTCTTTATCAAAAACTAACACTTGATCTAAGCTATGCAGATCACCCTGTCCGATGATACTCAGTTCTACTCCATCAGATAATTTTGAGTATGCAAACCACTTTAGCATCTTTACACGTCGTACTGTGACACGACGCAGACTTTCAATCCAGGAGATGGGAATCACTAACGAGAGTTCTGGACAGTTCCATATCTGAACCTCTTGTAGTTTGGGAAACCAATATGGGAAAACAATTTTCTTGGACAAAGGCAAACCCAATAGTTTCGGGCACTCTCTTATACTCACCACTTGCAAAAAAGGGAACATATAAGCATGTCCGGCTGGGAGAACCCATTTCTCAAAACTTTCTAGACCAATGAGTTCAAGCTTTCTTAGCATGCCAAAGCTTTTCTCTATAATAAACTCCTTAGGTCCGGCAATATCCACCAACCTTAGTTCATGAAGATCACATGCCTTCCCTAAAGAAGGGAAATCATCCCAAGAAACACCATATAGATAAAGATATTGCAGAGCTTCAACAGCAAACTCATCAACCAGCCATGTTGGACAAGAAGGACCTCCGTGCCCTCCAATGCACAACACTTGAAGATCTCCATGAGGTTGAAGGCTCTCAAGAACCACTGCTTCCACACTAGGCTCAACACTAGACCGCTCACTATCCCAGTCCAATTTTAACCACCTCAAGTGGCTTCTCTCTATCAATTTTACTTGAGCTGCTTCTTCTTTTGTATGTATTTTCTCAAGGTTGTAGATGCCAAGCTCCCTTAGCTTGGTCAAATTCTCTAGTTGCTTTGGTTCAAACCCTTCTTCTTTTTTATTGACTTGAAATACATTTAACTCTTCTAAGAGTTTAAGTTTTCCCACATTATAAATATCAGAATGAAGTTTATCATCACTTGGGACATAAAAATGACACAATTTGGCAAGGTTGCTCATGTCTTCAGGCAAATCACGGCCGCCATCCCACAATTCAAGATCTAGAATCCTTAAATGATAAAATTTAGAGATGCTAAGTGGTAAATGCATGCGCCTCTCCTTTGTCCCTAGAGATAGGTATCGTAGGTGGACAAGTCCTGAAAAGTTATGTAACATGGACTCCACGGGACAAAGCATGCTAGGAAAATGAAGAACACGAAGAGCGTTCGCTTCCCCAAAAAAATCACCAAATATCTTGACAAAACCTTCATCCATTTTTCCGAATAACATCAGTGTTTGCAAACGTTCAACCTTCAATCTTGTCTTCATTTTTTCCAATTCACTCTTTAAATTTTCACCAGACACTGCATCATATTTTGCTAAGTCCTCTGTGCTTATAGACAAGTGTCGGGCGGATGGCTGATTTTTTACTGATCCAACATTAGGAAGACGGAAACTAAGACAATCATGTGATGCAACCTTCAACGCCAACTCATGCAGTAGGTCATGCATGACATACCGTGGATCACCGTCAGTTTCGTCTTCTCTGAAAAATCCATGAATGACTAAATCATTTAAAATTCTCAGACCATCTTCAAAGGTTGGCTTTTGACCACAAGGTGTCAAAATATCTAGCCCGACCCACAAGCTGATGAGTTCACGGCTTCTGAAACGGTAATCTTCAGGAAACAATGCAGAATAGGAAAAACACCGTTGCAAATGGAAAGGGAGAAAGTCATAGCTAAGCTTCAAGGCAGACATAATTCCATTGTTATCGGTCTCCCATTCTTCACTGTTTAGGACCCTTCTCCAATGACCCATACTAGGGTCTGTCCTCAGTAATCTACCAACGGTCTTTGCTGCAAGAGGGGAGCCCTTTAATTTTTCCATTATCTTATCTAGCAACTGAAGTTTATTCCCTGGACATTGGCCATCATCAAAGATAAATACAAGGAATAACTTCCTAAACTCTTCAGATTCTAAACCGTCCAGTTCTTTTGGATGGTCTGTTGTTTTAACCTTCTGTGCTATTGCCTGAAATCGAGTTGTGACTAGAATCATGGAACCCTTTTCTTGTGACTTGCCGAGTATCAACAATAGTTTTTTACAGTCATCCACATCAGTAAACTGCCATATATCATCCAATACAAGTAAGAACCTTTTGTATTTCAATCTGTGTTCAATCAGCTCTTGTGTTGTACTACACACATTTTCACCTTCAACTGGAAGGGTGTCTCTTTTAATCTGTTCTAGCACCTTGTCCAAGTTGAAACTGAATGACACACATATCCAAATCCTGACCGAAAAATGACTATGCACTTGTTGGTTGTTATATATGTGTTGTATCAGAGTTGTCTTCCCCATTCCCCCCGGACCAAAAACAGGAAGCACAGTTAGACCCTTGTCACAGTATTGACCCTCAGTGATATCATGTATGATGCTATTCATGACACGGTCCCTCCCATATAGTTTTGGCTCTGCACTCTGAGGTGTGGTGGTGGGACGATGCTGCACAATGTCTGGGACAGTTCTAGGGCCACAACCCAGCAGAATCTCATTAACATCCTTACGCACAGGGTGCATTTTCTCTACAATGTCCTTCATCCTTTGGGCGAAATCAACCCTATTAAACATCAAGATTTGGTGCTTCTTGCGTCTGCTGACCTCCTCATCAGCCTGATTGGCGTTTGGCTCCGAGGAGGAATCGTCACGTAACCTCTTCCTACCACACGGCCAAACAAAAGAGTTGGCACTTTGTGTTGCATATTGTTGTCGGGGATCACCAGCATTGACACCAAACCAGTACGCGGGCAAAGATGCCAGATGTTTGCCAACAGCTTTGACGGCGTGACAAGCATTGAGGGCAAGGCCATGGATGCCACTCCTGCCATGCTCGTCGGCAGCATCGTGCGTGCCGTGGAGCTCATCATGGATGCGGAAGTAGTCCAGCTCGTCCAACAAGTCCTCGGCATTGTGTGCCGAGTCCCGCAGCATCTGCAGCAGCTCCTCCATGGCCATACCGCAGATCTCCTTGCAGGCAGCATTTTCGAGCGTCGCCTGCATGAGCAACAGTTCCATCCTGAGGGCCTGGATGTCGGGACCAAAGTTCCTGGTGGCCGCCCAAGCCTCCAGCACGCCATCCGCAACGGGGGCTAGCGCCTTGCTCACCACCCATTGTGCCGCGCTGAGGGCGGCGTCCACCATCCGATCCCCTGGTCAGATGCAGGGATGGACGACGTGCGGCACCTGCATCCAGGAATTCGTTCGTAAGTAGGCTGCTGTAAGCTGCAAACTAAAGGGGTGGAGCGCGTGTATTGTACATACCGGTGGTGGATGCCGCCTGCTGTCACGGTGTGGGGGGGGGGGGGGGGGGGGGGGGGTTGAGTCGCAGCACAGCAGGGCCGCCAGGGAAGGGAACCTGTTGGGAATATTCAATCACAAGAGAAACATAGTACTACGTAGTAATTAAGGCATCATGCCAGAGATTTTTCAATCACAAGGGAAAATAAATTTCAACCACAAGAGAGGGGGAGGAGCAGAAACAAACAGAGCAGAATCGTTTTCTTTATTTTTACACCAACTTTGGGAAAGCACATAATAATGCTTTAAGAAAACTTGTGTGTTTCTCTAGCAATGATCCGCGTATTCAAATCTCACGAACCCAACAGTCGGCCCTAACAATGGGCTAGAGAGAGAGAGACAGAGAGAGAGGGAGGGATCTGACCTGCTGCTGTTTCAGATCCGGCAGCCGCAATGGGCTTGGTGAGAGGGCGAGCTGCGTGGCCGGGGAGGAGGCGGAGGGAGCTGCGTTCCCAGACGGAGAGGCGAGGCGGAGGTGAAGTGACGAGGTGAAGGGAACAGCAGGGCAGGGGGTTGCGAGCTCTGGCCGGAAGTGGAGAAGACAATACAGCTACTACACATGATACCATCACCTAATCAATGGCATCATTTGCTTAACATATAGTTTCACTCTAACCAAGTGGCATCATATATAATAGAAGATAAATTAAAATAACAAAAGATAAATTAAGACAAGGGTACCAAGACTTGGCCTGATACATGCAGCATTCCTGTTTTCTGCAGTCACCTCTACACATTGGTTGGTCCATATAAATAACATGAAGTTGTTACTTGCGTGTTGCTAACTGCAACAATGACATTTTTGTCTTGTCAAATTTTCTATTGATTTTAAACCGGCGCCTTGGCGTGCTAGGTTAGCTAGCTGATGTTTGGGCAAGTTGGGTTGTTTTTGTATATAGAGGCACATCAACTTTGTGAATACAAATGATGCTAGGTAGAGGAGCCACCGAAAAGTGGAGGGATTTGACGGTGCTGGCGTGCTGCCCCTAATTTCCGCAAAAAAAATGCACAAAAACAGGGGTTCTGGCAGAGGAGAGGTACCCACGGCGGCGAGGAGGGTGACGGGAAGTCGGGAGTCGCCGGTGGAGAAGATCCCATCGGTGGCGGCGCCTGACCTCGCGGCACCGAGTGCTGCGAGGGAGTGTGTGCCGGAGCTCGTCGCCGGCGTGGGGATTGACCTGAAACCTTGCACGGTTGTTTCAGGGAGGGGACAGGACTTTTAGAGCAGAGAGCTGTAAAATTTATTTTACGGCATGGAGATATCTTGCTACCAGGTTACATTTTCGAGCGTAGAGAAGGTATAGAGTTGAATTGTACTGCATGAAGTTATTTGTACAAAATTACAATTGGGTAAAGAGCACTAAGTTAGTGAAGACTTTATCTTCATCTACTTTATTTTTGGGGAACTAATTCTTAATCAAGTTGGATGTAGCTAAACACGGCGGGGAGAAATTTGCCCCGTATTTAGCTAATTATGTTCCATACTGAACTGTCGTTCTTCTTTTGGTTTGCAGGTCGATGCATGAATGTATCCCTACTCCACATGATACCATCAACTAACTAATGACATCATTTATCTAACATATGGTTTCACTCAAACCAGGTTGGCATCATATATAATAGTCCCTCCGTCCCGAAAAGTTTGTCGCAATGTAAAAAACCTCCCAAAACATCTGATACAACCCGCACTCCTCAGCTCAACCGCGCGTCCTCCGCCGCTCCCATGCTCCTCCGTAGCAGCCTCCAGCAGACCCCGCGTCACCATTTTCTGTTCTTCTACGGTGCAGGAGGAGGGGAAACATTTGACGCCAGGTAAACCGGCGTTGAACGGGTGCGCTGTCCCTATGAAGCTACGCAAGAGGAAACACGGATAGATTAACCAGCTCATTTTTTCGCTTCACTGAAACACAGAGAGATAGCTTTTGCTGCCTGGTTACATCTTCGAGCGTAGAGAAGGTTTTAAAGCTGAACTGCACTGCATGAAGTTATTTGTGCAAAATTACAATAGGATAAAGAACACTAACATAGTGAAGGATTTATATTCATCTGTTTTTATTTTGAGGGAACTAACTTAAGTTGGCTGTAGCTACCTACCTAGGTGGGGGGAAATAAGTGGGCTAATGGACCGAATTTGCCGTGTAATTGTTGCCGGCCTTCATTTGATTTGCTGGTCAATACAATCACCTAATCACTGACATCATTTGTTTAACATATGGTTTCTGTCTAACCAAATTGGCATAATATACGACAGAAGATAAAGTATAATAAAAGATAAATTAAGACAAGGGTACCGAGACTTGGTCTGATACATGTAGTCTTCCTATTTTTTGCAGTCACCCATACACATTGGTTGGACCATATAAATAAGATGAAGTCGTTACTAGCGTGTTGCTAACTGCAACAATGACACTGACATTTTTGTCTTCTTAAATTTGTGTTGATTTTAAACCAGCGCCTTGGCATGTTAGGTTAGCTAGCTATGTTGGGGCACGTCGGATTGTTTGTAATATATACAGAGGCACATCAACTTGTGAATATACAGATGCTAAGCTAAACCAGCGTTGAACGGGTGGGCTGTCCCTATCAAGCTACGGAAGATAGTACTTTTGTTCGTCTCAAAAATGAAAAAGATAGTACTTTTGTTTGCACTCTGGCAAAACACGGAGAGGTTAAAGACGCAGCCCCTAATTTCCAAACAAATTGCACACGAACAAGAGTGGGAGCGGAGGAAAGGCACTGGTGGCAGTGAGGAGGGCCATGGGTAAGCGGGAGGAGACGGCGGCAGAGATCCATCGGCGGTGACGCTCACCCTCCTGGCGCCAAGTGTTGCGAGTCAGAGAGTGGAGCTCGTCGCCGGCCATAACCACGAGTGTGGGGCTTGACCTGAAACCTAGGACAGTTCTTTTAGGAAGGGGGCGGCAGTTGACAGCACAGAGTTTTTTTTTTTTTTTTGAACAAGGAGGAGGCGCTCAAGGCGCCAAATATTCATTCGAACATAGCTCAAATACAGTGTACAGCATGTAATTGAAAACCTGGGCAACCTAGCTGAACAAGTCTATGAATAAACGGACAAGTAGATTGCCTATGAGCTATGTTGATGCACGCATAGTCAGGCGTTGGACTAGAATTCAACACCTGATGAGCACAGTCGTGCGCAACACCATTGAGATTTCTGGGTATGTGAAAGATTCCGGAAGTAGAATGCGGCAAGCTGGATAAGTAAGCTGCCAGGTGCTGCCTGATGTCCCAACGAACAGTGGGAGCAGAGATATCCCTAAGTGCTGCAATCTTAGCCAAGGAGAGGTTGTCCGTAAAGAAAGTGGCATCCTGAACTCCAAGCACTGCCGCAGCTGCAACCGCCAAATGAAGACCTCCTGCTTCAGCTACAAGGGGAGAAGAAGCTAAATCCATAGAAGCCTGAATCATAATTGTAGCATCCACACCGTTCTGTTGAATCTGGAATAAAGCACCCAGGCCAGTAGCTGGTAGTATGTTTCTACCAGGTATTTTGGAGTTCTTCCAAGATGCGTCCGAAAATTTTTTGGTACCTGAGATCAAAAGATCAGACGCAATAGAACAACCGAAAGCAGGGAGCTGAGAACTTATAGAATCACTAGATTCCTGTTGAGCAGAAATCTAATTAGTAGGCTGATCCTGCTCAGAGCTGTAACAGGCTGTGATGGCTTTCTCCATGAGGTGTACCTGGTGAGGAGAAGAGTTGTTCCTCTGAAAAAGAAAATCATTTCTAGTTTTCCAAAGACACCATAAGAAGGTGAATATATTTTGTAAAGATGCATAAGGGTGATTCATATTAATAAGTTGCGAAATAATGTCATGCATGGAAGCAGAATTGGTAGTGAGCAAATCAGATCTTAGGTGCCAGGGAGGGGCAAACCATGTAGCTTTAGCAAAAGGACATAAGAAAAATAGGTGCATATCATCTTCAGGTAGATCACACCTGCTACAAAACTGACTAATGTGCGAAGAAAACCTCCCAGCTCGCAATCCAGTAGGCAAAGCTTTCCTCAATAGCCTCCAAGCAAATGTTTTCACCCTGGGAGCCAGGGACCTGAGCTTCCAGACCTGCTTAAGAATATTTTTGACCTGCATGGAAATTTGTCTAGGCTGACAGGCAGGATTGGCCTGCAAATCCTGCAAGCAGAGCTTGTAAGTACTCTTCGTATTGCACCTGCCATTGGGGGTTAAATCCCAACATAAAATGTCAGCAGCATCATTCTTAATGATAGGAGTATTAAGAATAGTAGAAGCTGTGGGCTGGGCAAAAAGTTGCGTAATCAAAGGTTGATTCCATTCCTTTCCTCCATGTAACCAAAGGTCATTCACTTTAGCTGGGTAAACAAAATGAGGCTGCTGAATAATAAGATGATCATAAACATGGGTCCAGGCAGGACACCAAGGAGTACTCCATATAGAAATATTGCCTGTAGTAAGCTGATAAAAAGAATGAGCTTTAAGTTTAGGCAACATCTTAAGAATGGAGGACCAAAAGGCTGATTTGGGAGTATTAGAGTTGGCAAGCCAGATGGAGGAATTTGGAAAATATTTAGATTTGAGCACCAAATGTAAGTGGGAGAAAGTAGCATCAGCTATCCTCCAAGCTGCTGCAAGTATCAGCCCCTGGTTCATAGCTTGCAGGTTCCTGATTCCATGTCCTCCTTCATTTTTGGAAGTGCAAATGTCCTTCCAAGCCCTGAGGCAAAGGCTTTTAGAATTATCACCATCCCTGATGCCAGTCCACCAAAAAGTTCTGATAATAGCAGATAACTTGGAAATAAGCTTTTTGGAAAAAAGAATATTAGACATATAGTAGACAGGGATGGATGCAAACACAGATCTAATGAGTTCCAACCTGACAGCATGCGAGAGAGTGTTAGCTTTATAACCAGAGAGTTTATTCAAGAACTTGTCAGCCACGAAGTCATAAGCTATAGATCTATTTTTCGCAGGAAGGATAAGAGGATGTCCCAAATGAGAAAAATTTCAGTCACAGGAAAGATAGCTTTGATTAGAGCAATGGTTGGCTGACTTACCTTGGCACTAAATAAAATGGCAGATTTGGACCAATTTGGCGTTTGTCCATAAGCCATGCAGAACTGGTTGATTATGTTTGACATAGCCCAAGCTTCATGGATAGAAGCAGACCCACAAACAAGGAGATCATCTGCAAAAAGTAAAGAGTGTATTGGGGGGCAATTTGGACCAAGAGAGATGCCTTGAATGTTTTGCATGACCATGGCATCGTTAAGCGCAAGAGAAAGCTCATTAATGGCAAGAACAAAGAGATATGGTGAGAGGGGACAGCCTTGCCTGATACCCCTATTACTTCTGAATCTCTGGAAAGGCTGATCATTAATGATGACAAAAAAAATAGGCGTGGAAATACAAGCGTACACTAGGTTTATAAAATGGCCATGCAGCCCTTTACGAGCGAGAGCAGAAACAATGAAGCTCCATTCGATGCGATCGGAGGCTTTAGCTAAATCGATTTTTAACATGAAAGCATGCTGATTCCAGGAGTTAAGAGCAAAGGAACGAGTGATTTCTTGAGCAATGATGATATTATCACTAATTCTCCTACCTTGAATAAAGGCTTGCTGGGCAGGATCAATATAATCCGGCAGGTGAGGCTTAAGTCTATTAGCTAGCGTTTTAGCAATGATTTTGTAGATAACATTACACAAGCTAATAGGCCTATAATCAGAAGGAATCTGAGGAACAAGCTTTTTCGGAATAAGAGCAATATTCGTGTCGCTAATGTGAGGAGGAAGAATGCCAGTTTCATAGAAAGCTCTTACCAAATTAGTGACATCCTCACCAATCCAATTCCATGTAGCAAGGTAGAACTCCACATTAAAACCATCTGGCCCCGGAGAGGCGTTGAGCTTCATATCTCTAAGAGTCTACAAAATTTCCTGCTTATCTGGAATAGTGTAGGTAAAGTCGTTGGGAACATCAGGAGGGTGAGTGGAAAGGTAGGGCCTGCCAGCATTAGGGTTTGGAGAGGTGAAAATATATCTGAAATAGTTAACAAACGTATTAGCTATCTCCTGGGGCTTGAAATGAATGACATCATTCTCATCCTTAATGGAGACTATTCTGTTCCTTTTCCTTCTCTTAAGAACTGCATGATGAAAGTATTTCGTGTTCCAATCTCCATCTTTAGCCCAAGGATTTTTTGCTCTCTGTCTATAAAATTGAGTGAGTTTAGAGAGATTTTGCTCATACCTGATAGTGAGGGCAGACTCCAACACATGATCTTGTTCGTGCAGAGGCTTAGTTTGAATCCGGTGTAGCTGATCTTCTATTGACCTAAGTTCCTGTTGGATTGGCATCTTTTTCTTGCACCATTTTTTTAGTGATCCTGCAAGAGAGTAAGTACGAGCAGAAAAAGGAGCTCTCCTGGTGCTATTCCAGGCAGCTTTAGCATGAGAATGAAAATCTTTCTCCTGCAACCACCAATTCTCAAATTTGAAAGATTGTCTAGGCTTACGAAAAGTACCATCAGTGGAAATTAAAATGGGAGCATGATCGCTTAGAATGATGGGCAGATTAAGAACTTTCGTATTAGGATACTTCGCACACCAGTCAGGATTGACAAGACAACGATCTAGTCTTTGATAAATAGGAGAAGAAGTATGCTGCTTGCCACGCCAAGTATAAGCAGGGCCACTAAAACCAATGTCAAAGAAACCACACCTTTTTACTAAAGCACGGAAAGCACTCATGCGAAAGTAATTTACATTAGCAGTACTCTTATCAATATCATACAAGATGTCATTCATGTCCCCCATACAGATCATGGGTTTGTCAAGGTTATCATACACAAAATTGGCAACCTGATCCCAGATCAAACTCGTCTGACGGTGGTAAGGATCACCATAAATACATACAAGGCCAAACTCAACACCCGAGCCGATATGAACTACATTTGCTAGGATAGCATGAAAGGAAGCACTGTAAACAGACACTCTGAGCTCATCTGACCACATCAACCATAAACCACCTGAAGAAGCTCGAGAAGGAACTACAATACTATCGAACATGTTAAAACGGTTCACAAGGTCAGAAGATTTAACTTTGGATGATTTTACTTTAGAAACGAATGTTACCTGTGCTTTCGTGGAGTGGATGAGGCGAGCCAGGAAAGTCATGCGCTCATTGCCGAGGTCCCGGCCCATTCCTCGGCAATTCCAGGCAATGCATTTCATGGCGCCCGAGGCGCGTTAGGGCCATGCGCCGCTGCCCGGTCGATATCCATAATCTCTCCCTGCTGATCTTGTTGGGGATGCAATGTATCCTCGTTGCAAATGTAGCTAAATTCTCCCTGATCTTGAGCGTTAGTTGCAAGATTGCGACTAACAACAGGAGATGAAAAAACCCTTTGATTGGAGCTGACCGTGTCCGTACTGCTGGAAGGCGAAGAAGAGTGTAGGGGCCACGGATAGTCACATGCACCGGCATCACCCCCAGACGGCATAGATAACCTATCATTGTCAAAATGAGAGGGGCACAACATGCCTTTTCCATTCTCAGCAGTGCTCCGACCTCGGTGCCGATTACCACCAGTAGCCACTTGCCTAGAGGCACGACAATATTTAGATGAGGTCATACCAGTCCGAGCTCCCTGAAACCCAGCCAGATTGAGATGCAAATCAGCATGTACATGGGGTGGAGGAACATCCCAGCCACTGCTTCTAGCTCGTTGCTGGCCCTCCTGACTGGCAGCGTGGGGAATAACATGGGAGCTCCCATCAGGGAGCAGGGGAGCACCTGTAGCGGGTGAATAGCCTGCTCCAGTGGTGTCATCTATACCAGCATTTGCAGAACGCTGATCAATCAGCGGGGGTGGTGGTTTTTTTTGGCGGCGGCGCCGCTCCCAGGGCTGCGGAGACGGGAGACGGTGAGGACGGGGGGCTTGATGTAAACATTATTATTTGATCTATAAAAGCCTTTGTCCCTCATAAAAAAGAAGAAGAAAAGGTGTAAGTGAGTGATTCCTCAAACGTAGTAGTAATAATTGGGCTAGCTGCACTTGTCACCCGGATTCCTTCAGTATCGAGGTCTCTACTAACATAGTGGTAACGAACTGAAGGAGGCTCAGTTGTGGTGCCCCTGAGAAGTGATCAAGCTCACGCTGGACGGACCAGTAATCCGGTATCCATCTAAACATTGCTCCCATCGGATCTGATGAACCGAACTAACCACATCCCATCCCATCCCGTGAAGTAAATCCAAGAGTAAAGACTAAAGACAAAGCTAATTAAGCCGCCGGTCTGGCGCTGGTGGCGTTGCGGTCTTCAAGGCGCAGGCCGGCAGAAGGACATGCCATGCGAACGAGAGCTGAGTGTTAAAAAGACGGGCACTAGCCTAGACTCGGGTTGATCATACTTGCATTGGCTCCCACAAGGCCCGGAGGCCATTACTACTTAATTTATGGGGACGCACCGAGAGAGACAGACAGACAATAGGACGGACAATAAGACAGGTGCGCTTCCACTGAAGCAAACAAGCGTGCGTGCTCGCGGTCGGCAACTGAGTGGTTCGTTGGTCACCATGGTACTCGAGCTAGCTAGCTCGGTTGCGGTGGAAGGAACCTGGCCTGGTGGGAATAAACGCAAGCACCTGCAGGGCGCGGACAGAACAGATGAGAGCTGACCTTGTGGGGGCGGTTGCTTCCACTTCCACTTCCTGCGGACGGAGGAGAGGGCAGGCGGGCAGGAGGAGCGGGCAGCTGGACTGGAAGACGAGGCGCCTTCGCCCTTGCCCGCCGTTGGGCATCTCCTCGCCGTCGCCGCCATGGTCGGGAGCAGAGCAGAGGAGGAGGGAATGGTGGTGGGTGGGTTTGGGTTGGTCGAAGGTGGGCCAAGGCGGTGCTGGGACTGTTCAAGGGCCCGGGTATATTACTACAGTAGTATCCTCACAACTAACATAGCCATGGTGGATTTGAAAATTGTCGTGAATTTGCAAAATCATTGAAGACATTCATGGATTTGAAAATTGTCGTGAATTTGCAAAATCATTGAAGAATTTGAAAATGTTCAGAAATTTTAAAATGCTTGGGGAGGATTTTGCTTTGTCGTGCGCAACCCAGCGTGTTGCTATTTTCTGCTTGTCTTCTTCATCTCTGAATCGCTGTGGTGGAGTGAATATTGTTGATCAGGTACAGTCACTGAATCGCTCTCAGCAAAGATAAAATCATCTTGAGAGAACTGAACCATCAAATTCAGAGCCAGGACACAAAGCCCTTGCCTCCTCCACATTTGCACACTGACAGAGCTTCTTCTTATATGCGTCCATTGGCATACACCACACCACACCACACCGCCATGGTGGTCGTGGCGCAGTCGCCGCTCTGAAACCATGCGGCATCAAGCTTTTCTGAACCGGACTCGTTGCAAAGGCCCCGTGTACTGCAACTCATATTTCATCATATCATCAGAGACGATCGACAGATAGTGCTACCAAGATCATGCAGTCGATGGCAAAGAAGAAACCAATCATTTGAAGAGCATCTTGAGCTGCTTGATGGCGCCAAGTGCAGTGAATGGTCCCTCATGCTCATCTCCTCTCTGGTGATGATGACATCTTGGAGCTTCACTGCCTTAATTTGGCGATGATCAATGCCGTGTGCTCCAGTAAGCAGGAGCGCGGAGCAGGATTTCTGGGATACAACTGAAGGTCAGCATCGACTTGAAGCCTGCAAGCCAGATGAGATGAGCAGCATTCTTTCTTCTGATGACAAGAAGAAGCTGGCCATTTATTTCACCAACAGGCAGGCAAGGTACCCTCCGTTCCATGTTCACGTCTGTCAGGCAAATTAAGCAGCAGCAAAGGAGTGACAAGACCCAACTAGTTCAGTAAACTAAACCACTCACACATCACACCACCAAGCAGCTAGGTGAATTCAGAGGATGACCGCAAGAGAAATATATATATATATATAGCGGATTAAGGACACGCATTTACCCCAAGTACAGAAATATATAGTTCCGGGGCTCTCAGATCGGTCCCGGGTTGGTTTTATACCCATTACAACCAGTGAAAGGCAATCTTAACTTTAACGCTAATAAAGTAAAGCAGGTGAACAAGGAATCCAAACTGCGGCGGCTCCAGTCTTCAGGGCCGCTGGATGCGTGACCAAGGGTGGTGGTCTGTCGTAACTCTGAGCGAAGCTGTAAGTTGCCGTTAGATGAAGATCAGACGGTCGAAGTTGAGCCCGCCCGGTTTGGCGCCAATCGACTGCTGGGTGTCGATTTCTTCAGTTAACAGCATCACAAGTGTCCATTTCTTCAGTTAACAACATACAAGTGTCGAGTTCTTCAGAAAATAACAAGTAAATGGCATGGTTCTGTCGGTCAGGGTTCAAAATATTTTGTACTACACGGTATGAACGTGAATAAGGCCTCACTGGATATACCTACTCATCGCAGAAATTTCTGAGTGACATGACAAGGCTGACAGGCTTCAGATATATCACCCAGCTGCAGGCTAATGCTTCTGCTAGCCTATGCAGTGTTGCTGCTTCTTCCTTAGCATGGCTCCGCGGACTGGTTGCAAGTCAATTCGTCACCTCCTCGGCAGCCGGTTCTGAAATGTTTTCAAGTCGGTTAAATTGATAATAACATGTAGCTATCTTGCAGAGTTGCACTTCAGTGGAGCCTATTTACCTCAATCGCATGAATGAACATCTGCAGTTCCTTGCGTGCCGTTCTTGGCAGGAGCCATGAGTAGTGTGTTCCTTTCGGTGCCCCGAACTGTTCAGCGGCATCTATACCTTCTCCATTGCAGTCACACCTGCAAAATTCGACCAGTGATTCCATTAGCTGGTTATACATAATGTCCCTCTTACTCAGAGTAGGACAGGCATCCATAATCTCCTTCTGACCTTTGCAGTACCAGTTTGGGGTCTGTCAGCTGCATCTTCCTGGAGCAATGAAGCGCATGTCTGACTGAAATAGATAAAAGACCATGAAAAGAAACTTAAATTTGCAGAGTGAAAGAGAGCTGCTTTGGTTAGAGTATGATAAAAAAGAGCTGAGTTATTTGCCGAAGTAGAGGAAACACTTACGCTGCTGTATATACTTGAGACACTTCAGGGGGGGGGGATCAATTACGGGCCAATTCGAAGTTGCACTGGCACATGCTGTATCACTTCATATGCACAAATGATTCCCAAGACTGCACTGCAATTTTCACCAATATAACTTTGGCTTCGATCATTCACTAGTAAGCTCGATTACTTTTACTAAAAAGACTACATTGATTACTTATGAATAGAGAGCAATGAAATGACCGGGCTTAGTTTGCAGAAGTGTTTTTTTTCCTTTTCAGAATAACATAACGGGAATAAGGTCCTGATAAACGGGGCTGGGACTGCCTGGATGATTTTGGCCTCTCAAGAGCAGGTTGGTAGCCTATTTTTGGTTCCTTAAGATGAAATGGATTCTATCAGCAGTACTACATTTTTTTTACAGTGAGCAGTACTAAACGTTCAGAACACAATGCTGATGTTGAGCAATTGGTGAAGGATTTCAAGATATGACTCCTGCCTCTTATTATAGCTAGTTAGAGCTGAAAAACAGAGTGTTCGTGTAGGAAAAGATAAGCATGCACCATTGCGCTGTACATTCTAATAAACACGGTGCTACAAATTTAAGTCTCAGACAATTCAAAACTGCAAGTTCAAAGAGTAGACAGAGACAAATTATGGTCAATTCATAAACTTACTGTGCAGCTCTGCCAGTCTGTTAGTGATGAGTAGTGCTTCGAAAGGGGAGATCTTCTGAAGTCTTAGAAGTTAGAAGACAATGTCCTGGGCTGGGGGACAAAGCATTCTTTTGAGATGAATATATCCATTTTTTACGAGTGTTTACTATAGTGACTTAGTGAGGAAAGAAAATAAAAAATTAATAAACGTAATTTACATATTAATTTTATACCGAGACGAGATGGAACAACATAATAAACTAGTGTTAATCATGAATATGTTGCGATCATGCATCTTAGTGCCTTAATGGGGTTTTGCAATTTCAAAATTGCAAATGCCCTGCAATGCATTACCTCCACTGTAACACTTGCACAAATTCACCTCCAGACTGCTACTACTCCCCATGATCTGAATTGGCTCCACACGTGCACTGCTATGGTATACATGCTATTCTTGTGAAGATCCTATATGCCAATAAATATCATTAAACAACAACATTTGTGACGAATACAAGAATACTTGGTATCAGTAGAATGTCAACTGAATTGAAAAACTACAAACCTTATCAGTAGCAAAACACTGACAACTCATTGTCTCCCATAATTATGCCAAGATACACCTTCAGTCTTTGATCCCTAAAACTGAACATTTTCCAGGTACACCTTCAGTCTTGATGAGTTTTTGGACAAAATGTAAACACAAGTGGCTAGAAAGCCCACCAAACAAGCATAAGAACACCTCAACAACAAGCCAACAGAAATTAGAAATGCAAGAACACCTGGTACTGATAGCAACATAGCAGTATATGGAAAAACAATATGTCACGTTAATATCAGTAGACTGACCCGAAGTCTCATTTATTCCGTACTGATGTCGTACTGCTATCTTGATTGTGACACTCAAAATAGGAAAGTAGACTGACACGTCTTAATGAAGGGATGACAATAACCCAAATTAAGTGCAAATAGGAAGAAACCCGTTACATTGAAAAAACACCTGCACAAAGAACCAAAACAAATGTTTATCACAGGTTTCTAGGAAGAAAAGAAGAGAGACTTGCAGAAGGCATTGGCTGATATTGATGTTGGTTTCTCATTTGTGGAAAGACATGAGGCAAGTGGGAATCAAACATACCAGGAGCATAAGTGGATATATGTATTTTCGCAGCGAGTATAAAAATATGATACAGCATGAGTAAAGTTCCAATTTAGATGTGCTTACCAGATTTATGTACAGGAAGGAAGGCAGCGACCACAAGACCCTCATGTCACGCATGAGGCAAGTGTGTATGTATGGAAAGAGCAGAACACTACAAGGCTAGAAGAATGTACAAGGGAACTCCAAGGCACAGTCCTGCACAGTAGATGAGAACAAACGCAGTATTATTAAGCAGGATTGCAGGAAAAGGGCATAGTGAAAAAAACACAAGAAAGTATGTTTGTGTTACCTTGGATTAGTAGTCTATTCTGATTTTGCGGATGGTTCCCACCAATCCCCTGCACTGCTGTTCCAGCTCCTCGTTGCAGCATTTGACATCTATCTCTTGCAGTGATTTGGGGAGGCCATCGTTGGGCAACGACGAGATGGCTGGACAGTCGTCGATTGTCAATTTCTTGAGGCTGGTAAGGCTGCACAGTCTTGCAGGGAGTTGCTGAAGGTCGTTGAAATTACTGAACTTAAGTTCCTGGAGGGAGGAGAGGAGCTGAAGGGCATCCTGTTGCTCCTTGCTGAAGCGCTCCATCCCTTCAGACCCATACCCTTGAAGTTTCAGCTTGGTGAGTGAGGAAGAGAGGAAGCTGCAAATGGGTGCAGAAAGGAGGCCCACTGCGTCATCCGTGCAAAGTTTTTGTAGTGTGGATGAAACAAGCTGTGTCTGCTGCTCTTCTCCTCCTTCAGCGTCCTCCAAAGCCCATTTGGGATTGGGATCCCAACCAGCAAAGAATCTAGGCCTTTCAAAGACTTTTAATTTGTTGAGCTGGCCCCCAGATGTGAGGAGAGACTGCAAGCCCATATCCTCTCCGCAACCCACCAATTCTAATGTGGTCAGAGAGGAAGGAAAAAGGTGACGGGAAAACGAGGAGGCGGAAAGAAACTTTGGGGAAAGCGAGGAGGCAGATAGAAACTTTGGGCAAAACTCGATGCTTAATCTCTGAAGGGATCGCAAGGATTGGAGCCATCCTCCGCCAGGAACAAGAGTTGGTGGGTCCACCAGGACCAGCTTTGGGCAGTCATAAAACAACAATTCCTGCAGGGAGTCAGAGAGATGAACTGGGAAGAGCAGCACCCCATCATCCTCTTCCTCTGCTGCTGCTGTTATTTCACCTCCTTCCATCTCTGTTGCTTCTGATGTTGTTTGTTGCACATCGACCCCCACTAACAGCTGTTTTATGTTTCTACACTTGCATATTTCCAATTTGGAGAGCTTTGGGAGGTGGGGGAGGAGCTCTGTGAATTCCCTCCAATAATTACCATGATAGTGCTCAATAGTGATACACTCAACAGGGAAGTGCCATTGCACATCACCCTGACCTCCTAATGGTCCAACCAGAGAATCTGCATCTTCTACAAACAATGTCTTCAGCGAGGTTAGCATCATAAGGTGATTAAACTGCAGAGGTGGGCACCTACTGAGTTTCAGCTTCTCAAGACATGTTTCTTTATCAAAAACTAACACTTGGTCTAAGCTACGCAGATAGCCATATCCAATGATTTCCAATTCTGCTCTTTCAGATGATTTTGAGTATGCAAACATATATAGTAGCTTGACACGTTGTATCGTGACATGACGCAGATTTTCAATCCAGGAGACAGGAATCACCGACGAGAATTCTGGACAGTTCCAGATCTCAAGCTCTTGTAGTTTGGGAAACAAAACTGGGAGCTGCCATTCCACATCATCCTGACCTCCTAGTAGTGGACATGGCCTTCACCCGAGCTAACGGGGTGGCCCGACTGTTGGTGAGTGTCCTCGATATCGAGTTCGTGCTTGGCGTGGTTAAGTGGACTTATAGGGGCCAGGTCTTTAAACTTGAGATCGAGTTTGAGGATACAGATCTTTTTGCTGAGGCTTTGGCTGGGATGGATGTGGACATGCATGACAGGAATGATGGATCTGGTCACACGAACGCGCGAGGGGATGATGTTGGGGATGAGTCATCCAACGGCCCGAGTGTTACACCACAGACGCCCGGGACAGGGGCTGCTCCTTCGGCTACGGTGCCGATGAACACTCTGAGATTCGGTTCTTTCAAGCCAACTTCTGCCCCTCCTAGGTTATGGAGTGATCGAGTGGAGTCTGATAGCGTGCTAGAGTGCACGCTTCCTCCCTTGGATTTTCTTGTGGCTGATGGTTCTGTCGATGGGAGCATGGAGACGTCTGCGCCTCTGATGCTTTCGGTCGAGGGGGGGAGGATCGTGGGCAGGTGGCCCCTCGCTCCCCTTCTCCGTTGACGTCGGTTGAGGGGGGGGGGGAGGATAGTGGGCAGGTGGCCCCTCGTTCCCCATCTCATTCCGATGCTTTGCCACAGATGAGGACTGCGGTGGAGGTGTCTATGGTGACTATCGGCGACACGACCGCTTTGGGTGGGGGGCCTGGGCAGGAGGCCTCGGCCCCCTCCTCTCCTGTAGTGATAGGGCGAGGGACGCGGCAGGAGGCCCCGGTTCCTTTCCCTCCTGGGCGAGGGGCGGCCGCGCCTGCGGCGTCTGCTGGGGAGCGTGGGCAGGTGGCCCTGAGCTCTCCTTCTCCGCGGTTGCCGGTGCCGGTGCCTGCGGCTCCTGGCGCCCCTCTGGGTGATATGGCCTGGCCGCGCGTTGGGGGTGGGGCTGGAGGCCTCGTCCCTAACGGGGCCACTCGGGAGGAGGTCATCGCGTTTGGAGGCATCCCGGATCCTGTGTCTGAGGGGAGGCGGATGAGCTCCCGTCTCCAGGACCAGCCGGATGTTGATGACATGCAGCTGAGGTGCGCCAAGCGGGCGGCTAAGCTTCGTGATATTGAGGTCACAACTGGTATGTCGGTCAACACTTCCAAGTCCATTCTGCATTTTTCCAATGATGAAATTATTTATAATGCAAATCAGTTAGGAGTTTCACTAGGTAGTAATGATAGTGAAATCTCTAATTCTGTTAATGATCTCCTGGATCTTGAAGCGGATCGCGCTTTAGATATGATTCGCAACTTAGCAGTTGTTAAACCTATGAACGATTCTGATATTGATGCGTTGGGAGTCAGGGTGTTAGATACGCTCTGTGCTGATATTGACCCATCCCTTCCTGAGACTGAAGAGGATGACGACTCTATACCTCTTGGGGATAGTGAACCCATCGAGGATCAGAGTGTTAGGTCCACGGAACCTGGTTATGAGGACCAGGTGGGTGATCATAACAAGCCTAAGCGTAAGTGGAAGCGCAAGATTTATCCAGCGTCGGCTGTGCGTAGAAGTGCTAGGATCCGTACGACCAAAAAATTTCATGATGAGTTATGAGAGGAATTTTTTGGAATAGCAGAGGTCTGAGAGACTTGGCTAAAAGAAGATTTCTAGCTGATGCTTCTATTGACCATAGGTTGGATTTTATCGCCCTGTCTGAAACAGGCAGGGGTAATTTTTCCCCACAATTCCTAAATACGCTATCGGGAGGTGTCGATTTTGATTGGCACTGCCTACCCCCGAGAGGAAGATCAGGCGGGATTTTACTTGGGGTTAGATGCGAGACTTTGGAAGTCCGTAGTGTGGTTATGGGAGATTTCGCCGTCAAGTTCCGGGTCAGATCGAAGACCGATGGGTTCAACTGGGCATTGGTGGCGGTATATGGGGCCGCACAGCCAGAACTCAAACCAGATTTTTTGGCAGATCTGGTTCGTATTTGCGGGTCTGAGCAGCTTCCAATCTTAGTTGGGGGTGACTTCAATATTATTAGACGGAGAGATGAAAAGAACAATGATAACTTTGACGGTAGGTGGTCGTTCATGTTTAATACCATTATTAAAAGCTTGGATTTGAGAGAGATAGAGCTTTCTGGTAGAAAATACACATGGGCTAATACTTTGCCAACCCCTACGTTTGAGAAGCTTGATCGTGTCCTCGCGAGTGTTGACTGGGAACAGAAGTTTCCTCTGGTAACAGTCCAGGCGTTATCACGCGGAATCTCGGACCACACCCCTTTACTGGTTGACTCTGGTGAGGCAACGCATGTAGGGAATAAAAATACCTTCTCTTTCGAATTAGCGTGGTTCGAGAGAGAAGGTTTCTTCGACCTAATAGCCAGGGAGTGGGCTAAAGAGGTAGGAGGGAGGATTTCTATTGAGAGATGGCAGAATAAGATAAGACATTTGAGAAGTTTCTTGCGTGGATGGGCTAAGCATCTTAGTGGGATTTATAAGGTTGAAAAGGAAAAACTCCTTACAATTATTCAAGCCTTAGATGTAAAAGCCGAGTCCACAATCCTAGAACCCACGGAACTTCATGCTAAAGTAGATGCGGAGATGAGATTGAAAGAACTCCTGCGAGAAGAGGAATTGAAGTGGGCATTGCGGGCTAAGGTTCGCAAAGTTGTCCAAGGGGACGCCAATACTCAATTCTTTCATATGATAGCTAACGGCAAGCACAGAAAGAAAAGAATCTTTCAGCTTGAGCAAGATGAGGGGACGATCTTAGGGCAGGAGAACCTAAAATTATACATTACCAATTACTATAAGCAGCTTTTTGGACCGCCGGAGGATAATTTTGTATCCCTGGATTAGTCGAGGATTGAGGATGTTCCTCAACTAGCTGCGGATGAGAACGATATTTTGACTGCACCGTTCTCGGAGAAAGAGGTGTTTGAACCTATTTCTCAAATGAAGAACAATAAAGCTCCGGGGCCGGATGGATTCCCAGCGGAGTTTTATAAAAAATGCTGGCACATTATTAAGGGGGATTTGATGCCGATGTTCCATGACTTATTCTCTAGACAGCTTCAGTTGTTTCATCTGAATTTTGGAACTATTACTTTGCTTCCTAAGAAAACAGAGGCCGTGCGAATTGAGCAGTTCAGGCCGATCTGCCTTCTTAATGTAAGTTTCAAAATCTTCACCAAGGTTGGGACAAATAGACTCACGCAGATTGCGCACTCTGTGGTGCAGCCGTCCCAAACTGCTTTCATGCCGGACGGAAACATCCTAGAAGGGGTTGTGGTCTTTCATGAAACGCTCCATGAAATTCATACGAAAAAACTAGACGGGTTGTTTTCAAAGTGGATTTCGAAAAGGCGTATGACAAAGTCAAATGGCCATTTCTTCAACAGGCCTTGCGTATGAAAGGTTTTGATCAAGCCTGGAGAAAACAGGTAGAGTCTTTCACGCAAAAAGGGAGTGTTGGAATTAGAGTAAATGATGACATAGGTCACTATTTCCAAACACATAAAGGCCTGAGACAAGGAGATCCGATGTCACCTATTTTGTTCAACATTGTAGTTGACATGTTGACGATTCTAATAGGTAGGGCCAAGGATGCTGGTCAAGTAGGCAGTCTGGTACCTCATCTAGTTGATGGAGGTGTATCTGTCCTACAGTACGCCGATGATACTATCATCTTTATGGAGCATGACTTGGCAAAAGCGAGAAACGTGAAGCTGGTGTTATGCTTATTTGAACAATTGACCGGATTAAAGATTAATTTCCACAAGAGCGAATTGTTCTGTTTTGGAAGAGCCAATGAGGAACAGGCATATAAGCAATTGTTCGGATGTGAATTGGGGGCTTTACCTTTCACGTATTTGGGTATACCAATTCACCATCGTAAGCTAACAAACAGAGAATGGAAAAGCATTGAGGATCGTTTTGAGAAGAAACTGGGATGCTGGAAGGGCAAATTGATGTCATATGGAGGCCGTTTAATTCTCATTAATTCGGTTCTCACAAGCATGCCCATGTTTCTTCTGTCTTTTTTCGAGGTTCCAGTTGGAGTTCGGAAAAGACTTGATTTCTATCCCTCCCGCTTTTTCTGGCAAAGTGACAATCTCAAGAGGAAGTATAGACTCACTAAATGGGACATCATTTGTCGA
Organism: Thinopyrum elongatum; assembly: GCA_011799875.1. Classification (NCBI taxonomy): domain Eukaryota; kingdom Viridiplantae; phylum Streptophyta; class Magnoliopsida; order Poales; family Poaceae; genus Thinopyrum; species Thinopyrum elongatum. The sequence goes on from CM022298.1 coordinate 7,164,227, forward strand.
CCGAAGGACCAAGGGGGTCTCGGTATTGAAAATCTTGAGGTCAAGAACAAATGTCTTCTCAGCAAGTGGCTGTTTAAGCTATCTAGTGAGACCGGGGCTACTTGGGCACAGATTTTGCGTAATAAGTACCTTCATTCCAAAACTTTATCCCAGGTGACAGTGAGGCCGATGGATTCGCCTTTCTGGAAAGGACTGATGAGAGTTAAATCAGTCTTTTTTAATCGGACGAAGTTTGTTATTGGGAACGGTACTTCTACGAGATTTTGGGAGGATACGTGGCTAGGGGATACGCCCCTCGCGCTTCAATATCCTTCTCTCTATAGCATTGTTCAACGGAGAGATGCAACCGTTGAGACAGTTTGTCAGTCCACGCCTCTTAATATTCACTTCAGGAGAGCGCTAGCCGGAAACCGTTGGGAAGCCTGGCTCCATCTTGTGAGAAGATTGATGGATGTTCAACTAACTCAACGACCTGATCAGTTGTGTTGGAAGCTAACTAGGAATGGAGAGTTTACGGTTAAATCCATGTATTTGGATGTTATTAATTCTAGCTCTATTCCTAATTCGAAACATGTGTGGCATGTCAAAGTTCCCTTGAGAGTAAAAGTGTTTATGTGGTTTGTACACAAACAAGTCATTTTAACTAAGGATAACTTGATAAAACGCAACTGGAATGGATCCACTAGATGTAGCTTCTGTGACCAAGATGAATCCATCAAACACCTCTTTCTTGTTTGCCCCTTGGCAAAAATTCTTTGGCAGTCTATGCACATAGCCTTTAATATTACTCCTCCGAATAGTATCAACACGTTATTTGGGACGTGGCTTGATGGGGTTGAGCTCCAAACAGCGAGACACATTCACGTAGGAGTATGTGCTTTACTATGGGCTATCTGGAATTGCAGAAATGATTTGGTCTTTAACAGAACAACAAACACTCATTTTTTGCAGGTTATCTTCTGAGCTACGGCGTTGATCCGTATGTGGTCGCTACTCACTCCGACGGAGGCCAGGGAGCATTTGGTTACTGGATCTATCCGATGGGAGATGGTAGCACGGGATATTTTCAACCGGTTTGGATGGCGGTCATGTAATAGGATAGGCAATTAGTTTTCCTATCTTTATCTTGCTAGCCGGTTGTGGCTTCATTTTTGTTCTTTTGCTCTTTGTGAGCTTTTTTTGTACTTTGTTGAGACTTTAAGACTGCCTTCGAACCTTTTGGTTTGGTAATAAAGATGGCCGTAAGCATCATTCTAATGCAGAGGCCGGGGATGCCCCCTTTTCGGAAAAAAAGTAGTCCAACCAGATCATCTGAACGTTTTATAATCATTGTCTTCAGCGAGGTTAGCATCAGGATGTGCTTCAACTCCAGAAGTGGGCACCTTTCGAGTGTCAGCTTCTCAAGACTTGTTTCTTTATCAAAAACTAACACTTGGTCTATGCTATGTAGATCACTCTCTCCAATAATTTCCAATTCTGCTCCGTCGGATGTTTTTGAGTATTGAAACAACTTTAGTAACTTTACACGTTGTATCTTGACACGGTGCAGACTTCCAATCCAGGATATGGGAATCGCTGATGAGAATTCTGGACAGTCCTGTATCTCAAGCTCTTGTAGTTTGGGGAACCAATGTGGGGAAACAATGTGGTCTGGAAAAGGCAACACATCTCTGCCCAGGGAAGACTCTAGTTCAGCCGAGTAAACCCATTTTTCAAAACTTCCAAGGCCAATGAGTTCAAGCTTTATTAGCATGCAAAAGCTTTTCCCTATAATGAACTCCTTCAGTCTGGCCATATTCTTCAACCTTAGTTCACGAAGATCCCACACATCACCCAGCCATGTTGGACAAGAAGGGCCTCCATACCCTCTAATGCACAACACTTGAAGATCCCCATGTGGTTGAAGACTCTGAAGAACCACTCCTTCCATACCAGACTCAACACTAGATTGCTCACTATCCCAGTCCAATGTTAACCTCCTCAAGCAGTTTTTCTCCATCAGTTTTGCTTGAGATGCTTCTTCTTCTGTATGTACTTTCTCAAGGTTGTAGATGCCAAGCTCCCTTAGCTTGGTCAAAGGCTCTAGTTGCTTTGGTTCAAATCCTTCGGGTTTTTTGTTGACTCGAAATACCATTAAATTTTCCAAGTGTTTAAGTTTTCCCACATTACAAATATCAGAATGAAGCTCATCATCTCCTCGGGCATAATAATGGCACAATTTTGCAAGGTTGCTCATGTCTTCAGGAAAAGCACAACAGCCATGCCACGACTCAAGATCTAGAATCCTTAAATGATATAATTTAGAGATGTTAATTGGTAAATGCACCTCACTCTTCCATGTCCCTAGACATAGTAACCGCAGGTGGACAAGTCCTGAAAAGTCATGTAACATGGAGTCCACAGGATACCTCATGTTGTTCAAATAAAGAACACGAAGAGCATTTGCTTCCCCAAGAAAATCACCAAATATCTTAGCAAAACCTTCATCCATTCCTCCAAATAACATGAGTGTTTGCAGATGTTCAACCTTCAATCTTGTGTTCAGTTTTTCCAATTCCCTCTTTAATTTGTGACCAGACACTGCATTATATCTACCCAAGTTCTCTATGCTTATAGACAAGTGTCGGGCGGATGGCTTAATTTCTACCGATCCAGCATCAGAGAGACGAAAACTAAGACAATCATTCGACGCAACCTTCAATGCCAACTCATGCAGTAGGTCATGCATAACATACCACGGATCACCATCAGTTTCATATTTTCTAAAAAATCCATGGATGACTAAATCATTTAAAATGCTCAGGCCTATATCTTCAAAGGTTGCATTTTGATCACTAGGTGTCAAAATATCTAGTCCGATCCATAGGTTGATGAGCTCACGGCTTTTAAAAAGGTAATCTTCTGGAAACAATGCAGAATAGGAAAAACACCGTCGCAGATGGAAAGGGAGAAAGTCATAGCTAAGCTCCAAGGCAGCCATAATTCCATTGGTTTGTTTCGCCCATTGTTTACTTTCTAGGACCCTTCTCCAATGAGCCAAACTAGGGTCTGTCCTCAGTAATCTACCAACAGTCTTTGCTGCAAGAGGGGAGCCCTTTAATTTTTCCATTATCTCATATCCAGTGTTAAGCAGAAAACGTTTGTCCTCTGGACATTGTTCATCATCAAAGACATATACAAAGAATAACTTACGTAAACTCTGCAGGTTCTAAACCGTTCAGTTCTTTTGGAGGGTCTGTTGTTTTAACCATATGTGCTATTTCTTTTTGCCGAGTTGTTACTAGAATCATGGAACCTTTTTCTTGTGACCGGCTGAGTATCAGCAATAGTTTTTTCCAGTCATCCACATCAGCAAACTGCCAGATATCATCCAATACAAGTAAGAACCTTTTGGATTTTAATCTTTGTTCAATCAGCTCTTCCGTTCTAATACACTCTTTTTCACCTTCAACTGGAGGGGTATATCTTTTAATCTCTTCAAGCACCTTATCCAGGTTCAATGGTCAACTGATGCCCGCGTTTTTTTAGAGTCAACTGGAGCTAGCTAGGAGAATCAAATGAGTGAGCGAGTTTTTTTTTGTTGTTGAACGATCTAGAGAAGTGATCGGTTGTTTTAAATCGGCTGGCCCAAATAACTTTGCATGTGAGTGCCGCCTTGCAAACTTGCTCATAAGGCGCCAACGAGAAGCTCTCCTGGTTCCTAGTTTTCTTATTTACTTTCATTTGGTTTCCCAAAAACAAAATAAAAATAAAATAGAATACTTTTAAAAAATGTGAACAAATTTTGAATTTTGAGAACATACTTTTTGAATTTTTTTGGTGATTTCTTTCCTAAAATTCTGAACAGTTCCTGAAAATTGTAAATATTTGAAAACAACTGAAACAAAAATGGAACATAGCCTTCCAGAAGGTTGTCCATTTTTGTCAGCTCGTTATTGGCTTGCTTTTTTTCCGCAAAAAAAAAAAAGCGTTATTGGCTTGCTGTGTGCGATTGACTGGCATATTGAAGCAACGATGTCAAATTGGAAATACCGTTCTGACTGGGCTTCCTTGTTGCTGGGGGAGGCAGGCCTTGGTCGGGCGACAACCCTGAGCACAGCCGGCCCATGATAAGTCCATGGGTTGTGCGCGCATTTGTGTTTTTTTCTTCTGCGGGGCATGTGTTGGAGTGTTATGGCACATTGAGATGTGGTGTTTGGATGCAAAGAAAGAAAGAAATCTGAACAGCAATAAATTCCATGCGTCTGGTAGCAAACATTCAAATCTGAACAGCATGTGATTAAGGTCATTTGGTGTTTGGATGCAAAGAAAGAAAGAAATCTGAACAGCAATAAATGTTATGGCACAATTCCGCAGAAAACAGCACGACCTTAATTTGGCAGATGTTCAAATGCATAGACTTGCAGCAACAACCAACACAGGCAGTGACAGACAACCTTCCAGTTCCAGCAGATGATACTCCAAGTAATAAGCAAGTATTATTATCACCCAATGAAGCCAACAACAAGGTCGTGCAAATCTCCCTCCCAGGATTATTGTGACTCTGTACTGAAGGAAGAATGACCGATTTCAGCCCTACCAGATAACTTCGGCACAGCGGGCACGGGCGTCCTCCAGTACGCAGCGACGTCACGGGGCGACGGGCTTCAGATGCTCAAGCTGCAGGCTACGCTTCTGCTAGCCTAACCAATGTGTCTGCTCCTATTTCCTTAGCATGGCTCCAGCGAGCATGTCACATCTATATGTGCGTAACTATTACTCCATAGACATGCCGCAACTCAATCCACAGCCGACTCTAAAACATTTTCAAGTCAGTTAGCCTGATAACAACATGGAGTACTCTTCTAGTTCCTGCAGTTCAGCGAGGCCTATTTACCTGAATGAACCTTATGCAGTGTATTAAGCACACCAACTGATGGAGTCATTGAGTAGGTGTGTAGCAGTCCTTGCGTGCCATTCTCGGCGGGAACCAACAGTTGCAATTACTAAATTGGGGCTCAACTGATCAACAGCATCTAAATCTTCTCCAATTACTCACACCTGCAAAATTCGACCGGCCATTCCATTACACATAATGTCCCTCCACTCAGAGTCAGAGTAGACAAGCACAGCCTCCTTCCTTACCTTTCAAAATCTGCCAGCTGCATCTTCTGGTAATTGGGGCTCAAGCAAATCATAATCTTTGCTTGCTTGTTTGTCATTATGACCTACACAGAGGAGTTGCTTGTTAGCTAGTACAAAAAGCCAGAAATAGGTACAGTTCCATCACTAGTCAGACATGTTTCATATGTAAACCGTTGAGCAGCAAGTGAATCCATGGCATTAATCAACATCCTGATTCACTGTTGACTGATCAGAAGAAATTGACTTACTTTTCTAGTGACTCCAAAGGGATAACCTAAGATCTTATATCACTATCACTGGGCATACCTTTCATAGTGCTAGGCTTGATAGCCCAAGATTGGAACAGAGCAAGTTGCATCCAACAGATAGTTCCATTCTCATACTTCGGTCGACGACAGTTTTTCCATGGCCACATGAGGCTACCAAGGAGATCATCTACAAACCCGAAGTAAGATCGTAATTGAGATGAGCTTCTGACCGTATGTGTCTATAAAATAGGAGATTAAAAAGATTTGGGCACTGAAAACTTTTTTTTTTTTTTTTGCGGGGAGGGCACTGAAAACTGTTATAGCTGAAAAATGAAAAATAAGTACACCAACAGTCGACTGGATTTAAAACCTGCAAACCTTATCAGTAGCAAAACACTGCAAGTCATTGTTTTCCATAATTACGCCAAGATGATCCTTTGATCCCTAAAACTGAATTTCCAGGTACAACATCAGTCTTCATGAGTTTTGGACTAAATGTAAACACAAGTGGCTAGAAAGCCCACCAAACAAACACTAGGACTCCTGAACAGCAAGCAAACAGAAATTAGGAATGCAGGAACATAGCAATATAGCAGTACATGAAAAAATTGATCACCTTAATATATATCAGTAGCTTGACCCAAACTCTCATTTGTTCCATACTGTCGCCATAGTGATATTTTGATTCAACCAAAATAGGGAAGTCGGCTACCATGTCTTGACAATAATCCAAATTTAAATGCAAAATATGAAGAAACCCTATAAGATCAAACAAATGCCTACACAGAGAACCAAAACAAATGGTGATCACAAATTACGTTGGTAATTACATCTAGGAAAGTGAAGAGAGACTTGCAGAAGGCACTGTCATATAATTGCGCTGGTGTTCTCGACTTGTGGAAATACAAGAGGTGATGAGAAGCAAATCTCAAATATTTTCACTGCTATTGAGAAGAAAATGGAAATCTAATACAGCAGGAGCATAAGTGGATATATTTTTTGCACCGACTATAAGTCGAGGATATAATTGATATGGTACAGCAGGAGTAAAGTTCCAATTTAGATGTGCTTACCAGATTTATGTACAGGATGGAAGACGGCAGCCAGAAGACCCTCATGTCATGCATGTGGCAAACGTCTTCGTAAGGAAAGGGAACTCCAAGGGCATTATCCTGCACAGTGGATGGGAACAAACGCAGAGTTATTAAGCAAGATTGCAGGAAAAGGGTAAAGGGGAAAACACAAGAAAGTATGTTTGTGTTACCTTGGATCACAGAAAAAAGGCGTCTATTCTGATATCTAGGTTGGTTCCCACTAACCCCCTGCACTGTTGTTTTAGCTTCCAGTTGTCGCAGAATTGTACTTCTAGCTCTTGCAGTGATTTGGGGAGGTCATCGCTGCGCAACGACGAGATGGCTGGACAGAGGGTGATTGTTAATATGTTGAGGCTGCTAAGTTTGCGCAGCCCTGCAGGGAGTTGTTGAAGGTCGTTGAATTCCTCAAACTTAAGTTGCTGGAGGGAGGAGAGGAGTTGAAGGGCCTCCTCTTGCTCCTTGCTGAAGTGCTCCATCCCTTCAGACCCACCCCCATTAAGTGTCAGCTCAGTGAGGGAGGAAGAGAAGAAGCTGCAGATGGGTGCAGAAAGGAATCCGGTCACGCCGTCTGTCTCGAGCACCCGTAGTGTGGATGACCCGCAGGGTGCCTGTTTGGGATTGGGATCCCATCCAGCAAAGAAACTGGTTGTTGAGCTGCCCCCTGATGGTAAGGAAGCTGGTTTGTGTGGATGAAACAAGCTGTCTCTGCTGCTGCCAAAGACAATTAATTTGTTGAACTGCCCCCCAATGGTAAGGAGAGACTGCAAGCCCTGATATTTCAGATCCTTTCCGCAATCCCTCAATTCTAATCTTGTAAGGGAGGAAGGAAAAATGTGACTGGAAAACAAGAAGGCGGATAGAAACTTTGGGGAATACCGTATGCTTAAACTCTGGAGGGATCGCAAGGCTTGGAGCCCTCCTCCTCCAGGAACAAGAGTTGACGGGTCCACCAGGACCAACTCTTGGCAGTAACTGAACTCCAATTCCTGTAGTGAGTCACAGAGATGAGCTGGGAAGAGTAGCACCCCATCATGTTCTTCCTCTGCCGCTGTTGTTGTTTGTTGCACATCCACCCCCACTGCAAGCTTTTTTATGCTTTTACACCAGCATAATTCCAATTTGGAAAGCTTTGGGAGGTGGGGGAGGAGCTCTGTCAATTCCTCCCCAATATTACCATTTAAGGCCCAGATCTGCATATGCTCAACAGGGAGCTGCCATTCCACATCACCCTGACCTCCTAGTGATCCAACCAGACTATCTGAACGTTTTACAATCAATGTCTTCAGCGAGGTTAGCATCAGAAGGTGCTTCAACTCCAGAGGTGGGCAGCAATCGAGTGTCAGCTTCTCAAGACCAGCTTCTTTATCAAAAACTAACACTTGGTCTAAGCTATGGAGATCACGCTCTCCCTTAATTTTCAATTCTACTCCATCTGATGATTTTGAGTACTCAAACTCCTTTAGTAACTTTACACGTTCCAGAATGACACGGCGCAGACTTTCAATCCAGGATATAGAGATCAGTGACGAGAATTTTGGACAGTCATGTATCTCAAGCTCTTGTAGTTTGGGAAACCAATCTGGGTAAAAAATGTGGTTTGAAATTGGGAGCTCCAAGAATTTCGGGCACACTCTAATAATCAACACTTGCAAGATAGGAAACATATGAGCATCCGTTGGCAGCTGCTCACCATCCAGGGAAGCCTCTAGTTCAGCTGGATAAACCCATTTTTCAAAACTTCCTAGGCGAATGAATTCAAGATTTATTAGCATGCAAAAGTTTTTCCCTATAATAAACTCCTTCAATCTGGACATATCCTTCAACCTTAGTTCACGAAGATCCCACAAATCACCCAGCCATGTTGGACAAGAATGGTCTCCGTGACCTCTAATGCACAAGACTTGAAGATCTCCATGTGGTTGAAGGCTCTCGAGAACCATGGCTTCCACACCAGGCTCAACAGTAGATCGCTCACTATCCCAGTCCAATGTTAACCTTCTCAAGCACTTTTTCTCAATCAGTTTTGCTAGAGCTGCCTCATCTTTTGTATGTATTTTCTCAAGGTTGTAGATGCCAAGCTCCCTTAGCTTGGTCAAATGCTCTAGTTGCTTTGGTTCAAATCCTTCACTTTTTTTATTGACTCGAAATACCAACTTTTCTAAGAGTTTAAGTTTTCCCACATTAGAAATATCAGAATGAAGCTCACCATCTATTCGGGTATAATAATGACACAATTTTGTAAGGTTGCTCATGTCTTCAGAAAAATAACCACTGCCATACCACGACTTAAGATCCAGAACCCTTAGATGATAAAATTTTGAGATGTTAAGTGGTAAATGCATCTGCTCCTCCCTTGTCCCTAGACATAGGAATCGTAGGTGGACAAGTTCTGAAAACTTATGTACCATGGACTCCACGAGATATGTCATGTTGCGCAAATAAAGAACACGAAGAGCATTTGCTTCTCCAAGAAAATCACCAAATGTCTTAGCAAATCGTTCATCCATTTCTCCAAGTAACATCAGTGTTTGCAAATGTTCAACCTTCAATCTTGTCTTCAGTTTTTCCGATTCCATCTCTAACTTTTGACCAGACACTACATTATATTCACCCAAGTTATCTATGCTTATGGACAAGTGTCGGGTGGATGGCTTAATTCCTACCGATCCAACTTCAGAGAGACGAAAACTAAGACAATCATGTGATGCAACCGTCGATGCTAAATCATGCAGTAGGTCATGCATGACATAACAAGAACCATCATTAGTTTCCTCTTCTCTGAAAAATCCATGGGTGACTAACTCTTTTATGTTGCTCAAACCTATACCTTCAAAGGTTGGGTTTTGATCAGTAGGTATCAAAATATCTAGTCCGATCCATAGGCCGATGAGCTCACGACTTCTGCAAGGGTAATCTTCAGGAAACAATGCGGAATAGGAAAAACATTGTTGCAGATAGAAAGGGAGAAATTCATAGCTAAGCTTCAACGCAGACATAATTCCATTGGTCTGTTTCGCCCATTCTTTACTTTCTAGGACCCTTCTCCAATGAGGCAAACTAAGGTCTTTACTCAGTAATCTACCAACGGTCTTTGCAGCAAGAGGGGAGCCCTTTAGTTTTTTCATTATCTCATCTCCAATGTGAGGCAAATGAGGTTTATCCCTTGGATATTGCTCAGCACCAAAGACATATACAAGGAATAACTTTGTAAACTCTCTAGGTTCTATACAGTCCAGTTCTTTTGGCTCTGCGGTTTTCTTAACCTGATCTGCTATTTCTTTTTGCCGAGTTGTGACTAGAATCTTGGAAGCCTTTCCTTGCGACTTGCTGAGTATCAATAGTAGTTTTTTCCAGTCATCCACATCAGTAAACTGCCATATATCATCCAATACAAGTAAGAACCTTTTGTGTCTCAGTCTGTGTTCAATCAGCTCTTGTGTTGTACTACACCCATCTTCACCTTCAACCGGAAGGGTATCTCTTCTAATCTGTTCTAGCACCTTATCCAGGTTGAAATTGAACGACACACATATCCAAATCTTGACCGGAAAATGATTTCGCACTTGTTGGTTGTTATATATGTGTTGTATTAGAGTTGTCTTCCCGATCCCCCCCGGACCAATAACCGGAAGCACAGTTAGACCCTTGTCACAGTATTGATGCTCAGTGATATCATGTATGATGCTATTCATGACATGGTACCTCCCATACAGTTTTGGCTCTGCACTTTGAGGTGTGGTGGTGGGACGACACTGGGCAACATCTACAACAGTTCTAGGGCCACAATGTTTCATAATCTCATTAGCATTCTTACGCGCAGGCTGCAGTTTCTCTACTATGTCCTTCATCCTTTGAGAGAAATCAACCCTATTAAAGTCAACCTTTGATGTTTGTTGTGCATTGCCATGGTCTTCATCAGCATTAACATGTGGATGCGGGGAAGATGAGCCAGAGAAGAGTTTACCGAGCTTGGGCATACATCCGCTGACCTCCTGATTGGCATCTGGTGTCGAGGACGAATCACCACGTGACCTCTGCCGGCGTTTAGCACGCTGCCAAGGGCAACAGTCGAGCAGTTTGCCAACAGCTTTGGCGGTGTGGCGAGCATTGAAGGCCAGGTTGTAGATGCAACCCTCGCCGTGCTGGTTGGCAGCATCATACGTGTCGTGGAGCTCGTCGTGGATGCGAAAGTAGTCCAGCTCATCCAGCAAGTCTTCGGCATTGTGCGCCGCGTCCCACAGCTTCTGCAGCAACATCTCCATTGCCGGGCCTCCCAGCTCCCTGTGGGCAGCCTGCTCAAGCGTGGCCTTCACGAGCAGCAGTTCCGTGTTGAGGGCCTCAACGTTAGGACCAAAGTTCTTGGTGGCTGCCCAAGCCCCCAGCAGGCCGTCGGCAACGGGTGCTAGCGCCTTGCCCACCACCCATTGCGCCGCGCGGAGCGCTGCGTACAACCCCATCTGATGCAAGGATGTACGACCTGCATCGATCCAGAAACCAAAGGGAATCCAGTTATTGGTACATATATGGATGCTTTGATTTGCCATCACTAACAAAAAGTAAGAAATCCTGGAAAAGATAGTAGTACTGATTATACAGGCTAGCTGCAAATTAAAGGAGAGGAGTAGGTACTACCTATGTTAACATGCGTGCACGTACTTTAACGAGCATGCATCAGGCGCCGGTGATAGATGCCAGCTGCCGGGGTGGCCTAGCTAGCTGCAAAAGAATCTGCCGGTCAGGCCTGCAGGAACACCTTCAATATGCACACGAGCAAGCGAGAGCGAGAGAGAGAGAGAGAGAGAAGGAGAGAGGGGAGGGAGGGAGAGAGATCTGACTTGGTACCACCTGGTGATGTGCTGTGCGGCTGGTCCAGATCCAGAAGCTGCCATCGCCGTGGCGTCGGGGGAGGGCGAGGTGACGGGAGGTGGCGGAGAGTGACAATGAGAAAGAGAGAGAGTTACTGAGTGTTTAGCACTCAAACAGCTCTGATCTAGTGCTTACATTACTTTACTTTACTCTGACGCCTCTCTCTATTGGTGGTCAGCATCTACAAGTCATCAACCCAACTAATCGCATCTCATCAACCTAACTAATCATCTAATCCTATCCCATCCCCTGAAGATACGATATCACCAACTCGTTCACACGGATATCACAGCTTCTTCACCCACAAAAAAGAAAGAAAATATGGTGCAGTAAAGAAAAGCTCTCTCAAAAAAGGGGGGAGAATATGATGTTAAAACATGATGGGAATTGTGCCGGTGGGTCACAAAAGTACTAAAACCAGAACAAGTATTTTGGAATGGAGGGAGTAAGATTTTACTGTTCCATGAAAAACAGAGTAGACAGAGAGCAGCGTGCAAGGTTGCACAAGGCTCAAGTTTGTGAGTCCTAACTACCAGTGGGCATCCAGTCGACCTCTGCTGCAATGCCTGGTGTTGAGACAAGACCTGGATTACAATTGGTTTGGCTGCTGGACGAGCAAGCGAATGAGCTCCTTCAGCGTCAAGGTCCCTACTAACATACTGCTAGTGAACTGAAGGAGCCTCAGTTGTGGTGCCCCTGAAAAAGGGATCGATCAAGCTCAGGCCGGATGGGCCAGTGAACTGTTTGAACCAAAGATGTGTAAGTCCATCAACCAAACTAATTACATCCCATCCCTTGAAGCAAATCCAAGAGTAAAAACAAGACTAGGCCAGCTGCAGCTCTCGCATGATACCATCACCTAATATGGTTTCACTCTAACCAAGTTGGGATCATATACAATGGAAGTTAAAGTAAAATAACAAAAGATAAATTAAGACATGGGTACCAAGACTAGGTTGGTCTGATACATCCAGTCTTGCTATCTTTTGCAGTCACCTCTACACATTGGTTGGTCCATATAAATAAGATAAAGTTGTTTCTAGCTTGTTCCCAGCAGCAACAATGACACTGACATTTTTGTCTTCTCAAATTTCAATTGAATTGAAGCCAGCGCCTTGGTGTGTTAGGTTAGCTAGCTGCTGTTCAGACAATTTGAATTATTTTTGTATATACAGAGGCACATCAATATAAAGCTGCTAAGCAAAACCAGCGTTGAACGGGTGGGCTATCCCTATCAAGCTATGCAGGATCGCACTCCACCAAAACACTGAGAGAATAACGATGCAGCCCCTAATTTCTGAAGAAATTGTACACGAACGGGAGTGTGGGCGGAGGAATGGTACCAGTGGTAGCGGGGAGGGCGATGGGGAAGTGGGAGCGAACGGCGACAGAGATTCCATCAGTGGTGACGTCCACCCTCTCGGCGCCGAGGGTTGCGAGTGAGGGGTTGCAGAGCTCGTCGCCGGCCATGGCCGCGGGCATGGGGCTTGACCTGAAACCATGCACAAGTTCTTTTAGGAAGGGGGCGGCAATTTAGAGAACATTGTTGTAATTTTATTTTCGAGAGCGAGAAGTAGAGAGTTGTAATTTTAATTTTACCTGAGTCTAGCTACCAACAGTACATGATGCCTGACTGAAATATGTAAAAGATCAATCGGAGCGAGACACTTACAGTTCAACCACCTTCTAGGCAAGTTTCGCACGTAAGCAGTTGGGGGCAGCAAATAAATCCCCGGCATTAATTGATCCTGATTCACTGTTGACTAATCAGAACAAAATGCACTGCTTTGTAATGGACAGCCATTGGAACATAAAAAAGTACTCACAGAACTCTGGAATAAAGATTACACAAAGTAGTGCTCAGACTAAACAAAGAGCAGCAGGGCTGCGGAGACAGGAGCCAACCAGCCAGCCACAGTGAGGAAGAGAGAGCTTGATGTAAACATTATTATTTGATATATAAAGCCCCCTTTTTCCTGTAAAAATAAATAAGATAAGGAGTAAGTGATTGTCTAGTAATAACTGGGCTAGCTGCACTTGTCACGCGGACTAGAAAAAAGTGCCAATGGATTTTCATCAGCTACAAACAAAGTGCTAATCAATACTACTACAAACTACTCCCATCATCCCAGAATACATTGATATACAAGCTAGGCAAACGTGGAGTCTGAAGCAAGCGAATGGGCTCCTTCAGTGTCAAGGTCTCTACTGATATACTGCTAGTGAACTGACGGAGCCTCAGTTGTGGTGCCCCTGAACAAGTGATCAAGCTCAGGCCGGACGGTCCAGTGACCTGCTTGTGCGAAAGATGCATATGTCCATCTATACATTGCTCCCACCAACCTGACCAACCGAACTAATCGCGTCCCATACCTTGAAGCAAATCAAAGAGTAAGAAAAAGACTAGGCCAGCTGCGGGTGTCGCACTGCAGCACTGGTGGTGTTGCGGTCTTCAAGGCGCTGGCCAGCACAAGGACATGCCATCTGAACGAGCTTGGTAAGCTGAGTGTTAAAAAGATGGGCACAGGGGCCAGCGCCTAGACTCGGGTTGATCATATTATACTTGAATTGGATCCCACAAGGCCCAGCTTTATTCTCTTCAAGCTCAAGCTCGTCTCTTGATGTATGGTGGCCATTAGTACTTAATTCCTGGGGACGCACCAAGAGAGGCAGACAATAGGATGGAGACAGCTGTGGTTCCAGTGAAGCAAACAGGCGTGCATGGACGCGGTCGGCAACTGAGTAGTTGGTTGGTGACCATGGTACTGGAGCTAGCTAGGCCGCGGTGGAAGGAACCTCGTGGGCATAAACGCAAGCACCTGCAGGGCGCGGGCAGAACAGATGAGTGCTTACCTTGCGGGTGGCGCTTGCTTCCGGTTTCAGCAGACGGAGGAGAGACGGGGCGACCATGTCGGCCGGGGAGAAGAGCAGCTTGAAGCCCACGCGCCTTCGTCGTTGCCCGCCGTTGGGCGTCTCGTCGCCGTCGCCGGCGTCTGAGGTCGGGAGCAGAGCAGAGCAATGGGTTGGCTAATTGGTGGGCCACTCCGGTGCTGTGACTGTTGAAGGGCCCGGCTACACTGCTACTACTAGTATCCTCAGAACTCCAAGAAAGAAAAAAGGCGCTAGTATCCACAGAAGAAAAACTAATTTTTGCGGGGCACAAAAGAAAAGAAAAAAATATTAACACTAGCGCCTTGCATTCCCTCGGAAAAAAAAAACTAAAAAAACTATTTTTTTCTTTGAAATAAAAACTCAAAAATCTAGTGCATCCATTTGTGCGTGTTAGTTAAATAATACTCCCAGGGTTTTAGTTTACTTACATATTATCTTTCTCTCGGGTCAAACTTTGTAAACTTTGACCAAATCTATACACAAAAAATATTAACATCCAACCAGGCCTGGAATCGACCACATGTACTACTAAGAGGGCCAGTTCTTTTAAGCCATCCTGTGAAAATAAGCCTCAGATAAGCCCATGTGGAAATAAGCTTATTTGATAATAAGCCAGCCAGTTTTTTCAGTTTCTGTCCCTTCAGCTTATTTGTGATCTACACGGTGCAATGTCTATAATGCCCCTAGAATACAATGTTGTTATGATGAAATGATATTGAGTTATTTTTAAGCATGGTGCCGCCTGAACGAACATAAAATTGATTTTCAAATATCATAAAATGTTATAGTCGAACAGAAGAAAGATCATTGTTTCACACATGATCTTGAGAACGGTAATTTGCATTATTTTTGTTCAGCATTGAGAGGCTACAGCATCAAATCTACATCATATAGTAGCACTCATTTTGTTCGTACTATAGTAGCACTCATTATTATGGAAGAAAGAGCTCCGAGGAACGCGGATCTCCAGCCCCCGCGTCGCTCCATCCCCAGGGGCGTCACGGGTGGCGACCTAGCCACGCCGGAGTCTCCAGCCCCTCTGCCTCTATCTCTGCAGGGCCGGCCCTGTGTTTCGGGAGGCAAATCCAAAACGGCGCTTGCTGCGCCCGTTACAGTACTATGCGCAATCGGGCGCACACCCCCCTGCTGCGCTGGGCCGCCCGTTGTCCCTTTTTTTTTTTCAGTTTCAAACTGAAGCAACCGCAAAAAAAGTGTGTGTTTGAGGCGGGGTTAGAGGCCAGATCTCCACGTTCAGAGAGCAGCGCCTGAACCACTACGACAAGCCGACCGACGTGTCTACACACTTCTTTTGTTTTATTTATTCTTTGTAAAGGTCACGGAATCCTGGTTTCTTTTTCTGGAACGGTTTTTTACTTTTCTTTTCTCATTTTGTGTTTCTTTTTTCCTTTACTAAATGCGTGAACTTTTTACAAATCGTGATTATTTTTTTAAATTCGACATTTTGTTTGGAACGGTTTTGTTCGGTGTTTTTTTTTCTTTTGTTCACTTGAATGTACTATTTTTCAAAATCAATGAACTTTTTTTCAAACTCGATGAACTTATTTTGAATTGGACGAACTTTTTTCAAAATCGATTCACTTTTTTCCAAAATTGATGAATTTTTTTCAAATTCTATGAACTTTTTCCTAATTTGATGAACTTTTTTTCCAATATTGATGAACTTTTTTCAAATTCGATGAACTCATTTCCAAAATTGATGAACTTTTTTCCAAAATTGATTTTGTGAACTTTTTTTAAATCAATGAACTTTTTTGAAAATCGATAAACTCTTTTTGTGAATCGATGAACTTTTTGTTCAAAATCAATGAACCTTTTTCAGATTTTCTGGACTTTTCTAAAAATCGACGAACTTCTTCAGATTTGGTGAACTTTTTGAAAATGGATGAATTTTTTTCTAATTCGTGATTCTTTCTAAAATATGTGGACTTTCGAAAAAAATCAGACTTTTGTCAGAAGGAATCACGTGTTTCTAAAATGTTTGCAAACAATTCAAAAATCTACCTGGCTACAGTGTTTTGTTCTTATGTGTCGTCGCGCTACAATGTTTCACAAATGCGTAGTATCTCGAGTGGTTAGCCAACCAGTAAGAGGAGGTAAGGGTCGCGAGTTCGATCCCCAGGAACGGCATATTTTCTGAGTTTTTTTTTCGCGCTACCACTACATCGAACTACTGCGTGTTCGTGGGCCTGGCCCATACTAGGAGCCGCGTGGGCACCAGAAACTCCAACCGGCGCTGAAGGCGCCGGGGAGGCCCTAGGCGAACTCGACGACATGGGCCCCAATGTCCTAACTCCTGAGACAATATATATGTATCCGTGTGCCTTATATATATAACTTATTAAGAGTAATTTTCAATCACACATCTTTAGTTTAAAATTTGACTATAATAATTCAAATGACTCCATCGAGAACAATAATAAACAAATTTGAACTGACTCCATCAACAACAATAATACTAAAAAGATCGCAAAATAAAACTAACATGACATGATTACCTCAAATAAGAACCAAATTAGAATGACTCCATTGACAACAATAATACTTCAGCGCTTCAAAAAAAGTTTCGTCGGGCATTTCTTGATGCAAAGTCATTAAGGGCACAATCAAGATCAACATTGTCCAAGATATTCTAGACATGTACATAGAATGACAAAGAATTGATAGATTGGATTAGAAAATTTTAAAACTTCGTGCATACCGAAATTGGAGGAAGGATCATGGATGTATAGTTGAATAATTACATACTAAATAAAGAATAAATAAACTACTAAAATTGTCAAATTGGGGTTTATGGATACAGGAACTGAGGAACATGGATGGAAACGTTCAAACATACTAACTTGCAGACTTTCAGGGATTGGGTCGGCCGCGTTGCAGACTTCAGACTTGCAGTCGGCCAAGTAGCGGATAGCAGACTTGCCGAATGTATACTTGTATAGGTATTGCCGCAGTGCCGCCTTGCCGGATGCCGGATGGCCGGGCTGTCGGACTGCCGTGCGACGCGCGCAGCTCCAGCGGCGGCCGAGGCGAGGGTGACGCGGCAAGGCGCCAAGCGAGGAGGCCGACGGGCGACGGTTCACCGTTCACGGTCGACGAACCTACCAAGGAAAACAAGCAGTCATACCTAGCAACTAGCGTGAGTCACGGCGCCTGACGCTTCGCATTCGCTAATCGATCGGTGATCGCTAGCTAGCTATCTGATGGGCCTAGCCCATCTTATTTCTTTTCTTTTGTATTTTTACCTATTTTTTGCTGGGCTATAGTGTGTGTATATATATATATATCGTATGCGGTTATTAAATGCTAATTTCAGTTACTGTTCACCACGTGCGTGGAAAACACTGTTTAGTATTCACTATTCAAAACAGTATTCGCTATTCACTATTGTTCAAATAATTGGCACGTTTACTATTTAATACTATTCAGATAATTGGCGTTACTATTCGTTACTATTTCAATAATATGCGCCTGTCTGGTTAATTATTCATTTACTATTCATGATTATTTCAAAATTTAAATTTATATTTACTTATATGCAGGATGTTAGCTTGGTTGCCGAGACCAAAACAACGGCCTGTTTGTGTTGCGGAGGTTGTGAAGTCCTACTCGGTACTCATCATATTTATCATTATATTGCATCAGATGTTGCTAGTTACGTTCACTTGACGGTTTTAATTGCATACTTATTAGGCTAAGTTCTTATCGTCTTCCCAGGCAGTTCCACCCGAAGGGAACACTTCTCTACGGCCACAAGATTCTCATTCAACGTCAACTCTGGGCTACACAGAGAACTACACATGCAGAGGTTTCTCCTATAGGATCCCTAGCATAAGAACTCTTCCCATAAATTCATAAGTAAAAACACCAAGTGAAACCAAAAAACTACATCATTTCAACAACATAATTTACATATGGTTTTCCCTTTCAGGAAACCTCGGAAGGATTAGACACAAATTAGGAAATTACCTTGATATTCTTGACGATCACATCGCCTTCTTGTCTATTCTACTAAGTGGTGGTGGCTAATCTCCTACTAAGCAAGGAGTGCTCTGGCTCAAGCTCGCTCGAGTGCTTCTTCCTCTCGCTCTTGCTCCTCCTCTTCCTCTGTCTGTCTCCTCTTGGCCAACTTCTCCTTTTATAGGCGAGAGATGGCTACGAGAGAGCCTTCGGGAGCCTGCCTTCACTTATTTATTTTACATACGATAGCATGCACGCGTGTCCTACTAGGATACATGCGTGTCCTTTTAAGGTATGGATAAGTGCGAGAGAGAGTGCCCGACAATCTTCAATCTTCAGGAATCTTCTCTTTTTTCACGTGGGTATTGTCTCTCGGTGGATAATTGGCTTGCCTCCAGTGTCTTCTAACATATGAGCAATATGCAGAGATTGCTCACACCGTTGGCTTGGTCTTGAACTCCGCCTTCTACTTTGATGCAATATTCAGGCATCTGATGCATGTTTTTTTTTATATGTGGGGGTCTTCCCCGCCAATATAATTGATAACACCTTATCGATATTCTCGATTCCATCAATATTCGCGGAGGTCCTCCGCGCCCGAAAAATTGATAGCAATATCAATTCAAGTATATGGCCTATTGATTAATACCAATATTCACGTATCATTAATTGCTAATCAATATGCTGTCCATGCCCAGTGATGTCCATATGATCACCGTCAGACAAATGAGAAACATATTTTCGATCACATTCTTTCTTTATTTCTTCAACTATTTCTTGTCTTAAATCCTGTAATATTTTTTCTTTCAATTCTATTTTCAACTCTTCTTTCCAGACTTTTGATGTATCTTCCCATTTTTCTTCTATTTTCATATCTATATATTCTCCATCCAAAGGATCCACTCCTTTGATGAGGCATTCTTTATATGTCTTATATTTTGGAGAAATATCTTCTTCATATTTAGAGCTTGACTCTTCTATTTTCAAGTTCCTGAGAACTGTTGTTGCCGGATTGGCATTATTTATTCTATTGACCTTTTGGATATAATCTTTGGCTGATGGCTGTATATAATATTTGGGTCCTATGAAAGCCTTTGCATGTTTTTGAGCTTCTTCTACACAGGCATAACCTTTCCAGCTTATGCTATCTCCATTATTCTTTGCTATTAGATTTTCTATGCTTATTTCTTCATATGAAGTATATATTCCTGGCTTTTTCCCATTAAATAAGACATATAACTTCTTATGTTCTGGATATTCCATATTTTCTGCGGACGTTTGTCCTTTATTCATCATCTTTCCTTTATTTAGCATATTAAAATATTCTGCTAAACTATTCAGGATTGTAACATATATCCTTTATCATCTCTTTTGTTGCTATATTGATTCCCGAAATTATTAAGTATGCATCCTTGAATTTCATCTAGAATAATATGCTTCTTAGGCCTAAAATTAAAAGTATTTGGCTCAAATATTTTCAGACTATTCTCAGCTCCAAAGCTGATTGTTTCAAACCCGTGGGGCTGTAATTCTTGCTTCATATCTGTAAAATTAATGATCAATAGGATATGTCAGATAAAATATTATTCTTTAATATGCTCACATATTACTTAACTTCATAACCATTCCTTCCTTTAATTCTTTCTTTCTTATTTTTGAAAATTCTTCCAATCTTTTATTCTTGATCTATGTATTCACTATCTAAAGGGTCAAGCCCCTTTAGAAGGCATCCTTGATATGTTTAATATTTTGAAAAATTTACTTTATATTCTTTGTATCACTTACTTGAAATAACAACTATTCATTAGCTTCGCCCAATTTGAGGCATAATTGATTTTATCACGCCTTATTTGGATTTCTTCCCATGTCATAGGTATTCCATCGAACATAATATATGATGGTCTTGGTGTAAAATATACTGCAGGGGTATTGATATTAGATCGCATATAACCTTTCTCTTGTCTTTTGATTATGTCCTTGATACGTCTCCAACGTATCTATAATTTTTTATTGTTCCATGCTATTATATTATCTGTTTGGATGTTTTATATGCATTAATATGCTATTTTATATTATTTTTGGGACTAACCTATTAACCTAGAGCCCAGTGCCAGTTTCTGTTTTTTCCTTGTTTAGAGTTTCGCAGAAAAGGGATATCAAACGGAGTCCAAACGGAATGAAACTTTCGGGATGATTTTTCTTGGACCAGAAGACATCCAGAGGACTTGGTGTACACGTCAGGGAAGCCACGAGGCGGACACAAGGTTGGAGGGCGCGCCCAGGGGGGTAGGGCCCGCCCCCCACCCTTGTGGGCCCCTCGTGACTCCACCGACCTATTTCTTCCGCCTATATATTCTCAAATATCCCAAAACCTACCAGGAGAGCCACGAAAACACTTTTCCACCACCGCAACCTTCTGTACCCGTGAGATCCCATCTAGGGGCCTTTTCCGGCGTCCTCCCGGAGGGGGATTCGATCACGGAGGGCTTCTACATCAACACCATTGCCCTTCCGATGATGCGTGAGTAGTTTACCACAGACCTACGGGTCCATAGCTAGTAGCTAGATGGCTTCTTCTCTCTCTTTGATTCTCAATACCATGTTCTCCTCGATGTTCTTGGAGATCTATTCGATGTAATACTTTTTTGCGGTGTGTTTGCCGAGATCCGATGAATTATGGATTTATGATCAGCTTATCTATGAATATTATTTGAATCTCCTCTGAATTCTTATATGCATGATTTGATATCTTTGCAAGTCTCTTCGAACTATCGATTTGGTCTGGCCAACTAGATTGGTTTTTCTTGCAATGGGAGAAGTGCTTAGCTTTGGGTTCAATCTTGTGGTGTCCTTTCCCAGTGACAGTAGGGGCAGCAAGGCACGTATTGTATTGTTGCCATCGAGGATAAAAAGATGGGGTTTACATCATATTGCTTGAGTTTATTCCTCTACATCATGTAATCTTACTTAATGCGTTACTCTATTCTTCATGAACTTAATACTCTAGATGCAGTCAGGAGTCAGTCGATGTGTGGAGTAATAGTAGTAGATGCAGGCAGGAGTCGGTCTACTTGATACGGACGTGATGCCTATATTCATGATCATTGCCTTAGATATCGTCATAACTTTGCGCTTTTCTATCAATTGGTCGGCAGTAATTTGTTCACCCACCGTAATATTTTCTATTTTGAGAGAAGCCTCTAGTGAAACCTATGGCCCCCGGGTCTACTTTCCATCATATAAGTTTCCGATCTACTATTTTGCCATCTTTTACTTCCCTTTCCATAAACCAAAAATACCAAAAATATTACTTTACCATTTATCCATCTCTATCAGATCCCACTTTGCAAATAACCGTGAAGGGACTGACAACCCCTTTATCGCATTGGGTGCAAGTTGGTGTTTGTTTGTGCAGGTATTCGGTGACTTGTGCGTTGTCTCCTACTGGATTGATACCCTGGTTCTCAAAACTGAGGGAAATACTTACTCTACTTTGCTGCATCACCCTTTCCTCTTCAAGGGAAAAACCAACGCAAGCTCAAGAAGTAGTAGGAAGAATTTCTGGCACCGTTGCCGGGGAGATCTACGACAAGTCAAGACATACCAAGTACCCATCATAAACTCTCATCTCTTGCATTACATTATTCGCCATTCACCTCTCGTTTTCCTCTCCCCCACTTCTAAAACGATTTTTGAAAAGATTTGCCTTTTCTTCGCCCCTCTTCCATTCATCTCTCCCATTTGCCTTTTGGTTGCCCGTTTGCTAGATCCGTTTGCTGCCACCATGTCTGAAACTGGGGAGGTTATCGCTGAAAAGGATAGTAGTAACGATGGGGGAAACTTTGATGCTCTTGCTAATTCTAAAGAATCTACTATCTTGCACGCAAAAAAATTTTGCATTGGTAGCGGAAATATTATTGGAAAAGGGGTTATTCAGGATTTCTTTACTTGTGCCGGCGCACTCCCCACTTTGGGTGGATCTATTCTTCATAGGACCAGTAGTCTTGCGGATGCTATCTCTTTGCTCATAGTTGAACTTGAAAGACAGTTTGTTCACATGCATCCATCCATACAAAGGATTTTTCTAGAGTTTTCTAATATTGAGCATTCTTCTGTTAAGCGCGCCTCCACTATATTCCTAGCACAAGAGTTTAGATTTATTATGAAAGAAGCTAGTGAAATTTTCATGCATTACAAAGTAGATGGTGGTCGTCCTCCCATAGAGGGAATTCTTTCTAATCAAGAGGACATAATGCATTTACGATCTCTAGATCATGTTGCTTATAATGAAAATTTAAGAAAGCGAGTCCCTACCGATGTTTTAGTTGATAAGATTTCTGAGCTTAATGATAATTTCTCTATACAAAACAACGGATTGGGTTTCTCTCTTGGACACAAGCTCATGACTTTTTGCCAAAAGAATGCTTATAATGATGAATTAGTCATACAATATGAAGGGCCGAAGGAGGAACCAATTCCTCCCGAGATCGATCTTGGGGATTCTTATCCTATTAAATTTAGTCCCTTCGATTACTTTTGCTTGCCACAAAGAAAACTTGCTGCTGAACGTAGAGAGTATGAGATGAGTTTTCGAGATTTGCCTTATCATTATTATGATTACATCTAAATCTATTCGTGTTTTATGCCTAGCTAAGGGCGTTAAACAATAGCGCTTGTTGGGAGGTAACCCAATTTTATTTTTCTTTTTTCTTTTTAGGTTCTGTTTGCAATAAATATTTCATCTAGCCTCTGGTTAGATGTGGTTTTGTGTTTTAATTAGTGTTTGTGCCAAGTAAGACCTTTGGGATAGCTTACGGTGATAGTTGATTTGATCTTGCTGAAAAACAGAAACTTTTGCGCTCAGGAAAACAATTCTCATTTTTTACATAAGAGGGATTTTGATTTGATTCTTTTTGAAGAAGATTAATAAACAAATTTCTTAGCTTGTCCTAATTTTTCAGAATTTTTGGAGTTACAGAAGTATTTGAAATATCCAGATTGCTACAGACTGTTCTGTTTTTGACAGATTCTGTTTTCTTTGTGTTGTTTGCTTATTTTGATGAACCTATGGCTCGTATCAGGGGTATGAACCATGGAAAAGTTGGAATACAGTAGATATTACATCAATATAAATAAAGAATGAGTTTACAACAGTACCCAAAAGTGGTGATTTATTTTCTTATACTAACGGAGCTTATGAGAATTTCTGTTGAGTTTTGTGTTGTGAAGTTTTCAAGTTTTGGGTAAGGATTTGATGGACTATAGAATAAGGAGTGGCAAGAGCCTAAGCTTGTGGATGCCCAAGGCACCCCAAGGTAAAATTTAAGGACAACTATGAGCCTAAGCTTGGGGATGCCCCGGAAGGCATCCCCTCTTTCGTCTTCGTCTATCGGTAACTTTACTTGAGGCTATATTTTTATTCACCACATGATATGTGTTTTGCTTGGAGCGTCTTGTATGATTTGAGTCTTTTCTTTTTAGTTTGTCACAATCATACTTGATGTACACACCTTTTGAGAGAGACATGCATGAATGGTGATTTATTATAATACTCTATGTGCTTCACTTATATCTTTTGAGCTAGGCAATTTTGCTCTAGTGCTTCACTTATATCTTTTTAGAGTACGGCGGTGGTTTTATTTTATAGAAATTGATGAACTCTCATGCTTCACTTATATTATTTTGAGAGTCTTTAAAACATTATGGTAATTTGCTTTGGTTATAAAATTTAGTCCTAATATGATAGGCATCCAAGAGGGATATAATAAAAACTTTCATATAAAGTGCATTGAATACTATGAGAAGTTTGATTCCTTATAATTGTTTTGAGATATGAAGATGGTGTTATTAGAGTCATGCTAGTGAGTAGTTGTGAATTTGAGAAATACTTGTGTTAAGGTTTGTGAGTCCCGTAGCATGCACGTATGGTGAACCGTGATGTAACGAAGTTGGAGCATGAGATATTTTTTGATTGTCTTCCTTATGAGTGGCGGTCGGGGACGAGCGATGGTATTTTCCTACCAATCTATCCCCCTAGGAGCATGCGCGTAGTACTTTGTTTCGATGACTAATAGATTTTTTCAATAAGTATGTGAGTTCTTTATGACTAATGTTGAGTCCATGGATTATACGCACTCTCACCCTTCCACCATTGCTAGCCTCTCTTGTACCGCACAACTTTCGCCGGTGCCATAAACCCACCATATACCTTCCTCAAAACAGCCACCATACCTACCTATTATGGCATTTCCATAGCCATTCCGAGATATATTGCCATGCAACTTTCCACCGTTCCGTTTATTATGACACGCACCATCATTGTCATATTGCTTTGCATGATCATGTAGTTGACATCGTATTTGTGGCAAAACCACCTTTCATTATTTTTTATACGTGTCACTCTTGAGTCATTGCACATCCCGGTACACCGCTGGAGGCCTTCATATAGAGTCATATCTTGTTCTAGTATCGAGTTGTAAGTAAATAGAAGTATGATGATCTCCCTTATTAGAGCATTATCCCATGTGAGGAAAAAAAATAAAAAAAGAGAAAGAAAAAAAAAGAGAAAGAAAAAAAAGGAAGAAAAAATAAAAAGAAAAAGAGAAGGGGGAAGGAAAGAGGGGGGAAGAGGGAAGGAAGGGGGAATCCTATTCCACTTTTTCCTTTCCCTTCCCCTCTTTCCTTCTCCTCATAGGCCGGCCCATATGGGGAGCGCACCAGCCCCATGTGGCTGGTGCGTTTCCCCTCTTGGCCCATAAGGCCCATATCTTTTGCCGGGGGTGCCCGGAACCCCTTCCGGTGACCCGATAAGTACCCGGTACCCCCCGAAATACTTTTGGTGTCCGAATACTATCGTCCTATATACCAATCTTTACCTCTTGACCATTTCGAGACTCCTCGTCATGTCCGTGATCTCATCTGGGACTCCGAACAACATTCGGTCACCAAATCACATTACTCATATAATACTATATCATCATCGAACGTTAAGCGTGCGGACCCTACGGGTTCGAGAACTATGTAGACATGGCCGAGACACCTCTCCGGTCAATAACCAATAGCGGAACGTTGATGCCCATATTGGCTCCTACATATTCTACGAAGATCTTTATCGGTCGAACCGTAATGACAACATACGTAATTCTGATTGTCCATCGGTATGTTACTTGCCCGAGATTCGATCGTCGGTATCTTCATACCTAGTTCAATCTCATTACCGGAAGTCTCTTTACTCGTTCCGTTATACATCACCTCGTGACTAACTCCTTAGTCATTTTATTGCAAGCTTATGATGTGTATTACCGAGAGGGCCCAGAGATACCTCTCTGATACTCGGAGTGACAAATCCTAATCTCGATCTATGCCAACTCAACAAACACCTTCGGAGATACCTGTAGAGCATCTTTATAATCACCCAGTTACATTGTGACGTTTGATAGCACACAAGGCATTCCTCCGGTATCCGGGAGTTGCATAATCTCATAGTCGAAGGAATATGTATTTGACATGAAGAAAGCAATAGCAATAAAACTGAACGATCATAATGCTAAGCTAACGGATGGGTCTTGTCCATCACATCATTCTCCTAATGATGTGATCCCGTTATCAAATGACAACACATGTCTATGGTTAGGAAACCTTAACCATCTTTGATCAACGAGCTAGTCTAGTAGAGGCTTACTAGGGACACGGTATTTGTTTATGTATTCACACATGTATTTAGGTTTCCGATCAATACAATTATAGCATGAATAATAAACCTTTATCATGAATAAGGAAATATAAAATAACAACTTTATTATTACCTCTAGGGCATATTTCCTTCAGTCTCCCACTTGCACTAGAGTCAATAATCTAGTTCACATCGCCATGTGAATAACACCCATAGTTCACATTGCCATGTGATTAACACCTATAGTTCACATCGCCATGTGACCAACACCCAAAGGGTTTACTAGAGTCAATAATCTAGTTCACATCGCCATGTGATTAACACCCAAAGAGTAATAAGGTGTGATCATGTTTTGCTTGTGAGAGAGGTTTAGTCAACGGGTCTGCCACATTCAGATCCATATGTATTTTGCAAATTTCTATGTCTACAATGCTCTGCATGAAGCTACTTTAGCTAATTGCTCCCACTTTTAATACGTATCTAGTTTGAGACTGAGAGTCATCTGGATTAGTGTCAAAGCTTGCATCGACGTAATCCTTTTACGACGAACTCTTTATCACCTCCAAAACCGAGAAACATTTCCTTAGTCCTCTTAGGTAACTAAGGATAATTTTGACCGCTGTCCAGTGATCTACTCCTGGATCACTATTGTACCCCTTTGCCAAACTCATGGCAAGGTACACAATAGGTCTGGTACACAGCATGGCATACTTTATAGAACCTATGGCTGAGGCATAGGGAACGACTTTCATTTTCTTTCTATCTTCTGCCGTGGTCGTGCTTTGAGTCTTACTCAACTTCACACCTTACAATACAGGCTAGAACTCCTTCTTTGACTGATCCATTTTGAACTCCTTCAAAATTTTGTCAAGGCATGTACTCATTGAAAATCTTATTAAGCGTCTTGATCTATCTCTATAGATCTTGATGCCTAAAATGTAAGCAGCTTCACCGAGGTTTTTCATTGGAAAAATTCTTATTCAAGTATCCTTTTATGCTATCCAGAAATTCTATATCATTTCCAATCAGCAATATGTCATCCACATATAATATCAGAAATGCTATAGAGCTCCCACTCACTTTCTTGTAAATACAGGCTTCATCGTAAGTCTGTATAAAACCATATGCTTTGATCACCTCATCAAAGCGTATATTTCAACTCCGAGATGCTTGCACCAGTCCATAGATGGATCGCTGGAGCTTGCACACTTTGTTAGCACCTTTAGGATCGACAAAACCTTTTGATTGCATCATATACAACTCTTCTTTAAGATATCCACTAAGGAATGCAGTTTTGACATCCATTTGCCAGATTTCATAATTATAAAATATGGCAATTGCTAACATGATTCGGACGAACTTAAGCATCGCTACGGGAGAGAAAGTCTCATCGTAGTCAACCCCTTGAACTTGTCGAAAACCTTTTGCGACAAGTCGAGCTTTGTAGACAGTAACATTACCATCAGTGTCAGTCTTCTTCTTGAAGATCCATTTATTCTCGATGGCTTGCCGATCATCGGGCAAGTCCAGCAAAGTCCACACTTTGTTCTCATACATGGATCCTATCTCAGATTTCATGGCCTCAAGCCATTTATTGGAATCTGGGCTCATCATAGCTTCTTCATAGTTTGTAGGTTCGCCATGGTCTAGTAACATGACTTCCAAGACAGGATTACCGTACCACTCTGGTGCGGAACGTGCTCTGTTTGACCTACAAGGTCCAGTAGTAACTTGATCTGAAGTTTCATGATCATCATCATTAGCTTCCTCTCTAGTTGGTGTAGGCATCACGGGAACGGATTTCTCTGATGTGCTACTTTCCAATTCGAGAGAAGGTACAATTACCTCATCAAGTTCTACTTTCCTCCCACTCACTTCTTTCGAGAGAAACTCCTGCTCTAGAAAGGATCCATTCTTGGCAACAACGATCTTGTCTTTGGATCTGTGGTAGAAGGTCTACCCAATTGTTTCCTTAGGGTATCCCATGAAGACGCACTTCTCCGATTTGGGTTCAAGCTTATCAGGCTGAAGCCTTTTGACATAAGTGTCGCAACCCTAAACTTTAAGAAATGACAGCTTAGGTTTCTTGCCAAACCATAGTTCATACGGTGTCGTCTCAACGGATTTAGACGGTGCCCTATTTAACGTGAATGTAGCTGTCTCTAATGCATAACCCCAAAACGATAGTGGCAAATCGGTAAGAGACATCATAGAACGCACCATATCTAATAAAGTACGGTTACGACATTCGGACACACCATTACGCTGTGGTGTTCCAGGTGGCATGAGTTATGAAACAATTCCACATTTTCTTAAATGAAGGCCAAACTCGTAACTCAAATATTCGCCTCCGCGATCAGATCGTAGAAACTTTATTTTCTTGTTACGATGATTCTCTACTTCACTCTGAAATTCTTTGAACTTTTCAAATGTTTCCGACTTGTGTTTCATCAAGTAGATATACCCATATCTACTAAAGTCATCTGTGAATGTTAGAAAATAATGATACCCGCCGCGTGCCTCAACACTCATCGAACCGCATACATCGGTATGTATTATTTACAATAAATCATTAGCTCGCTCCATTGTTCCAGAGAACAGAGTTTTAGTCATCTTGCCCATGAGGCATGGTTCGCAAGTATCAAATAATTCATAATCAAGTGATTCCAAAAGTCCATCTGCATGGAGTTTCTTCATGCACTTTACACCAATATGACGTAAACGGCAGTGCCACAAGTATGTTGCACTATCATTATCAACTTTGCATCTTTTGGCATCAATATTATGAATATGTGTATCACTACGATCGAGATTCAATAAAACATTTACATTGGGTGTATGACCATAGAAGATTTTATTCATGTAAACAGAACAACAATTATTCTCTGACTTAAATGAATAACCGTATTGCAATAAACATGATCCAATCATATTCATGCTCAACGCAAACACCAAATAACATTTATTTATGTTCAACACTAATCCCGAAGGTAGAGGGAGTATGCAATGGTGATCTTATCAACCTTGGAATCACTTCCAGCACACATCGTCACCTCGCCCTTAACTAGTCTCTGTTCATTTTGCAACTCCTGTTTTGAGTTACTAATCTTAGCAACTGAAACGGTATCAAATACCCAAGGGCTACTATGAACACTAGTAAAGTACACATCAATAACATGTATATCAAATATACGTTTGTTCAATCTGCCATCCTTCTTATCCGCCAAGTATTCGGGGCAGTTCCGCTTCCAGTGACCATTTCCCTTGCAGTAGAAGCACTCAGTTTCAGGCTTGGGTCTAGCTTTGGGCTTCTTCATGGGAGCGGCAACTTATTTGCTATTCTTCTTGAAGTTCTATTTCTGTCCCTTGCCCTTTTTCTTGAAACTAGTGGTTTTGTTAACCATCAACACTTGATGCTCTTTCTTGATTTCTACTTTCGTCGATTTCAGCATCGCGAAGAGCTTGATAATTGCTTTTGTCATCCCTTGCACATTATAGTTTATCACGAAGTTCTAGTAGCTTGGTGATAGTGACTAGAGAACTCTGTCAATCACTGTCTTATCTGGAAGATTAACTCCCACTTGATTCAAGTGATTGTAGTACTCAGACATTCTAAGCACATGCTCACTGGCTGAGCTATTCTCCTCCATCTTGTAGGCAAAGTACGTGTCAGAGGTCTCATACCTCTCGACATGGGCATGAGTCTGAAATATCAATTTCAGCTCTTGGAACATCTTATATGCTCCGTGGCGTTCAAAACGTTTTTGAAGTCCCGGTTCTAAGCCATAAAGCATGGTGCACTAAACTATCAAGTAGTCATCATACCGAGCTTGTCATACGTTCATAACGTCTGCATCTGCTCCTGCAATAGGTCTGTCACCTAGCGGTACATCAAGGACATAATTCTTCTGTGCAGCAATGAGGATAATCCTCAGATCACGGACCCAGTCCGCATCATTGCTACTATCATCTTTCAACTTATTTTTCGCGAGCTATTGAGCTACAACATAGAATTGTAAATACTATCAGGACTAAGTTCATGATAAATTAAGTTCAATTAATCAAATTACTAAAGAACTCCCACTTAAATAGACATCCCTCAAGTCATCTATGTAGGAGATATGCCCTAGAGGCAATAATAAATGTTATTGATTATCTCCCTGTTCATAATTAGGTTTATGTTCCATGCTATAACTGCTATGGTTCTCGAGTCTGCAAATAAAACGAGGCTCGGAGGAAGACTCATATGCATGTGTGGAATAATAAACGATAAAATGTATTCCTAGTCAAGCCTCTATGACTGGCTCAAGTATTGCATGATGATCCTGTTTTCCTGATCATGGGCATGACTATGCCAGCAATTTTGAGGGCACAATGTTAGCAGAACATTTGTGTTGAATCGACCCGATTGATGTTATGCTATGAGATTCTTTCGTCACAAGTTAATGGTTAATAACACAGAGATGGTTAATGTTTGCATGATTCCTTAGACCATGAGAGTATCGAGTTTCTTCATGCTGCTTCATGAACTTGGGGTTTGTTAAACGTCATCCGTAATGGGTGGCTATTACGGCGGCTTACGGGTTCATGGAAAAGTGTGTCAAGTAACTGATACTCAAGATTGGGATTTGCTCCTCCGGCGATGGAGAGATATCTCTGGGCCCTCTCGGTGTTACGGTATCCATCATCGTCTGGCCAGACACTTTGTGATTTGATCACGGGGATGCCGGAACATGGTAACGAGAAAAGAGAACAATAACGGTAACGAGGTAACTAGCATAGTGGACAAGTGTTGATCCACGGGAATGCCAACATGTCTCACCTCGGGTATTTGTAACATATCACGAAGCAACAGGAATAGCACACGGCAACTGGAGGTTCACTCGAATATTCATTCGTGGGGTATAGGGGTAATATGGGTGTCCACGGCTCCGATGTTGATCATTGATCGGAAGGGTTCCGTGTCATGTCTATACTTCACCGAACCTATAGGGTCACACGCTTAAGGGTCATCTATCTGCTGAATACTAGACAGGGAGTCTGGAGAAAATCACCGAAAAAGTTTCGGACACCGAAAAGTTTCGGACAGCGGAAAAGTTCCGCAGAGAGAGGTCACCGGATGAGTTCCGGTGAAACTGAAAAGTTGTTTCAGGGGTACCATTAAGTCAAAATGGTTTCGGCACATGCCTGATAATTCTTGAGGATACCAGAATCATTCTGGAAACTTCTGGGAATTTTCTGGAAGAAAAACCGGAAATGTTCCGGGGCTGCCGGAACCGCTTCAGATGCTTTTCGCAGATGAAATCACTAAACTGGAATTGTTCCAGAACGCATTGAAAATTATTTTAGTGGGTACGGAAATGTTCAAGCCCACATAAATATTTTCAGTTCGAACGGACGCTGAAAAATGTCGTCGTGAATAGTGAAAGTGCTTTTTGGGAATTTTATGGAAAGCACCTTTTGGAAATTCTAAAGGGCCTTCTAGAAGGGGAAGAGGGCATGGCACCTCATGGGGGGGTCCCCCCCCAAGGGTGGCCGGCCAAGGAGGTGGAGCACCATGGTGCTCCACATGGCACTCCCATATGGCATATTCCCTTTTGGAAAGGGATATTCCAAGGGCACTTTGGGGTTTTTGTGTGACAATTTTACCCCTTGGCTAGCCTATATATAGGAGTGATCTTGGCAGCCATTTCCCCATCCTTAGCTCTCACACAAGCCATGCATGATCTGGCATTCTCTCCACCTCCCAGCGAAATAGTTTCGTAGAGCCGAAGGCTGTCTGGGTTCCGGTGGAACTAGTTCTGGACGGCGAAGCCCTGCCGGATAGATGACACCGTATGTGTGCAACTCTGTAGAGAGGTCGTAGTTTCGATCTTAGTGCCCGAGGGCTGTTCGAGAGTGCCTCCCGAAGGGCTGTCCAAGTGACGGTCCGAGTTCTGTGAGTCTCCCGAAGGGCTGTCCGAGTGACCGTTCGAGTTCGAAGGTCTCCCGAAGGGTGTCCGCGACATCGTCTGGGGGACTGTTCGACAGCCTCCGGAGGGCTGTCCGAAGGAGACGCGGGTATACATCCTCGCGGTTGGGAGGTTGTAAATCCTAGCTGCGGGGATCTGCACCGCCGATCGTCATCGACTCTACTTCCGCTGCGCTTCGAGTCGTAACGAAAATGATCAAACCTTGTATGCAGTCTCCATAGTGGTCCTGGGCTGGTGCGTAGGTCGGAAAATTTTTGTTTTCTGCTGCGTTACCCTACAGTGGCATCATGAGCCGTGCTATGCGTAGATGCAGGTTGCGATCTAGAATACATGGAGATGTAGGGTGTTGCACAATATAATTAGGTAGTAGATGAGTTCTATTACTGAAAATATTTGTGCGGGTAGCAGATGAAATCTGTTACCCGAGGTTCTTGTTGCTCCCTGGAATTTGCATATTTCTGATCTTGATAACAGCATGTGGAGTTTCAATGTTCTGGCAATCCGCGATCCTGATTGATCAACGAAGTGCTAACAGTTCATTGAATTCCTCATAGTTAAAAAGAAAGATGAAATTTCGCAGACGAAAGGGCAATGCATTAGATCTGCACGGGGGTCATGCGTATGACGAAGTTCAGTATGGGGCTCGAGATTTTATTATCTCGGTTTTCATAACACCCCGCATTGTTAAACTAGCGCTTGAATATCATACTTGATGATGGACGTTGGTAGCTTCGGTTGTTTCGAAACCTTAGAAGCCACGTAAAACAAGTTTTTGCATGAACCGATTAGAGGCGTCTAACTTGGTTTTGCAGGAGGGTTTGCATGTGCATATGATGTGGTATAGCAGTGCTCATAATAATTTGATAGTATGAGATGACTATATGATGTAAATTAATTAACATGACCTGCGTGTCATGATTTGGCTTGATGGCTGGAGCCATATGATTGCACTTTAAATGACCTGCGTGTCAACCTTGTGTAATGCATTATTTTATTAGCTATAGAGATAGCAATATTATTTGTGTGCATCGACAAGGTGGTGGAAATCTTCGCGAAGTGAACACCGACGCAAATGCCGAAGACGAAGAAATACAAGACTTCTCCGTCAGAAAGGGCTATACCATATCATGCTATTATGAATTGCCTGAGATGTTTATCCCTTATGATGCACCCTTCTTGATTGCGCGGTAGTCGCTTTTATTAGGGTGATCTCTCACAAAATATCAAGTAGTTAGTGTTCTCCCAAGTGTAGCACCGTCACGGCACCTAACTTTTCGGGGTATCACATGCTAACATGGGTACGAACGATTAGGGATGTGTGAGGCGGGTGAGTTGAGACTCGCAGCGAGATCACTTGGTTGTCTTGACGTTCAGGCATGAAAGTCATGAGCTCGGAACACACGCATCGAAAGATGAACAAGAGTCACATAGAGATGTGATTGGCAAGTTGCCTACCGATTGAGATTTTCGTCATCAGTGATGCTACCATCAATGGCGTTGAATTTAAATGCGGATCTTGGACATCACAATCAATTATGAGAGATATTGATTTGAGTGGGAGCGCACTGTAGAATTAATTCTTTTAATTCTCAGTGCAATCAATTTTGAACATTGTCAAGTGTGATTTGCTTAATAGTTGTAGAATAAGGCTCGCGTTTCCACCTTCCCTGTTAAAATGAATAGCTGTAAATATCTGGTTAATACTTTACGGTTGGTAACGTAATGTGAGGATTGTCCTCAAGTGTGCCGAGAAGGACTTTGTCCTATCGCATACTTTCGGTATTCTCGCGTTATGCTGTGGATCATGTGACTCTCGTCCTACGATCCAAAAGCTAGAATTCCGTTTTCAGTCAAGTGCAATACATTTGCTTCCATGAGACCCGAACTTCGAAAGTTTGGATAGTTATGTGATATTCATGGAATCTGAAAATTATTTTCAGAGACAGACAAAGGCTAAAAGATATGAGATAGCCAAAGCAATGTTTGTTTGCAAACTATTAGTAAAGGAGTTTACTATGCATTAGACTGATAAGAGAGGGATCCAGAAGAACGCCTGTCATATGATGAAAGGTGAATAAAACAACAACTTAAAGAGAAAGGAAGTGTCCGAAGGGTGTTAGTAAGACTTTCACGCCTAGGAAGTCCGGGGCTAACGCCACTCTTAAGTTCGGTGCTTTTTCTGAGAGTAGGAGAAATACTGAAGTTAAACTGTTAGAAGTATAAAGGCAAAGAACGAAGAAACGAGACTGGAATATCCAGCTCATGTATGAATTCATACAAGTTTTTGATGTATAGAAGGCTGGTCAAAGATATAGTCCTTGGGAATTATGATTAAATTGTTAATCACTGATTCTGGGTATTGTGAGTTAATCACAAAGATACCCGCTCGATTGCTTCTGTTGAACTCGATGTAAGAACTACTATGGCCTGAAAGACTAGCCAGAAATGAGTTTTAGGTATACACGGGGAACATAGTAAATGTTACTATACCTTCCATCGGTGTATTACCGTCTGTATTTATTTTTATAATTCGTTTGGAGTTTCACAAAACTCTAGCCCATTGCATAAGGTATCTTGCAAGAAGTTTGTTTATAAGAGAACTTTTGATGTTCGATGTTATGAATAACATAAGGGCATACTTTCATTATGAATGAGATGTATGTTATGAATATTGATATTAATAACATTACTCTGGGTTTACTTTCATAATTCATTTTAGAGTTTCATACACTCTAGCCCATTGCACAATGTTTGTTGCAAAAGAGTTGTTCATAAAAACAACAATTGTTGTTCAGTATTATGAATAACATGAAGGGCCATGCTTCCATCCAAGATGGGATGTATGTTATGAATATTGATGGAATATGATACATCCATAACACTGACGCTAAAGTCGCAAGACTAAAAGAATACCACACAAGTGTGACACTACATTTGGTCACATTGGAGAAATCCGCATGGAAATTCCATTATGATGGATTTTGAAGTCGTTTGATTTTGAATCATCTGACACTTGCAAATTTCCTCTGAAAAGTGAAGTGACTGAAATACGTTCACAGGCCATAAGAGACGAATAACAAACATTTTGTGATCATACATTTGATGTGTTAGTCCGATAAATGTTGCAGGTAGTGGAATTATCTATCTTCAGAAATGACTCAAGTAGATATATGGATATTTACTTGATGGACGTAAGTCTGGATCTTTTGAAACCATTCGAAAGGTTTTCAAAAATGAAGTAGAAGTTATTGTAACAAGAAAATTATGTTTCTACAATTCGATTGCAGAAAGAAATATTTGAGTTACAAGTTTAGCGAATGTCTGATGAGTTGTGAAAAGAGTTTCATAACTTACACCACCCGGAACACCACTGTGAGTGGAAAGTCCGTGAAGATGTAATCGAACCATTTATGACATGGTAAGATCAAAGATGACATAAATAAATTTGCCATTATCCCTTTTAAAAGGTGATGCTTTAGAGACTACGGCTTTTACACATGAAAGAGCTCCATCAGGTCTGTTGAAATGACACCATGGTATGGTACGCCCAACCATGTTATATCTTTTCTTAAATTTGGAATATGGGGCTTGTGTAAAAGGTTACAAACCTATTCCAAATCAGACAAGTGCTACTTTGTAGGTTATCCCAAGTCATTGGGTATTCCTCCCTCACTATACCGAGGCAAATAGGTTTGCCACAAAGAACGGTATGCTTTTAAAGAGAATTGTTCTTGCAAAAGGTGAGTGGGAGGACAGTGCAACTCGACGAGATAACCAGTATCTTCGTCATCAGGTCAAAGGAAAGGAACCTGGAAGTGATTCGGAGTTTCCTACTGCGACTGATACGGAAGTCTCTACAATAAAATGTATGGACTTCAGTCGAACTTGCAGCTGAACCACGTAGAAGGCTCGTGCAAACCTCTCAGGTGCGCAAACGAGATATTGTTGTTAGACAACAGTATACCTACGATACACAAGGAAGCGTTGATGGGCCCTGACTCCGGAATTGCTAAATGCCAATACAATCCGAGATAGTTTCCTATAAGTGATTCAAGATTAAAACCTTGATACACCTTTCGAAAGACTTAGAGTCTGACGAATATTTATGGAACTTAAAACTGATACAGATAAAATGTTTTATCCATAAAGCTCGACTTGTTGCAATAACAAGTTCAAGGAGTTGACTACGATGAGATTGTCACACCGTAGCGATGCTTAAAGTCGGTTCGGGTTGAACTAGCAATTAAGACATATTTCAATCATGAGAATGAAACATGGATGACAAAAGGATTTCCATCTGATGGAAATAAACACTAGGACTTGTATGTGGTACAGTCCAAAGTAATTTGTCGATCCAGAGGATGCTAGTAGGTTTGCAAACTTCAGAGTTCCAGCGATGAAACAGAAGAGAGCAAAATGGAGTTGGAATCTTCGTGTTTTGATGAAATGGTCAAAAGGGTTTGACTTCATCAATGGGTAACGAAGATGCTTGTGATTCAAGAAGTAAGGGAGCATAAAAAATTTCTGAAAACCTTGTGTGCTTGACACATTGTTAATTGGAATTAAAATTCTTGACACGAATTAGGACTTCATTTGAAAATAGTTTTTCAATGAAGTGCTTGGGCTAAATAGCTTTATATTAGGCATGATGATCTATGGAGATAGATTTACCTAATAGGGCTGAACAAAGATACATATTGACAAGATGCTAAAACCTTTTAGCATTAAAAACGCCAAGGAGTGATTCTTGCCGAAGTCACATGGAAAGAGTTTTCGCAAGACTCGGTGTCCCAAAAACACTGATGAGCAAAATACATGATGGAGATTCCACACACCTTCGTGTTTGGATTAATCATGGTATTCCATGGTAGTAAAACAACCAGATATGTCCAATACTCCAAAGTTGTTATGAGTATGGATACCAAGGTGATCAAAAGTACTGATCATGGGACAACAGTGAAAAAGGTCATTGAGATATAGTAGCACTGATGACATGTTTTCTGCAAGCGGAGATCATGAAGAGTTCGTTGTAAAAGGTTACATCGATACAGTCTTCATCCATGCTCCAAGCGATTTTCAATTAAATTAAGGGTTTGTGTAACACACAATGGTGGTGGCACAGTTAGTTGGAAAATGTTCCAAACAAGTTACTGTGTGCGAATTCTATAACAGAGGCAAAGTATGTTGCCGCTTTTAAAAGCGACAAAGAAGATGTTGAATCATATAGTTCATTCATGAACTTAGTATGGTTCCAAGATGGCTTTTGTCAATGGGACACTACTGCAAGTAGTTGCTCCATAACTCAGTCTGAGGAATCCAGGTTCGACCTGTGATTCGCATACATACCAAGCCAAGTCCACAAATATGAAGGTTGTGAAAGCGTGAAAACGCGAGGATATGCAAAGATACACACGGAGCTGAAGTCGTCAGATCCGTTGAACATTCAGGCTATACCACAAGCGAAGCATATTTACACCGGTGTGCCACAGGTGTAAAGTGCATTAGCATTAACTAGATTATTGACTCTAGTGCAAGTGGGAGTCTGTAGTAGATATGCCCTAGAGGCAATAATAAATGTTATTGATTATCTCCCTGTTCATAATTAGGTTTATGTTCCATGCTATAACTGCTATGGTTCTCGAGTCTGCAAATAAAACGAGGCTCGGAGGAAGACTCATATGCACGTGTGGAATAATAAACGGTAATATGTATTCCTAGTCTGGCCTCTAAGACTAGCTCAAGTATTGCATGATGGTTCTGTTTTCCTGATCATGGGCATGTCTATGCCAGCAATTTTGAGGGCACAGTGTTAGAAGAACATTTGTGTTGAATCGACCAAAATTGATGTTATGCTATGAGTTACATTCGTCACATATTAATGGTTAATAACACAGAGATGGTTAATGTTTGCAAAATTCCTTAGACCATGAGAGTGTCGAGTTTCTTCATACTTGCTTCATGAACTTTGGGGTTTGTTAAACGTCATCCGTAAATGGGTGGCTATTACGGCGGCTTACGGGTTCATGGAAAAGTGTGTCAAGTAACTTGATAGCTCAAGATTGGGATTTGCTCCTCCGACGATGGAGAGATATCTCTGGGCCCTCTCGGTGTTACGGTATCCATCATCGTCTGGCCAGACACTTTGTGATTTGATCACGGGGATGCCGGAACACGGTAACGAGAAAAGAGAACAATACCGGTAACGAGGTAACTAGCATAGTGGACAAGTTGTTGATCCACGGGAATGCCAACATGTCTCACCTCAGGTATTTGTAA
This sequence comes from Thinopyrum elongatum, assembly GCA_011799875.1. Lineage (NCBI taxonomy): Eukaryota > Viridiplantae > Streptophyta > Magnoliopsida > Poales > Poaceae > Thinopyrum > Thinopyrum elongatum. The sequence continues at coordinate 7,202,349 of CM022298.1, forward strand.
CATATCGCGAAGCAATAGGAATAGCACACGGCAACTGGAGGTTCACTCGAATATTCATTCGTGTGGGTATAGGGGTCAATATGGGTGTCCACGGCTCCGATGTTGATCATTGATCGGAAGGGGTTCCGTGTCATGTCTATACTTCACCGAACCTATAGGGTCACACGCTTAAGGGTCATCTATCTGCTGAATACTAGACAGGGAGTCTGAGAGAAAATCACCGAAAAAGTTTCGGACACCGAAAAAGTTTCGGACAGCGGAAAAGTTCCGCAGAGAGAGGTCACCGGATGAGTTCCGGTGAAACTGAAAAGTTGTTTCAGAGGATACCATAAAGTCAAATTGGTTTCGGCACATGCCCGATAATTCTTGGAGGGTGCCAGAATCATTCTGGAAACTTTTGGGAATTTTCTGGAAGAAAAACCGGAAATGTTCCGGAGCTGCCGGAACCACTTCAGATGCTTTTCGCAAGGTCACCGGATGAGTTCCGGTGAAACTGAAAAGTTGTTTCAGAGGATACCATAAAGTCAAATTGGTTTCGGCACATGCCCGATAATTCTTGGAGGGTGCCAGAATCATTCTGGAAACTTTTGGGAATTTTCTGGAAGAAAAACCGGAAATGTTCCGGAGCTGCCGGAACCACTTCAGATGCTTTTCGCAGATGAAAATCACTAATCTGGAATTGTTCCAGAACGCGTTGAAAATTATTTTAGTGGCATCAAGAGCCGTGCTATGCGTAGATGCAGGTTGCGATCTAGAATACATAGTGATGTATGGGTGTTGCACAATATAATTAGGTAGTAGATGAGTTCTATTACTGAAATTTTTTTGTGCGGGTAGCAGATGAAATCTGTTACCCGAGGTTCTTGTTGCTTCCCTGGAATTTGCATATTTCTGATCTTGATAACAGCATGGTGGAGTTTCAATGTTCTGGCAATCCGCGATCCTGATTGATCAACGAAGTGCTAACAGTTCATTGAATTCCACCGTAGTTAAAAAGAAAGATGAAATTTCGCAGACGAAAGGGCAATGCAGATATGATCTGCACGGGGGTCATGCGTATGACGAAGTTTAGTATGGGGCTTGAGATTTTATTATCTCGGTTTTCATACACCCTGGAAAGTTAATCTAGCGACTTGAATTATCATACTTGATGATGGACGTTGGTAGCTTCGGTTTGTTTCGAAACCTTAGAAGCCACGAAAAACAAGTTTTTGCTTGAACCAATTAGAGACGTCTAACTTGGTTTTGCAGGAGGGTTTGCATGTGCATATGATGTGGTATAGCAGTGCTCATAATAATTTGATTATGTATAAGATGACTATATGATGTAAATTGATTAACATGACCTGCGTGTCATGATTCGGCATGATGGCTGGAGCCATATGATTGTCACTTTATTGACCTGCGTGTCAACCTTAAGTAATGCATTATTTTATTAGCTATAGAGATAGCAATATTATCTGGTGCATCGACAAGGTGGTGGCAATCTTCGTGAAGGTGAACACCGACGCGAATGCCGAAGACGAAGAAATACAAGACTTCTCCGTCCGAAAGGGCTATACCATATCATGCTATTATGAATTGCCTGAGATGTTTATCCCTTATGATGCACCCTTCTTGATTGCGCGGTAGTCGCTTTTATTAGGGTGATCTCTCACAAAAATATCAAGTAGTTAGTGTTCTCCCAAGTGTAGCACCGTCACGGCACCTAACTTTTCGGGGTATCACATGCTACCATGGGTACGAACGATTAGCGATGTGTGAGGCGGGTGAGTTGAGACCTCGCAGCGAGATCACTTGGTTGTCTTGAAGTTCAGGCATGAAAGTCATGAGCTCGGAACACACGCATCGAAAGATGAACACGAGTCACATAGAGATGTGATTGGCAAGTTTGCCTACCGATTGAGATTTTCGTCATCAGTGATGCTACCATCAATGGCGTTGAATTGAAATGCGGATCTTGAATCACTCACAATCAATTATGAGAGATATTGATTTGAGTGGGAGCGCACTGTAGAATTATCTTGTTTAATTCTCAGTGCAATTAATTTTGAACACTGTCTAAGTGTGATTTGCATAATAGTTGTAGAATAATGGCTCGCATTTCCACCTTCCCTATTAAAATTGAATAGCTGTTAAATATCTGGTTAAAACTTTACGGTTGGTAACGTAATGTGAGGATTGTCCTCAAGAGTGCCGAGAAGGACTTTGTCCTATCGCATACTTTCGGTATTCTCTCGCTTATGCTATGGATCATGTGACTCTCGTCCGTTGATCCAAAAGCTTGAATTCCATTTCAGTCAAGCGCAATATGTTTGTTTCCATGAGACCCAAACTTCGAAAGTTTGGATAGTTATGTGATATTCATGGAATCTGAAAATTATTTTCAGAGACAGACAAAGGCTAAAAGATATGAGATATCCAAAGCAATGTTTGTTTGCAAACTATTAGTAAAGGAGTTTACTATGCATTAGACTGATAAGAGAGGGATCCAGAAGAACGCCTGTCATATGATGAAAGGTGAATAAAACAACAACTTAAAGAGAAAGGAAATGTCCGAAGGGTGTTAGTAAGACTTTCACGCCTAGGAAGTCCGGGGCTAACGCCACTCTTAAGTTCGGTGCTTTTTCTGAGAGTAGGAGAAATACTGAAAGTTAAACTGTTAGAAGTATAAAGGCAGAAAGAAAGGAGACTGGAATATCCAGCTCATGTATGAATGTCATACAAGTTTTTGATGTATAGAAGGCTGGTCAAAGATATAGTCCTTGGGAATTATGATTAAATTGTTAATCACTGATTCTTGGGTATTGTGAGTTAATCACAAAGATACCCGCTCGATTGCTTTCTGTTGCAACTCGATGTAAGAACTACTATGGCCTGAAAGACTAGCCAGAAATGAGTTTTAGGTATACACGGGGAACATAGTAAATGTTACTATACCTTCCATCGGTGTATTACCGTCTGTATTTATTTTTATAATTCGTTTGGAGTTTCACAAACTCTAGCCCATTGCATAAGGTATCTTGCAAGAAGTTTGTTTATAAGAGAACTTTTGATGTTCGATGTTATGAATAACATAAGGGCCATACTTTCATTATGAATGAGATGTATGTTATGAATATTGATATTAATACATTACCTGTGGGTTTACTTTCATAATTCATTTTAGAGTTTCATACACTCTAGCCCATTGCACAATGTTTGTTGCAAAAGAGTTGTTCATAAAAACAACAATTGTTGTTCAGTATTATGAATAACATGAAGGGCCATGCTTCCATCCAAGATGGGATGTATGTTATGAATATTGATGGTAATATGATACATCCATAACACTGACGCTAAATGTCGCAAGACTAAAAGAATACCACACAAGTGTGACACTACATTTGGTCACATTGGAGAAATCCGCATGGAAAATTCCATTATGATGGATTTTGAAGTCGTTTGATTTTGAATCATCTGACACTTGCAAATTTCCTCTGAAAAGTGAAGTGACTGAAATACCGTTCACAGGCCATAAGGAACGAATAACAAACTTATTGGTGATCATACATTTGATGTGTGTAGTCCGATAAATGTTGCAAGTAGTGGAATTATCTATCTTCAGAAATGACTCAAGTAGATATATGGATATTTACTTGATGAGACGTAAGTCTGGATCTTTTGAAACCATTCGAAAGGTTTTCAAAAATGAAGTAGAAGTTATTGTAACAAGAAAATTATGTTTCTACAATTCGATTGCAGAAAGAAATATTTGAGTTACAAGTTTAGCGAATGTCTGATGAGTTGTGAAAAGAGTTTCATAACTTACACCACCCGGAACACCACTGTGAGTGGAAAGTCCGTGAAGATGTAATCGAACCATTTATGACATGGTAAGATCAAAGATGACATAAATAAATTTTCCATTATCCCTTTTAAAAGGTGATGCTTTAGAGACTACGGCTTTTACACTGAAAAGAGCTCCATCAGGTCTGTTGAAATGACACCATGGTATGGTACGCCCAACCATGTTATATCTTTTCTTAACATTTGGAATATGGGGCTTGTGTAAAAGGTTACAAACCTATTCCAAATCAGACAAGTGCTACTTTGTAGGTTATCCCAAGTCATTGGGTATTCCTCCCTCACTATACCGAGGCAAATAGGTTTGCCACAAAGAACGGTATGCTTTTAAAGAGAATTGTTCTTGCAAAAGATGAGTGGGAGGACAGTGCAACTCGACGAGATAACCAGTATCTTCGTCATCAGGTCAAAGGAAAGGAACCTTGGAAGTGATTCCGGAGTTTCCTACTGCGACTGATACGGAAGTCTCTACAATAAAATGTATGGACTTCAGTCGAACTTGCAGCTGAACCACGTAGGCAAGGCTCGTGCAAACCTCTCAGGTGCGCAAACGAGATATTGTTGTTAGACAACAGTATACCTACGATACACAAGGAAGCGTTGATGGGCCCTGACTCCGGAATTGGCTAAATGCCAATACAATCCGAGATAGTTTCCATATAAGTGATTCAAGATTAAAACCTTGATACACCTTTCGGAAGACTTAGAGTCTGACGAATATTTATGGAACTTAAAACTGATACGGATAAAAATGTTTTATCCATAAAGCTCGACTTGTTGCAATATACAAGTTCAAGGAGTTGACTACGATGAGATTGTTTCACCGTAGCGATGCTTAAAGTCGGTTCGGGTTGAACTAGCAATTAATACATATTTCAGTCATGAGATATGAAACATGGATGCCAAAAGGATTTCCATAAGATGGAAATGCAACCTAGGACTTGTGAGTGATACAGTCCAAAGTATTTTGTCGATCCAGAGGATGCTAGTGAATGTGCATACTTCAGAGTTCCAGCAATGGACAGAACAGAGCAAAATGGAGTTGGAATCTTCGCTTTGATGAAATGGTCAAAAAGGTTTTGACTTCATCAATGGGTAACGAAGATGCTTATGATTCAAGAAAGTAAGTGGGAGCATAACAAAATTTCTAAAAACCGTTGTGTGCTTGACACATTGTTAATTGGAAATAAATTTCTTGACACGAATTAGGACTTCATTTGAAAATAGTTTTTCGATGAAGTGCTTGGGCTAAATAGCCTTTATATTAGGCATGATGATCTATGGAGATAGATTTACCTAATGGGGCTGAGCAAAGATACATATTGACAAGATGCTAAAACCTTTTAGCATTAAAAACGTCAAGGAGTGATTCTTGCCGAAGTCACATGGAAAGAGTTTTTGCAAGACTCGGTGTCCCAAAACACTGATGAGCAAAATACATGATGGAGATTCCACACACTCTTGTGTTTGGATCAATCATGTATTCCATGGTATGTAAAAAACAACCAGATATGTCCAATACTCCCAAAGTTGTTGCAAGTATAGATACCAAAGTGATCAAAAGTACTGATCATGGGACAACAGTGAAAAAGGGTCATTAAGTACTATAGTAGCACTGATGACATGTTTTCTCGCAAGCGGAGATCATGAAGAGTTCGTTGTAAAAGGTTACATCGATACAGTCTTCATCCATGCTCCAAGCGATTTTCGATTTATGTTAAGGGTTTTGTGCAATACACAATATGGTGGCACGGTAGTTGGAAATTGTTCCAAACAAGTTACTGTGGCGAATTCTATAACAGAGGCAAAGTATGTTGCCGCTTTTAAAAGCGACAAAGAAGATGTTGAATCATATAGTTCATTCATGAACTTAGTATGGTTCCAAGATGGCTTTTGTCAATGGGACACTACTGCAAGTAGTTGCTCCATAACTCAGTCTGAGGAATCCAGGTTCGACCTGTGATTCGCATACATACCAAGCCAAGTCCACACAAAATATGAATTTTGTGAAAGCGTGAAGACGCGAGGATATGCAAAGATACACACAGAGCTGAAGTCGTCAGATCCGTTGGACATTCAGGCTATACCACAAGCGAAGCATATTTACACCGGTGTGCCACAGGTGTAAAGTGCATTAGCATTAACTAGATTATTGACTCTAGTGCAAGTGGGAGTCTGTAGGAGATATGCCCTAGAGGCAATAATAAATGTTATTGATTATCTCCCTGTTCATAATTAGGTTTATGTTCCATGCTATAACTGCTATGGTTCTCGAGTCTGCAAATAAAACGAGGCTCGGAGGAAGACTCATATGCACGTGTGGAATAATAAACGGTAATATGTATTCCTAGTCTAGCCTCTAAGACTAGCTCAAGTATTGCATGATGGTTCTGTTTTCCTGATCATGGGCATGTCTATGCCAGCAATTTTGAGGGCACAGTGTTAGAAGAACATTTGTGTTGAATCGACCCAAATTGATGTTATGCTATGAGTTACATTCGTCACATATTAATGGTTAATAACACAGAGATGGTTAATGTTTGCAAAATTCCTTAGACCATGAGAGTGTCGAGTTTCTTCATGCTTGATTCATGAACTTTGGGGTTTGTTAAACGTCATCCGTAACTGGATGGCTATTACGGCGGCTTACGGGTTCATGGGAAAGTATGTTAAGTAACTTGATAGCTCAAGATTGGGATTTGCTCCTCCGACGATGGAGAGATATCTCTGGGCCCTCTCGGTGTTACGGTATCCATCATCGTCTGGCCAGACACTTTGTGATTTGATCACGGGGATGCCGGAACACGGTAACGAGAAAAGAGAACAATACCGGTAACGAGGTAACTAGCATAGTGGACAAGTTGTTGATCCACGGGAATGCCATCATGTCTCACCTCGGGTATTTGTAACATATCGCGAAGCAACAGGAATAGCACACGGCAACTGGAGGTTCACTCGAATATTCATTCGTGTGGGTATAGGGGTCAATATGGGTGTCCACGGCTCCGATGTTGATCATTGATCGGAAGGGGTTCCGTGTCATGTCTATACTTCACCGAACCTATAGGGTCACGCGCTTAAGGGTCATCTATCTGCTGAATACTAGACAGGGAGTCTGAGAGAAAATCACCGAAAAAGTTTCGGACACCGAAAAGTTTCGGACAGCGGAAAAGTTCCGCAGAGAGAGGTCACCGGATGAGTTCCGGTGAAACTGAAAAGTTGTTTCAGGGGATACCATTAAGTCAAAATGGTTTCGGCACATGCCTGATAATTCTTGGAGGATACCAGAATTATTCTGGAAACTTCTGGGAATTTTCTGGAAGAAAAACCGGAAATGTTCCGGGGCTGCCGGAACCGCTTCAGATGCTTTTCGCAGATGAAATCACTAAACTGGAATTGTTCCAGAACGCATTGAAAATTATTTTAGTGGGTACTGGAAATGTTCTAAGCCCACATAAATATTTTCAGTTCGAACGGACGCTGAAAAATGTCGTCGTGAATAGTGAAAGTGCTTTTTGGGAATTTTATGGAAAGCACCTTTTGGGAATTTCCCAAAAGGCTTCTAGAATGCCTTAGGCACTAAGGAAGCCCCCTTGGGGGGGGGCCCCAAGGGGTGGCCGGCCAAGCATGGTGGAGCTCCTTGGAGCTCCACATGGCACCCCTTTTATCTTTATTCTTTTATGAAAAGGCATAAAGTGGGGGTACTTTGGGGTTTTTTTGTATGACATCTTTACCCCTTGGCTTTCCTATAAATAGAGGAGAGTGGGCTGCCCACAAACCTCATCCCTTGCTCTCATACACATGCCAAGATGTTATCTGGCTTCTCTCTCCCTCCCACGAAAAGAGTTTCGTAGAGCCGAAAGGCTGTCTGGGTTCCGGCAGGAACTAGTTCTGGACGGCGAAGCCCTGCCGGATAGGTGACACCGTATGTGTGCAACTCTGTAGAGAGGTCGTAGTTTCGATCTTAGTGCCCGAGGGGCTGTTCGAGAGTGCCTCCCGAAGGGCTGTCCAAGTGACGGTCCGAGTTCTGTGAGTCCTCCCGAAGGGCTGTCCGAGTGACCGTTCGAGTTTCGAAGGTCCTCCCGAAGGGCTGTCCGCGACATCGTCTGGGGGACTGTTCGACAGCCTCCCGGAGGGCTGTCCGAAGGGAAGACGAGGGTATACATCCTCGCGGTTGGGAGGTTGTAAATCCTAGCTGCGGGGATCTGCACCGCCGATCGTCATCGACTCTACTTCCGCTGCGCTTCGAGTCGGTAACGAAAATGATCAAACCTTGTATGCAGTCTCCATAGTGGTCCTGGGCTGGTGCGTAGGTCGGAAAATTTTTGTTTTCTGCTGCGTTACCCTACAATCTAAGTGATACATGATCCAAATCAACTAACCCGTGTCCGATCATCACGTGAGATGGGGTAGTCATCAATGGTGAACATCTCTATGTTGATCATATCTACTATATGATTCACATTCGACCTTTCGGTCTCCAGTGTTCCGAGGCCATGTCTGTACATGCTAGGCTCGTCAAGTTTAACCCAAGTATTCTGCATGTGTAAAACTGTCTTACACCCGTTGTATGTGAACGTAGAGTCTATCACATCTGATCATCACGTGGTGTCTCAACACAACGAACTGTAGCAACGGTACATACTCAGGGAGAACACTTTTACCTTGAAATTTAGTGAAGGGATCATCTTATAATGCTACCGCCGTACTAAGCAAAATAAGATGCATAAAAGATAAACACCACATGCAATCAAAATATGTGACATGATATGGCCATCATCATCTCGTGGTTTTGATCTCCATCTCCAAAGCATCGTCATGATCTCCATCGTCACCGGCTCGACACCTTGATCGCCATCGTTGCGTCGTGGTCGTCTCGCCAACTATTGCTTCTACAACTATTGCTAACTCATAGCGATAAAGTAAAGCAATTACATGGCGCTTGCATCTCATACAATAAAGAGACAACCATAAGGCTCCTGCCGGCTGTCAATATATATTACAAAACATGATCATCTCATACAACAACTTATATCACATCATGTCTTGACCATATCACATCACAGCATACCCTGCAAAAACAAGTTAGGCGTCCTCTACTTTGTTGTTGCAAGTTTTTACGTGGCTGCTATGGGTTTCGAGCAAGAACCGTTCTTACCTACGGCAAAAACCACAACGGTGATTCATCAAGTTTGCTGTTTTAACCTTCTTCAAGGACCGGCCGTAGTCAAATTCGATTCAACTAAAGTAGAAGAAACAGACACCTGCCAACCATCTTTATGCAAAACTAGTTGCATGTCAGTCGGTGAAACCAGTCTCATGTGCGTGGACATGTACGGTTGGTCCGGGCCGCTTCATCCCACAATACCGCCGAATCAAAATAAGACGTTGGTGGTAAGCAGTATGACTAACACCGCCCACAACTCTTTGTGTTCTACTCATTCATATCATCTACGCATAGACCTGGCTCTGATGCCACTGTTGGTAATAGTTGCATGAAATTTTTTTCTACGCACACGCAATGATCTATCCATGGAGATGCATAGCAATGTGTCACTATTCACTATTCAAAATAGTATTCACTATTCACCACTGTTCAGATAATTGGCACGTCTATTCAGATAACTAGAAGATGCCCCGCGCGTTGCGGCGGAATTTTCTGCTGACTTCTTCGAGACATAGTGCAATATATAGCTAGGAGCTATGGAGAAAACTAATAGAGATCGACAACCCAATACGCAGATATGGAGAAAACGAATACTGAAAAACAAAACTAATATAAAAAGAGGAAATATACCAGAACATCAAGCTAGCAGCTGCATGTTACCAGTTAGTGGGAGCTTATTTATGCTCGTTGTTTCTGTACACTTCATCACTCTCAGCCAAAAAGTTTTTCCATTGCTCAATGCACTAACCACTTGCACGCATAAATGTAAATAGAAAAGGGCATTCATGTTTGTGTTCTGTGAACCTGCTTGTTTATGTAGATCGATGGCGGATACCAAATTTTCTCCCCTGGGCATTCCATCAAATTGGTATGCTACCACAAACTGAACAATTCAATGAATCACCAAGTCAATGCCAAGATTATACAGTTTGTACGAACGCAGTGAAAAAAACTAATTAGACAGCAGCAACTTCACTTCTTATAGTAAGCAGTGTAAAAGGAGGCGGATCTAGAATCTATAGCAGGTGTGGTGGTTCGATACAGTTTAGGAAAGATCTGGCTAAGGACGATTTTGAGTAATTGAATCTGCAAGCGAGGCAAACGACATGGCCATGAGCACCAAATTTTCATCCAAAAAACTAAACACGTATTTTATCCGTCTTCATCGTTGCAACAATAGAAAGAAAAAAGAGAGAGAAGAAAACAAACCAATAAGGCAACTATAAGATAGATGAAGGAGACCAGGGGTAGCCACTATGATATATGCCCATGGGGTTGCCGGTGGAAGCCTCTGCGCACGCGAGCACACAATGACGTTGATGTTCTATGCAAATCAAGGATCGGGGCTTTTTAGTCCTGTGCTTGAAGCCAAAGCGAAAGTCCATACGTTCGCATGACCTGTTGCAGAATGTGGAGGAAGGGCAACGAAGGAGGCCAGAAAGAGAGGAAGAGCCAAGGCGTTTATGGCGGAAGGTGGCGTGGGGGAAGCTTATGAACACGCGAGCGGCCGGCCGCTTGAATGCCTCGCTAGATTTAATACTCCCATCCATTCGTTTCTACCCATGCAAGAGTGGGATCACGAAACGACAGGCTAACAGAAGCCCCTGAAGCAAATATCTCAACAGGAAAAAACACTGCTAGGAGACTAATTAAAAGAAATGATGAAAATAATTGATGACGTGGCTTCACCCTAGATGTTTGTAAACTGAAGGCTGATGTGGCATCATGCTGATGTGGATAGTGTGCATGTTGAGAAAATTGCTAGTAATGGGGATCAACTTCTTAAGAATGTATGATTGGTGTTACTATTCATTACTATTTCAATAATATGCGCCTGTCCGGTTAATTATTCATTTACTATTCGTGATTATTTCAAAATTTTAATTTATATTTACTTATATGCAGGATCTTAGCTTGGTTGCCGAGACCAAAACAACGGCCTGGTTGTGCTGCGGAGGTTGTGAAGTCCTACTCGGTACTCACCATATTTATCATTATGTTGCATCAGGTGTAGCTAGTTACGTTCACTTGACGGTTTTAACAACAAAATTATTAGGCTAAGTTCTTATCGTCTTCCCAGGCAGTTTCACCCGAAGGGAACACTTCTCTACGGCCACAAGGTTCTCATTCAACGCCAACTCTGGGCTACACAGAGAACTATACACGCAGAGATTTCTCCTATAGGATCTCTAGCATAAGAACTCTTCCCATAAATTCATAAGTAAAAACACCAAGTGAAACCAAGAAACTACATCATTTCAACAACATAATTTACATATGGTTTTCTCTTTCGGGAAACCCCGAAGGGATTACACACAAACTAGGAAATTACCTTGATATTCTTGGCGATCACATCGCCTTCTTGGCTATTCTACTAAGTGGTGGTTGCTAATCTCCTACTAAGCAAGGAGTGCTCTGCCTCAAGCTCGCTCGAATGCTTCTTCCTCTCGCTCTTGCTCCTCCTCTTCCTCTGTCTGTCTCCTCTTAGCCAACTTCTCCTTTTATAGGCGAGAGATGGCTACGAGGGAGCCTTCGGAAGCATGCCTTCACTTATTTATTTTACATACGGTAGCATGCACGCGTGTACTACTAGGGTACATGCATGTCCATCTAAGGTATGGATAAGTGCGAGAGAGAGTGCCCGACAATCTTCAATCTTCGAGAATCTTCTCTTTTTTCATGTGGGTATTGTCTCTCGGTGGATAATTGGCTTGCCTCCAGTGTCTTCTAACATATGAGCAATATGCAGAGATTGCTCACACCGTTGGCTTGGTCTTGAACTCCGCCTTCTTCTTCGATGCAATATTCTGGCATCTGATGCATGTTTTTTTATATGTGGGGGTCTTCCCCGCCAATATAATTGATAACAGCTGATCAATATTCTCGATTCCATCAATATTATATATATGTATACTCCATCATGGGCCCCTCCCTAGCCTAGGCCCTAGGCCGTCGCCCCGCCGGCCATACCCCAGGGCCGGCCCTGTATCTCTCTCTCTCATCATCACCGGAGCCTCCCGTGAGCAAAGCTCACCCTGAGCCGGCGGCGGCGGGGCCTGTTTCCTTCCAACGGCGGGCGGCGCTTCCACAAGCAGGGGAGCTCAAGGCGGCGGACGACGGTTGGTGGCCGGTGGGTGGAGTGGCGCGGCCCGCGTCGTCGTGTCCGGTTGCGGCTAGTGGCAGGTTGCTGGGCAGCGGTGGAGGCATGTCTATGAGTGAGATCCGGCCCCGGATCGAGAGTCATGATTTCTCGCGGCTGGCCACTCGGTGATCTACCGCGGCTAGCGGCAGGTGGCTTGGCAGCGGTGGTGGCCTGCTTGTGCGTGGGCTCAGGCTCTGGATCGGGAGGTGCATGATGTGTTCGCTCCAATCTCTCGGGGCTGGCCTCTCTATTCGTGATGGTCGGCCGCTTGCTACTGCGGGCGGGGCGTCGTTGTGTGCTTCTAGCAGCGGCTACGCTCTGCGCGCGTGCCGCGTTGGCGATGGTGATCTAGTTTCATGCTCTAGTTTCGACCATGTCGGCCCTCGGCTGACAGGCCTGGACAGGGCTCTCTCCGCTGAGGTGATGTGCTGCGCCGTCAGTACTGGCCATTGTGGTGATCACTCCGACCCGCGGCAACGGCCTCGTTGCAAATTGAGGTGGCCATCGATAGGTCTTCGCGAGAGTTTCATCTCTCCAGATCTGATGGCTGACTTTGGCGAGGAGATGCAAGCGATAGAAGATGACTTGACGCAAAGGATAGTAGTGCAGTGGCAGCGTATTGCATGTAGCTGCTTGGATCGCGGAAAAGTGGTGGCGACAACACATGAGTTACTTCGATGGCGGTGCTACTTGAGCACCCGGTCTCGAGCCCCGAGGTGAAAGCCTATGTCTGCCCTGAGTTAGGTAGACCTGACAATGGCGATGTTTTTGCGTCATTGCCTTTCTGAATGCATTGTTTGGATGTGCTCGGACTGGTTCTTCAAGGTGAAAACCTTGATTCCGACCTTGGGTGATCGGATCCGGCGACGGTGACGCTTGAGCGTCGCTATCTTCCTGAAGGCATTGTTGTTGAAGAACCTCATTGTCTGTGTGCTGTCATGATATGATTGATGCGGATATGGTCAGTGCTAAAGTTTGCCGATCATGGATCTGATCGCTTTGGGTTTTTTTCCTCGTCTACGCATAGCTTTAGCCTTATATGGCTTTGCTATTTGCTGGCATGTTTTTTGTGTGCGTGTGTCTGGCTGTGTGCATCCTAGCTATGCAAAGGCCGAATGTGTGCTCATTATGTTTGTATTCCCTTGATGCTTCATTTTAAGACAATAAAGTCCATCCATTGTCGAAAAAGTAGCACTCGTTATCTGCAAAAAAAAATTGTTGGTGCTCGGTGACGAGGGGGCTGGGCAATGGCATTTTGCCTGTAATATTTCCAAACAATGGTGGCATTCTGATATACCCTTTTGCTTTTAAGTGAGCTTCTGGGGAAGTTGCCCTCCACGTAGCTTTGTTCCATTGCGCAAAGTTCTTCTCTTCGCTGATGATTCATTAATATTGATGAAAGCTAATGTTCCAAAATGCTGCCTGCTTAAAAGCTATTCTAGACGTGTACTGTGCTGCCTCTGGGCAACTTGTGAGTGTGGACAAGTCGAGTATTTTTTTCAGCCCGAGCACGAATGTAGACACCAAAGCCGAGGTTTTTTCCTGTCTTGATGTTATGACAGAGGCACTGAATGATAAGTACTTGGGATTGCCAGCTACACTTGGACCTGATAAAACGGACAGCTTCCAATATTTGGTTGATCGATTAGTTCTGAGGCTTAATGGGTGGAAGGAAAGATGCCTTTCTTCAGGAGGTAAGGAGATCCTTATTAAATCAGTAGCACAAGCCATACCAACTTATGCGATGTCAGTCTTTAAAATTCCTAAAAAAAATTGCAAAGGAATCACAGACTCAATATCTCGATTTTGGTGGGGCGATGATGCTAATCATAAGAGGATGCATTGGGTTGCTTGGTGGAAGATGTGCATACCAAAGAAAAAAGGAGGCATGGGGTTCAGAGATATTCATTGCTTTAACCTTGCACTGTTGGCTAAACAAGCTTGGCGTCTTATCGATAGCCCAGATTCTCTATGTGCACAGATTTTGAAAGCGAAATATTATCCAGATGGTGATCTCATGAGTGCCAAGTTGAAAAATAAAGCCTCATATACTTGGCAAAGCATTATGGCAGGTGTTGAAACTTTAAAGATTGGGCATATATGGAGAGTTGGTGATGGAGAGAACATAAAAATTTGGGAGGATGAGTGGATACCAAAATCTCCATCACGGAAGGTGATTACAATCAGGGGTAACAATCTACTTACTCGTGTGAGTGATCTTATAGATCCTGTATCAGGAGACTGGGATGAATCATTGATCAGGCAAACATTTTGGGATTTGGATGCCCAACGGATCCTGGCAATACCCCTTCCTTTGCATGAAATGAGAGACTTCATTGCATGGAATGCTTCTAAAACAGGATTGTTTTCTGTGCGCTCAGCCTATCATGTGGTATGGCAGTCCCAATTTGGACACAAGATATAGAATACGGAAGGTACTTCTACCCAAAGTGACAATTGGGATTCAGTTTGGAGCTTATTGTGTCCAGCAAAGATAAAGATTTTTATCTGGAGGGCGCTTCACAGCGCGATCCCATGTCATTTGGTACTGGCCAATAAGCATCTCAAAATCAATCCGTGCTGCCCTTCTTGCAAACTTGGACCTGATACAATTAAACATCTCTTGTTCGAGTGCAAGCTGGCGGTCGATGTGTGGAAATTGCTTGGTTTGGGAGATATTATTAAGAAGGCATGCGCCATGATCAGGGGAGGTGAGGTCATACTTCAAAACTTGCTTTGTATGGTGGAGCAAGAAATTCACGTACTGGGTTTGCCAAAGTTGAGAGAAATAGTGGCTACTACTACCTGGTATTTGTGGTATGAGCGAAGGAAGTTAACACATGGAGAGCCAACTCAGGGTGCAGACCAAATAAACGTGGCAGTTAGAAGTCTTGCGGCAAACTTCATCATTTCATGCAGTCCGAAAGCAAAGCGGAGAGTGGCTGCTTGGGTGAAGCCCAGATATGGGTATATGAAGTTAAATGTTGATGCTGGGTATGATGTGGATACTCTAGAAGGAACAGTTGGAGCAGTTCTACGAGACCACACAGGAAAGTTTATTGCTGCTGCTAATGAAAAGATTGATATATGCTTTGATTCCTTCACGGCTGAGGCTACCGCGGTTAGATTTGGCATGAACCTTGCACGTACAGTGGGCGTTACTAAGATCGAAATTAATTCAGATAGCGTTGAGGTGATTCAGGCTTTGAAAGATGGCTACTCATCTTCAGTTGCTAGTGCAATATTTGATGATTGCTTTTTTATGTCCTTACATTTTAACCATGGCGATTTTAGTTGGTGAAGATGGGGTGACGCCGCGGGCGACTCGTGGGGCGACTCCGTGGGCGACCATCGCCGATGGGGGACGGCGTGTTGGGGGCCGGTTCTGGGCGCTGATGGACGGCGCCGGGGATGCGGAGGACGACGACGGTGATTCGGACGGCGAGGAACCGGAGGCGCAATCACCAACACCGTCGGACACGATCTGTGAGGCGTTCAGGATAGGGTATCCCGAAGAGGAGGTGGCGTTGCTCGTGGACTTGCCAATCCCTCCCGACGATCCGGCGAGGCTGGGACTGCAGGAGGCGGACAAGGTCGAGATCGTCCGGCGAGTCGTGCATCGACGTACGGCGGCGACGGCAATTCGCCCTTGGCGAGGTCCATTACCTAAGGTTAGTCTCCCGAAACTTACTTTGTCAGATTATTTCTCGGAGGGAGCTTGGAAACTGGTCCAAAGGAAGAAGAAGAGGCGGCCTGCGGCAGCGGTGGTGCCGGCGCCGGCGGCCGCCCGGTCGGCCGAGATCCGTGAAGTGCGGATCCGGCGTTTGAAATTGTTGCTGGGCCCAGATGGGCATTATGTGGGTGCGGCGACTGTGGGCTGGCGTGTTAATGGGTTTTCGGCCCAAAATGAGCTGAAATCGAGTGGGCCGGGGTTAGCTGGGTATGAGGCCCAGGCTAAATCGGACTCCATCTCGGATGATTACGTAGACTCATGCACGGTTTCGATCGATCGTCGTGCTCGCAGCTCTTCTCCGCCGCTCCCTAGGGTTTCCCGTCGCTGCGCGGTGCCGGGGTTCCCTGCTTGTTGTCCGGGTCGCGCAGCTCGCATTCCTCCCCTCGCGACCATGGCTGGGCGTGGAGGTGGTGGTCAGCCGGGACCGAGGCTGCCGGCGCCCGTGCCGGCCGCTGCAGGTCGCGGCGGTGGATCGCAGGGGCCTAGGTCGCCGGCGCCTGGGCCGGCCGTTGCGGCGCCCGTGCCGGCCGCTGCGGTTCGTGGCAGAGGATCGCAGGGGCCTAGGCCGCCGGTGACCGGATCGGTCGTTACGGCGCCTCGGGTGAAGCAGCCGCAGGCGCGTGTGCAGCAGCCTAGGGCTACGCTGCCGCCTCACATCATCGCGCAACCGCCGCAGAAACGGGCGGGGCCGACACAAACGACGCACGCGCCACCGCCTCAAAGTGCGGGGCAGCCACCCGCGGCTCCGACTGGGCCACCGGTGCATGAGGGTGCTGGAGGCGCGGGAAATCCTCGCTTCCCGGCAAACCGTGGTGGTCGTGGCCCGCCCCGGGGCCAATGGGGTGATGATGGTTACGACGCGTATGGTGATGGCCAGCATCGTGGCTCGTCGTCAGCGTGCGGCGGGCGTGGATATGCATGGCAGAGTGATGGAACGACATAGCGTCCTTTTTACGGCCCTCCGGGAGGTTTTGTTGAGGGGGCATCTGGCCAAGATTACCGGCAGAGAGGTGGGTACCGAGGTTCTCGTGCTGGTCGCGGTGGCAGGAACCATTACCGTCAGCCTCCACCACCCGTCATTGTTGAGCCGACGGCTTCCTCGGAGATGGCAGTTTCCGGGCAGATGCCGGAGTTGTCCGGTCAGGCATTGGACGTGTTGACGGCTCTGGCTAATGCTGAGGTGCCTGAGACTGAGCCTATGGTGACGGGTACTGTCAACACAACTGACAAGGCAGAGAGTGATAGAGCGTCCAAGTGGGCTCGTAAAAAGGAGAAGATGCTTTGTTATCGTTGTGGTGAAAAGGGCATTTTATTGCTGAATGCATTATTGAGCTATGTGACACTTGCCTCAAACCGGCGCATGCTACGGGGGAGTGCCCGATATTACGTGAACCGATGCCGGGTGTGACCATTTATGGAGTATGCTGTGCCGAGTTGATGTTCTTTGAGTCTCCAAGTGCGATGGAGATCCCAGAGGCGCCTCAGAGCGCGACCACAGGGGTAGTCAAAGTAACTAAAGGTGATTTGTCTGAGGCTCAGATTCTGCAAAGGCTTAATGAGTTGGCTCCAGGTAACTTTCAGTGGGAGCTTATCAGACTCGAGGCCAATATGTATAAGGTTGATTTCCCTTCAGCTGAGGACTTGCAGGGGCTTCTGAGTTTCGGGCTGTGCAGAGTGCCTGGCACAGAGTGCATCCTTGAGTTTCATGAGTGGAAGAAGGTAGAGCCAAAGGGCAAGCCTCTTACTCAGGTCTGGTTACGATTCTCGGGGGCTCCATCGAACCCGCTGAATGATTCTCGAGTCGCTGCTAGCTTGGGGACACTGGTTGGGAAAACTGAGAGGGTGGACATGGCCTTTACCCAAGCTAACGGGGTGGCTAGATTGCTGGTGAGTGTTCTGGACATTGAGTTTGTGCCAGACGTGGTTAAGTGGACACATAAGGGCCTGATATACAACCTTGAAATTGAGTTTGAGGACACCGATCTTTTCACTGAGGCTTTGGCAGAGAATGATGTTGATATGCTTGATAAGGATGATGGCTCGGGTAACAAGGAGGTGCGTGAGGAGGATCCGGGGCGAGTTATGTCCAACGTCCCGGGTTCTGCCTCGCAGGCGCCCGGGAATGGGGCTGTACCATCTACTACTGCGCCTATGAATACTCTGAGATTTGGATCGTTTGAGCCCGCTTCTGCTCCTCCTAGACTTTGGAGTGAACGGGTGGAGTGTGATGATGTGATAGAACACACGCTTCCTCCCCTGGATTTTGCAGCTGCGGGTGGATCTGTGGATGGTTGTTTGGAGGAGACTGTCACTGAGATGACTTCGGTGGAGAGTGCACCGGATTCAGCGCCAGGGATCGGACTGGGTACTGTGCTTCGTTTCGAGGGTGGGGAGGATAATGGGCAGGCGGCCCTCCGTTCCCCCACTCCTTCTGCTACTTCACCGCTGGTGAGGACCCCGATGATGGCGGGAGCGGTGATGACCGTGCCGCGTACCAGTGGTGGGGCCGGTTTGGAAGGGGGGCCCGGGCAGGCGGCCTCCGCCCCCACTTCTCCTGTGGTGGCCATTCCCACGGCGTCCCTAGGTTCCGGGTGCCGGCCGACGCCCGCTGAGCTGCAGGTGTTGAACCAGGCGACGCTGGCCGTGGTAATGGCCGCGCCACCCTCCTCCGGGGGGCGGATCGTGTGGGGAGCGCGGGCAGGTGGCCCCCGCACTCACCTCTCCTTTCGCGCCCTTGGACGGGGCGACCCTAGCGGCGTCCCCGGGCGCCGGGAGCCGGCCGACGACGCTGGGTGCGCTGGGAGCCTCGTCGGTGCCTGCGACGGCACACGGCGCTTCTCTGGTTGTTTCAGCTCAGCTGTGCTCTGTTGGGGGTGGGGCTGGAGGCCTTACCCCAAACGGGGCCACTCGGGATGAGATCATCGCTTTTGGAGGGATTCCGGATCCTGTATCCGAGGGGCGACGGATGAGTTGCCGCCTCCAGGATCAGCCGGATGTTGATGACATGCAGCTGAGGTGCGCCATGCGGGTGGCCAAGCTTCGTGACATTGAGGTCACTACTGGTATGTCGGTCAACACTTCCAATTCTATTTTGCATTTTTCCAATGATGAGATTATTCATAATGCACATCAGGTAGGAGTTTCACTAGGTAGTAATGATAGTGAAATCTCTAAATCCGTTAATGATATCCTGGATCTTGAAGCGGAGCGCGCTTTAGAACTGATTCGAAACTTAGCTGCAGTCAAACCAATGAACGATTCCGACATAGATGCGTTGGGAGTCAGGGTTCTCGATAATTTTTGTGCGGATCTTGCCCCATCACTTCCTGAGACAGAGGAGGATGATGGTTCTATTTCCCTTAGGGATTCTAACCCTATCGATTCTCAGGCAGTTAGGTCCACGGAACCCGGTTGTGAGGACCGGGTGGAGGATCAAAACAAGCCTAAACGCAAGTGGAAGCGAAAGATTTATCCTGCTTCGGCTGTGCTTAGAAGTGCTAGGAACCGTACTACTAAAAAATTTCATGATGAAATATGAGAGGAATCTTTTGGAATAGCAGAGGTCTGACAGACTTGGCTAAAAGAAGGTTTCTAGCGGATGCTTCTATCGAACACAAGTTGGATTTTATCGCCCTCTCTGAAACTGGAAGGGACAATTTTACCCCCCAGTTTCTAAGTACTTTATCGGGAGGTGTCGATTTTGATTGGCATTGCCTACCTCCCAGAGGAAGATCTGGTGGGATCTTACTTGGGGTTAAATGTGAGTGGTTGGAAGTCAGAAGTGTGGTTATGGGAGACTTCGCAGTTAAGTTTCGGGTTAGATCCAAGGCCGATGGGTTTAATTGGGCACTGGTGGCGGTATATGGCGCCGCGCAGCCAGAACTCAAACCAGATTTTTTGGCTGATCTTGTCCGTATTTGTGGTAGTGAGCAGCTTCCAATTTTGGTTGGGGGCGACTTTAACATTATTAGAAGGAGAGAGGAAAAAAACAATGATAACTTTGATGGCAGATGGTCGTTTATGTTTAATACCATTATTGAAAGCTTGGATCTTAGAGAGATAGAGCTTTCGGGTAGAAAATTCACTTGGCTAATACTCTGCCAAACCCGACGTTTGAGAAGCTGGATCATGTCCTCGCGAGCGTCAAATGGGAGCAGAAATTTCCCCTGGTAACAGTACAAGCGTTATCGCGCGCGATCTCCGACCACACCCCTTTGCTGGTTGACTTTGGCGAGGCAACGCATATGGGGAATAAAAACACCTTTTCTTTCAAATTAGCGTGGTTTGAAAGAGAAGGTTTCTTGGATCTGATAGCAAGGGAATGGGCTAAAGATTCAGGAGGGAGATCATCTGTTGAAAGATGGCAGCATAAGATAAGGCATTTAAGAAGTTTCTTACGTGGGTGGGCTAAGCATCTGAGTGGGATATATAAAGCTGAAAAGGAAAGGCTCCTTACACTTATTCAGTCCCTAGATTTAAAAGCCGAGTCGACAATTCTAGATACCAGGGAGCTGGAAACTAAAGTGGAGGCGGAGATGAGACTGAAAGAACTGCTGCGCGAGAAGGAATTGAAGTGGGCATTGCGAGCTAAGGTTCGCAAAATCGTCCAAGGGGATGATAACACTCAATTCTTTCATATGATCGCGAATGGCAAGCACCGAAAGAAAAGAATATTTCAGCTTGAGAAGGACGAGGGGACGATTTTAGGACAGGAAAACCTAAAATTATACATAACCAATTACTATAAGCAGCTGTTTGGGCCCCCGGAGGATAACTTCGTATCCTTGGATGAGTCGAGGGTTGAGGATGTTCCTCAACTTGCTGCAGATGAGAATGATATTTTGACCGCCCCATTTTCGAAGAAAGAGGTGTTTGAAGCTATTTCACAAATGAAGAATAATAAAGCTCCAGGGCCGGATGGTTTTCCGGCGGAGTTTTATAAAAAGTGCTGGCATATTATTAAAGGGGATTTGATTCTGATGTTCCATGATTTATTCTCTGGACAGCTTCAATTGTTTCATTTGAATTTTGAAACGATAACTTTGCTTCCTAAGAAAACAAAGGCCGTGAGAATTGAGCAGTTCAGGCCGATCTGTCTTCTTAATGTAAGTTTCAAAATTTTCACCAAGGTTGGGACTAATAGACTTACGCAAATTGCGCACTCTGTGGTGCAGCCGTCCCAAACTGCTTTCATGCCGGACAGAAACATCCTAGAAGGGGTTGTGGTCCTACATGAAACGCTCCATGAAATTCACACAAAAAAACTAGACGGGGTTGTTTTCAAAGTGGATTTCGAGAAAACGTACGATAAGGTCAAATGGCCATTTCTTCAACAGGCCTTGCATATGAAAGGTTTCGATCAGGCCTGGAGACACCAGGTAGAATCTTTCACGCAAAAAGGGAGTGCTGGAATTAAAGTGAATGATGACATAGGTCACTACTTCCAAACACATAAGGGCCTAAGACAAGGAGATCCGATGTCACCTATTCTGTTCAACATAGTAGTCGACATGTTGACAATTCTAATAGGAAGGGCTAAGGATGCTGGTCAAGTAGGTGGCCTGGTTCCTCATCTAGTTGATGGAGGTGTGTCTATCCTACAGTACGCCGATGATACTATCATCTTCATGGAGCATGACTTGTCAAAAGCGCAAAACATGAAGCTGATGTTATGCTTATTCGAACAATTGACCGGGTTAAAGATTAACTTCCATAAAAGCGAATTGTTCTGTTTTGGAAGAGCTAATGAGGAACAAGATGCTTACAAACAATTGTTCGGGTGCGAATTGGGGGCTTTACCTTTCACATATTTGGGTATACCAATCCACCATCGTAAGCTGACAAACAGAGAATGGAAGTGCATTGAGGATCGATTTGAGAAGAAACTGAGTTGCTGGAAAGGCAAGCTGATGTCATACGGAGGCCGACTAATTCTCATTAATTCGGTTCTCACGAGTATGCCCATGTTTCTCTTGTCCTTTTTCGAGGTACCAGTTGGAGTTCGGAAAAGGCTTGACTTCTATCGATCACGCTTCTTCTGGCAGAGTGATGAACTAAAACGAAAATACAGACTCGCTAAATGGGATATTATTTGTCGGACGAAAGACCAAGGGGGTCTAGGCATTGAAAATCTTGAGGTGAAGAACAGATGTCTTCTCAGCAAGTGGCTGTATAAGCTATCTGTAGAGACGGAGGCCACATCGGTGCAGATTCTGCGTAATAAGTACCTTCACTCCAAAACTTTGGCCCAGGTGACAGTGAGGCCGACGGACTCACCTTTTTGGAAAGGACTGATGAGAGTTAAATCAGTCTTTTTCAATAGGACAAAGTTTATAGTTGGAAATGGTACCACTACGAGATTCTGGGAGGATACATGGCTAGGGGAAACACCCCTCGCGCTTCAATATCCTTCCCTTTATAGCATTGTTCAACGAAGAGACGCTTACGTTGCAACAGTACTACAGTCCACTCCTCTCAATATTCACTTCAGGAGGACGCTAGCGGGAAACCGTTGGGAAGCCCGGCTCCATCTCGTGAGAAGATTGATGGATGTTCAGCTTTCTCAACAGTCCGATCAGTTGTGCTGGAAGCTAACTAGGAATGGAGAGTTTTCGGTTAAATCCATGTATCTGGACGTTATCAACTCTAACTCTATTCCTAGTTCGAAACATGTTTGGAAAGTCAAGGTACCTTTGAAAGTTAACGTGTTTATGTGGTTTGTACATAAACAAGTCATTTTAACTAAGGACAACTTGGCAAAACGCAACTTGACAGGATCTACAAGATGTAGCTTTTGTGATCGTGATGAATCCATCAAGCACCTCTTTCTTGACTGCCCTTTGGCAAAAAATTTGTGGCGGACGGTTCACATAGCCTTTAATATCACTCCTTCGAATACTATCAACACGTTATTTGGGACGTGGCTTGACGGGATAGATTCCGAAACAGCGAGACACGTTCGTGTAGGAGTATGTGCTTTATTATGGGCAGTCTAGAACTGCAGAAATGATTTGGTCTTTAACAGAACAACAAATATTCATTTTTTGCAGGTTATTTTCCGAGCCACTGCGTTGATCCGTATGTGGTCGCTACTCACTCCGACGGAGGCCAGGGAGCGTATGGTTACTGGATCTATCCGATGGGAGATGGTAGCACGAGCTATTTTCAACCGGTTTGGATGACGGTCATGTAATAGGATAGGCAATTAGTGTTCCTACCTTTTTATGCCAGCCGATTGTGGCTTTCCCTTTACTTTTCTGCTCTTTGTGAGCATTTTTTGTTCTTTTGTTTGAGACATGATGACTTGTGTTGAACCTTTTTGCTTATTAATAAGTATGGCCGTATGCATCGTTCTGATGCAGAGGCCGGGGATCACCCCCTTTTCGAAAAAGAATTTTTTTTTAACCATGTAATAGATGAACACTGTGTTATAGAGTGTAATCAAGTAGCTCACGAACTAGTTAGGATAGCTAAGTTTTCTCCTCCCGAATTTTGGATGGATTCTGCCCGAGCGCGATCAGCCAAAAGCTTGTAAATGATGCCACTATTTTGACACTTGAATAAAGGAGGAGATGTTTTGTCAAAAAAAAAAGTTCTTTTCCTAGGCCGAGCTTCATGGCACCTTCTATCTGGACCCTCTGTTTTCATCGTGATATGTGCAGCTCAGACCACGCATCTGTGTGCTGCAGTATCATTAGAAGGAGAGATGTCCTGTCCATGTAAACAGTAATGCAAAGCAGGTATAGGTCCTGCATGCTAGGTTTCTAGGCAGTAGCCTGCCATACCCGCTGGTCGCTTTGTCATCTCACATGCACTGCTCCCCATGACGAGTCCTATTTGCCAGCGATTAAAAAAACAAGGAACAGCGCATCCTTGTGCAGCTGAACCGAGAGAGAAATAAAGAGCCAAATCCGAGAGAGAAAAGCGTGAACTAGTATGAAAAGCTTTTTGAGTGAGAGAAGCTGTGCTGGGAATTCTGAAATAATTTTTCTTTGTAGGATTCGAGGGAGATAGCATTGTGACTGTGAGAGAGAACTTTTGAAAAAAAAAGAATACTGTGAGAGAGAGCTCCTCTTTTCCAAAAAAGAGATAGCCTTCGTCTCAGCAAGTTATTTTTTGCGGAAATGAGAGACACGATTTTTTTTAGCAGGTCAAGAAAAACAGTCTTTGGCCTGGAAGTGAGAGAGAGACTGTATGCATGCATGCATATTTCGTTTGCATGTGAGAATCTTGCGTATGAGAGAAAGAGAGGTGTTGTCAGAATTTGTTAAGGAGACACTACCAGAATCGCCGGCCGTCGGCATAGCCCTGATTCCCGTCGGAACAGACCTATGCCGACGGCCCCCATCGGCATAGGGTTGTCGGCAACATATCCGTCGGCATAGCTCGGGAGGCCCTCGGCATATATCCTATCCCAATGGTGTCCGTACATCTATGACGACGGCCTCGGCCGTCGGCAACGTCCCCGCCTAACGGTGGCCGCCGTCAAGTGCTGACCAACAGCTGCGCGCCACGTGGCACATGTATGCCGACGGTTTGGCCGTCGGCATACATGTGCAACGTGGCGCGCAGCTGTACCTTCTGGGGCAGGGCTATGCCGACGGCTGAGCCATCGGCGTAGTTTAAATCTATGCCGAGGCATAGCCCTGCACCAAGATTGCCCAGTGGCTGCCACGTGGCAGCTATGCCGACGGCCTAGCCGTCGGCGTACTTTACAACTATGCCGACGGGAGCCATGTGGCAGCCACTGGGAGCTCACGCCATCTCTATGCCGACGGCTAGGCCGTCGGCATAGTTTCTGTCTGTTTTTTTTTCTTTTTTCTGTTTCTTTTCAGCTCAATTCATTTGAATATATACGACATATATAAGAATCATATAGCAATATATGCATCACATAACAATAAGGAGCAGCATCACACAACAAATGCATCATCACACAACATAAGAAGCATCGCAAACCATAAACATATAAGTATCATCACCACCAAGCATATAAGAATCTCACAAACAACAATAAGTAACATCACAAGCATATAAGTATCATCACCACCAAGACCGCCACAAGTCACCCAAAGGCTTAAGCGCCAGGACGTCGAGCACCGCCAAAGTCGTCACCGCCAAGTCCGCCGAAGCCCAGGTCGTCACTGCTAGCGGCAGCGCTACCGCCAAGACCGCCACCGCCTCCGCCTTCGTGGATTGGAGTGACCGGGCTCCGTGACTCGGGAGTGCTGCGAAGACCACCACCAATGGTAGATCCATCGGTTCCCTGGATGTTGAAAAGACATGTTAAAGGGATATATGACTGTGTTGAATAAACGATATGCTTTGGGTGAATAGACTGGGGATGAACTAGCCGGCGAGGGGCCAGAGTTCTGTGCCAGAAACTCCTCAAAGGTAAGCAGCCTTGGTTGTGGTGGAGGAGATGGTGCTGGTTGCAATTGAGGAACCCTGCCGGCCGCCATTTCCTGAAGAGCGTGCTGCATCATGCGATTGTTCTGATCATGGAATGCAAAAAGGCTCTCGTGCCACGCCATGGTCTCCTGGCGTGTGTACTCCATGTAGGCCTACGGTATGACATGATGGAACTCATAAAACTACTCAATGCGGAAAATAAAGTGAGCAATGAAGATAAGAGGGAAAATACTTACAGATTGCCGCTCCTGAAAGAGGGACTGTGACTGCACACTGGTCATGGGCGTGCTCGTGCGCTGGCTCAGACTCGGGTCGATAGCTCGGAGCTGTGTGTAGGAGATAGAAGGAGTGATCACAGCATCCAGAACAGTCTCCCGACCGTGCTTCTTGGGCCCCATGCCCACCACCACCCTATCGTCCAGATCCGCCGCAATGGGGTCAGGTGTGCCAGGATGTAAGCTCAGATACCCATCGGAGTAGGCCTTCTTCCTCTGCGCGGTCTTGCCGTAGTACTTGGGCTCGCCAGGCTTGGAGTCCTTCTGCGTATGGGCGATCTCCCACGCCTCCATGTGTGAGAGCGGCCGCTTTAGTTTCTCCTCCTGCACCACCAAACAGAGGTTAGTCATACATAAGAAAGTGACGGTAAATAGAAGAAGAAGAATGTTTAATGAGGTTAGTCATACCTGAAGTGTCTTGTGGAGAAAGTGGTTTCGGTTTCCCTGAGCATGTACTCCCTCTTTCCCTCGGTTAGCCTTGTTTTTTATGCTCGTAGCCGCCCAGGCTCCATCCTTATCACACCAAAGATCCACCAATGCCGCCCAGGACTCGTCTTTTCCATAACACCAATTTGGACACACCTACATAAATGAAAGCATAATGGCATGTCAACACGAAACGGTGAAATGTACCACAAACATCGGAATGAAAAATCTTTCATACTTACCGCCAAGTACTCGTGCCTCTCCAAGGTAATGCTCATCCTCCGCGCTTCTTCCTTGGTCATCTTCACACCAAGAGCGTCGTGACAGTATGTCAAGATGGCCACATAGCGCACCTTGTATTGGAGCTGGCGGGCCTTCTTCTTGGCTTGGCGCAACACGATCTGGTCGGCTCTGGCCTTGTGCTCCGGAAGAACTCGATAGAATTTCTACAATAATGCATGAAACAAGAATGGAAGAAGCCATGAGTTAAATCATTCATGAAACTAGAATGGACTTGTGCTTCTGAAGAGAATTCACCCAGAAAGTAGTGATCACGGCCTTGGCATGGGTCTCATGGTCCGCGTGGAGAGCCGCTTCCCAATGGTCCCAGCTCGTGGCCAAAACCCGACGGTCCGGGTGCCTAACTGGATCCGGACAGTACAGCCCCGGCCAGTGTAGCTTCAGCAAGACGGTGATGAGGCCGTTGGGAATACGGGCCCCTTTAGGATATATCCAGTTGCTGCAAAAGAATGAAATTGAAGCATGTGACAAGCAAAATAAATAACTACCGGAATGAGCATGTGACAAGCAAAAGAATGAAATTATTATAAAGTGGCACTTACTCTTTCCCCGTGTGCTCAATAAGCCACTTCTGCTCCTCGGTAGCAGGAATCTGCTTTGGTAGCTTTGCGTTACCACGCAGCCACCCCTTGTTGCCAACCCCCTTCCCGCCACCACCATCATCCCCGCCACCACCCTCCTCCTCGCCTGCCTCCTCCTCCTCGCCTGCCTCCTCCCCAACCTCCTCCTCCACCTCCTCCTTGGCCCCATCCCGAACCTCCTCGTCCTCCTCGTCCTCCTCCTCCTCCTCGTCAGAGGGTACCTCACTAGAGGAGGGCCTCGAAGACAACACCCCTAAGTCGGTGAGGGTGCGCTCTTTCTGGCCGCGACCCCCTATAGTGGCTCTCCCCCCACCACCTTGCCCTCTAGGGGCTCTCCCCCCGCCCCCTCCTCCTCTAGGGGCACCTCTCCCTCGACCTCCCCATGAGGAGTCATCGTCAAGTAGCCGGGAGGGAGGATTACGTGCTCGACCACTCCGACTAGGCAGGCCAACGACCTTGCGTAGGAAACCCAAGCCGTCAGCCTTCCCCTTGCCCATGTTCCACGAACCTGCATTGAAAAGAGAATACACAATTAGTACATTAATAAAATGAAAAAAAAGGCATAATAAGGAATAATAAACACATCAAGAAATTTCTCTGCAGATCCCGGTCGTATGTCAACCTCGGAAAGTACCAAGAATGGTGCAAATCATCCACCAGCGGCTGCATAAACACACCCAATTGCTTCCCCGGGTATTCAGGCCCCGGAATGATGAGCAACAAGAACATGGTCTTGCGTTGCATTAGGGCACCGGGAGGGAGATTGAGCGGAATTACAAACACGGGCCAGCAGCTGTATGGATTGGACAACATACCATATGGATTGAACCCATCACCTGATATGGTTATTCTGACATTCCCAGCCTCGGCTGCTTCCTCGGGGTATTCTTCATCGAATGACTTCCATGCTTCGCCTTCCGATGGATGTACGATTTTATTTGGATTGTACCTTATACCTTCCTTGTGCCACTTCATCATTTTGGCAGACTCCTCCGTGATGAAAAGGCACTGCAGTCTTTCTATGAAATGGAGATACCGAAGAACCTTAGCGGGGATGGCTAGCTCCTTTTTCTCACCATCCTCACCGACCATCTCAAGGTATCGAGACGAACCACACTCCCTACATTACTTGTCATCCGCATACTCGTGCCTAAACAACAGGCAATTCTTCGGACAAACATCTATTTTCTCATAATCCATAGAGAGTGCCTTCATGATTTTCTTTGTAGCATACATGCTTTTCGGCAGTTCATGACCCTTAGGGAGGCTATTAGCCCATACTCCCAGGAATGCTTCGAAGCATTTCTGGCTACAGCCGTACTCAGCCTTGACTGCAATCAGTTGCGAGATGGCATCTAGCTGAGATATTTTCGCACCCGCATAAAGAGGTTTCTTCGACGAGGCCAAGACCTCCAAGAAGGCCTTTGCGGTTGCCTCCGGCTCCTCCGGTTCATTCTCTGAAGGTGTCGCATTTGCCGTTTCTGCACCAATGACATCATCTAACATGTCCCTGACCCCGTCGTCCTCATAACCATCGATGCGTTGTCGCATCACCTCCTCTCTACCACGGTCCTGCTCGGCTAAGTTTATCGGTGGCATGTCAAAGTTTGGCATATATCCGTGCGTGCGAAGGTGGTCAGTCATGTCCTTTTGATTTCTATGGTGACGTCTGGCACATCTCGCACAGGGGCATGGTGGGATAATTCTCATTGGACGACGGAATATCTCCTTCAAATAGACATCGGTTTTCGCGATCCACTCTGATGTTACTCGATTCCGACGGATAAAACCACTGTACATCCACTGATTATCTGCCATCCTCTGCTTTTTTGCAAGCCACACAACATAATTAATGATTCACTTAAATTAATCACATCAAATTTTCATTTTCTACCGCGTTGAATCCACCTACATCTCTAATAGGTAAAGATGGGTCCTAATCCCACCCGAGGATGTGTAGATTGAGTACGTTCTCCATTCTACCCCGTTCTAAGACAAAATTTCGGCAGCACCTCCCCGCTGTTCTCCAGATACACGTCTCGACAAATAGCCGAGAGAATGTGCTCCGGAGAACAATGGGGAGGAGCCGCCGAAATCCTGTCTCGGAACGGGGTAGAACATGGAGAACATACCCAATCTACACATCCTCGGGCTATCCGTGGAAAACGCTGGACAATCTGAAAGAGCTGCGGTGATAAATATGCAATTCAATGCATATTTATCGATGCAACCGTTTCGGACGGGAGACGCCTAGGTTACGCGACTTGACTTGAGAATGAAATCTAGTGACATGAAAAAATGGAGGAGATGGACTTGTAGCTCACCCTCGGCTGTAGGGGAAGGAGTCGAACAACAGAGGGATGCTCAGGGACCAACGCGTCGGACGACGGTCACTCCGATGAAATGCAACACCACAAAGCCTGCAAATTCCATCGCGACAAAAAATATAGAACATCACAACTCATAGAGCATATTTAAAACATTTAAACATGCATTCATTTATTTTTGCATCATGTAGGCAAAAAAACTAACAACATTAATAATATATTCATCATCGTCATCACATATTCATCATCATCATCTATTCGTCATCATCATTGATTCATCTCATCGAACCAGTTTTTTTGCAAGATATGCAATATATAGCATCTCATCGAACCACATATATAGCATTTTAACATAAAACAACATTTTTATATCTTATAATCCATCTATCTAACTATTTATATATCTAACTAATCTATCCATCTAAACCCTAAACAAACTAACCTATGATAGCAGCAGCAAGTAGCAAGCAGCGGCAGCAGCAGGAAATAGCAACCAGCGGCAGCAGCAAGCAGCAAGCAGCAGCGGCAGCGGTGGCAGCAAGCAGCAACGGCAGCAAAGCAGCAGAGCAAGCAGCAGGGGGCTCACCGGCGAGGCAGAGGCGGGGCGGAGCAGGGTGGGGCGGCGACGAGGTCGGGGCGGAGAAGGGCGGCGACGGGCGGGGCAGTGGAGTCGTCCGCCGGCGTAGTCGGGGACGAGGCGGCCGCAGCCGGGGATGGGGCCGCCGGGGACGGGGCGGCCGAGGACGGGGACCGGCCGGCCCGGCTACGACAGCGGTTTTGGGGCGGCGCGGGCAGTGGGGGCGGCGCGGGCGGTGTGGTCGTGGTGGGGGAGGGGATGGGGCGGCGGTGGTGTTGGGGCGGGGGCGGGGCGCGCCGGAGTTGGGGAGGGGATGGGGTGGCGCGGGCGGTGGGGGCGGTGCGGCGGCGGTGGGGAGAGGATAGGGCGGCGGTGGTGTTGGGGCGGGGGCGGGGCGGCACCGGAGTTGGGTGAGGGGATGGGGGTGGCGTGGGCGGTGGGGGAGAGTGGAGACGGCGGCGGTGCGGGACGGCGTGCGGGCGGAGGGTGAGACGGTGCGGGGTCGGGGAGGAAGATTGAGTGGAGGGGGGCGCTGCGGTGTGGATAAGGTCTCGCTATGCCGATGGCTTAGCTGTCGGCATATATGGACAAGCCACGTGGCAATCTATGTCGACGGCTAAGCCGTCGGCATAGGTACCTCAGCAAAATTTTATTTTTATTTTTTTATTTATATTTTTTTTTCACAACATAAATGTTCCTTATCTAAACAAAAAATATACCCCAATGGTATATCGATTGCCCCCCTGCCGGGCGTCGTTGCGGGGCACGGCAGCAGCGACGTCCGTGAGGGGGGCAATCGAGATACCATCGGGGTATATTTTCTGTTTAGATAAGGCAGGATGGGGTTTGACCGGTGGACCTTTTCACGTGGTTGTCATAGCCCAGCCCATAGCTACACCTCCTAACACCGTCCCGGCCCAACCCACCCCAAGATTCCCTCCGTGTCGGCCCGACGTGGCCGTTTCCGCTCTCCGGGACACGGCGGCATCGACGCCTGTGAGGGGGGGCACACCCCGGAGCCGCGTGCCGGGTGCCTGCTCCTGCCACCACGCTTCCACAAGCGTAGGAGGGCCCACCGCAACACCTGGCAGCATTGCTACCCCCCGGGTACCCCGTCCCGTCTCCCCTCTTCGTGACACGACGGAAGCAAGGCCCGTGTTGGGGGGGGGGGGGGGGGGCAATCGATATATATATACTCGAGATATGTTTTCTGTACATAAGGCACATTTAAGTTAATCAAATTAGTTTTGGAAAAAAATAAAAAGGAAAAAGAGAAAATAAATAAAATATTATTAGAAATCTATGCCTACGGCAATGCCGTCGGCATAGCTACGGCCACGAAACGGTAGAGCCATGGATCGATGACGTGGCGTAGGGCGCGGATCGATGACGTGGCAAGGGCCATGGGCCAGGCCTATGCCGACGGCAAGGCCGTCGGCATAGATATGCCACCCCACGGACCGGCGAGCGGCTCGGATCGATGACGTGGCAGACGACGCGGATCGATGACGTGCGCATACCTATGCCGACGGCCCACCGTTAGCCCGTCGGCGTAGGCGTCACGCCGTCAAACCGCCGTCGTCGCCCGGGTAGCCGGGCCCACATGATATGCCGACGGCCGCCTCTATGCCGACGGCCGCCATAGGCATATTTCTTGCGATGCCAACGGCCGACCTATGCCGACGGCCCCCGTCCCGTCGGCACAAATGGATATATGCCGACGGCTTATCTATGCCGATGGCTTGAGGTGGGCCGTCGGGATACACCTATCTATGCCGATGGGGCCGTCGGCATCGCCTGTTTTTCTGGTAGTGAGACCTTGGTAGAAACAAGTAAAGTCTTTCTTCAAAATGAGTTCTTTTGAGGCTCTGGCTTTTTTTGACAATAAGCTCCTACAAGCTACAAAAGAACTGGGCCTAAGCATGTGTGATTATTGATCCATCGGACCACCTTTGTATTCCTGTGAACATAGTGACATGAAATAAAGAGCGTTGTTCTCTTTTCTTTTAAAAAAGAAAGAGAAACTAAGAGTACACTTTTTAAAGCAAAACTAAGCGTACGTACCCGTGACACTAGCTAGCTAGCTGATCGATATTGTTTGTTTGTTGGGTCAAACTCAAACAGGGAATTCCAGCCGGTCGATATTTCAAACTTGGTAGCAGTACCTCTCGATTGCTCATCCACCGCACCGGCAGCGCTGCGGCGGCCTCTAACAGCGTACACGGCGACTGCTGCTGCTCGGACCTTCAGTGAATGACGCATGGAATGGTTCCACGGTGTCTTGTGTGAGAGCAGCGCGTCTGAAATGGTCAACAAATAGATTGTGCACCGGCGGCTAGCTGTTCGTTCTAACAGCCTGGAGGTTTAGATGTCTCTGAAATTAAACAGTGTTAGCCGTCCATTCGGATTAATATTACTAGCATAACTGCCGCCATGATTGCGCACCGGCGGCTAGCTGTCCATTCTAACGACATAGAGGCGGCCGCTGAATCATTCTAACCGCTGAATCTAATGAAGCTAAAATATGCATAGCAGCCGCAATGCGTAATCCTACAGCCAGCTAGCACTTAGAATCATTGACCACACCCCTTCAATACACCTTCTTCAGCAATGCTGGATTTTAGAAGCTATCTGTCCCCCATTAAACTAGTACCGTAGGAATACTGAACAACGTCATACAACCAAATTTTTTTGTTGTTGAGGGTAGTGCTGATCTTTTGGGCATCACATTGTATTTATACTCTCGTTCCGAACAAAACATAGCATCATTCCTAAACCTCTTGACTATACTGCCTCCACCAATTGTTGAGCATGTCTCTCGTCGTGATCCTTCTCGGGCTTCTCTTGTCACCGCATCCCTCCCCGTGTGGTGCTGCCACGGACACCATTGCATCCGGAGAAGCACTTGCCGGGAACAGCACGATCGTCTCCAGCAATGGCAAATTTGCACTTGGCTTCTTCCACACAAGCAGTAAGTCCTCCCAAAACACCCTCAACTGGTATCTAGGCATATGGTTCAACAAGGTCCCCAAGCTAACTCCAGTATGGGTCGCCAATGGTGAAAACCCAATCATAGACCCTGCCTCATCGGTGCTAACAATCACCGGTGAAGGCAATCTTGTCATCTTGAACCAAACCACCAAATCCACCATCTGGTCCGCCCAAACAAATGCCACGACCAATAACACCATTGCTCTACTATTGAATAGTGGAAACTTCATCTTGCAGAGTTCCTCAAACTCATCGAATGTGATGTGGCAGAGCTTTGACTACCCCACTGATTGTCTCCTTCCTGGCATGAAACTGGGTTGGAACAAGGTCACTGGTCTGAACCGCCGTCTAGTTTCTAGGAAGAGTTCGATTGACCTAGCTCCAGGAAAATACATCGGCCAGTTTGACCCAAATGGCACAGATCAGTTCATATATACACGAAGGGACTCGTCCATACCATATTGGTCGAGTGGGATATGGAATGGCCAATACTTTCCCTCGGTAATGTCTATGATGGCATACAAATACAATACAAATTTTACATTTGTCAACAATGACCAAGAGAAGTACTTCACATATGCCGCACCAGATTTTGATGCGACATTTTTTTACTATCTTGTGATGGATGTTTCTGGTCGAACAAAGTCACTCATTTGGGTTGAAGGCTCAGGGGAGTGGAGGTTGATCTATGCTCAACCCATACTTCAGTGTGATGTGTTTGCTGTTTGCGGACCTTTCACCACATGTAATGATAATACACTTCCATTCTGCAATTGTATGAAGGGCTTCTCCATTAGATCGCCCAATGACTGGGAGCTGGAAGATCAAACGGGGGGTTGTAAGAGAAATACTCCATTAGATTGTGGGATTAGCAAAGACATAAGTATGCAAGACATGTTCCACCCTATTACATGTGTTGGATTGCCCAATAATGGTAACAACATAGAAGATGCTCGGAGTGCAAGCAGGTGTGAACAAGTTTGTCTAAGCAATTGCAGTTGCAGTGCATATTCCTATGATAGCAATGGATGTTTTGTTTGGAATGGCGAGTTAATAAATGTGATACAAAAACAATGCAACGACACTATTAATAGTAATAGAGCCACTCTTTACCTTCGCCTTGCTGCCAAAGAGCTGCAAACTAGCTTGGACAAGAACACCACCACCACCACCACCACCACTGCCAACAAAAACAGCAGCAGAAGGTCATTATTCATTGGAGTGTCTGTTGGTGCAAGTTTTGCAATCTTTGGTATATTGTCGCTCTTCTTTCTGGTAATGATTAGGAGAAGGAGGAGGTTGTCTGCTCATAGGATGAATCTTTTTGAAGATAGTGTCGGCATTATTTCATTTAGATACCTTGATTTGCAACATGCGACAAAAAACTTCTCAGAGATGCTAGGGACGGGTGGTTTTGGTTCTGTATTCAAGGGGTTTCTAAATGATTCTTGTGCCATAGCAGTTAAAAGGCTGGATGGTGCTCGTCAGGGAGAGAAGCAATTCAGAACTGAAGTGAGCTCAATTGGAATCATTCAACATATCAATCTAGTTAGACTAATTGGCTTTTGTACTGAGGGGGATAGTAGGTTGCTTGTCTATGAACTCATGCCAAATCGTTCTCTTGATTCTCATTTATTTCAGAGTAATCATACAGAATCGAAATTGACATGGACCATAAGGTATCAGATAGCTCTTGGAGTTGCTAGAGGATTGGCCTACTTGCATGATAGTTGCCAGGATTGCATTATACATTGTGATATTAAGCCTGAGAACATACTTCTTGATGCCTCATTTGTCCCGAAAATAGCAGATTTTGGGATGGCAAAGTTTCTTGGAAGGGATTTTAGTCGAGTTCTCACGACAATGAGAGGAACTGTAGGATATCTTGCGCCTGAATGGATTAGCGGAACTGTTATCACAGCAAAAGTTGATGTCTATAGCTATGGCATGATTTTGTTGGAACTCATATCAGGAAGGAGAAACTCGGATGGAAACAGTACTTCTGATATTGATGATATTTATTTCCCTGTGCTAGTTGCAACTAAGCTACATAAGGGCGATGTGGGGAGTTTGGTGGACCAGAATTTACACGGTGATATCAGTTTGGAACAGGTGGAAAGAGCTTTCAAGGTTGCGTGTTGGTGCATTCAAGATCATGAGTTTGATCGTCCTAGCATGGCCGAAGTTGTTCAATATCTTGAAGGTTTTCTTGAAGTTGACATACCCCCAGTGCCACGGTTTCTTCAAGCTATTGCAGGGAATCCTGACTCAGAATGTAAGCAAGATTTTATTTATATATCTTTACCACAACATAGATTGTTATATTTCAAGAATAGATGCAGGAAACATGCTAACACTTTCAGCTATTGCCTTTTTATAGTACTAGCGGAAGCATTGCCAGCATGCCTAATAGTCTAACTGTGTTCTATTTCTATACATGTGTGCTAGCCAATCTGTAGCTGGATCAAACTTCACAAGAGGCGGAGAAGCGGCAAAATTTCAAAGGAGGTGCATCACATCATGAAGCTCACAATTCGTAGGAAGACCCGTCACAACCTATAATCATGGAGCAAATCTTCCAACCAGGGCCGCGTGAAGGCCGAAAACTCCCAGTTTAGCAGATGTTCTATTACACTGAACATCGTTGAAGTTTTATTCAGGTTGTACCGCATGCTTATTATGGTCTTTAATTGTAGTATGTATCTTTATGTACTTTTTATTCGGGTTGTACCTCATGCTTATTGTGATATTTAATTGTAGTATGTATCTTTGGTTGTACTTTCTATTCGGGTTGTACCTCATGCTTATTGTGATCCATGCATAGCTTGGGCCAAGCCCACTAATTCAAACAGGTGCCGCAACTCGTCGCCGACAGCAACTAGTTGCACTAGTAGAAAAATGCCTATTTGTCCCGGTTCATAAGGCCCATTTGTCCCGGTTCCCAAACCAGGACTAAAGGGTCAGGACTAAAGGCCCCCCCTCCTTTAGTCCCGGTTGTGTTACGAACCGGGACTAAAGGCCCTCCACGTGGCCGCTCTCTGGAGCTCCACCTTTAGTCAACCGGGACTAAAGGAATTTTTTTGAAATTTTGTTTTTCTGAATTTTTTTGAAAAATAAAATTTAATTTTTTTTGAATATTTTCTTATTTTCAAATTTCTGATTTATTTGACAATTCAATCTCTAATCACCCACTCTAATCACCCCTCATCACTGCTCAATTATGAACCACTCATTCCAAATCGTCTAACTTCCCGGCCGGTCACCCATCCTCTCACTACTCCAGCCTGAGCACCCTTAACTTTCGAGTTCTATTCGCCCTAGTTTCCAAGTCTGCACTTGTTGTTTTCCTAACAATATTAAGCTGTCAATCCTATTAACCCTTAGTAGTTGAACTTGAGCATTAAGCACCGTTTGAGTTTGAAATTACTATTCTAAAAAACAATAATTATTTATTAACACTAATATTTCTTGAATAAGTAGTTTGACCATAGTTTGACCACAATTTGACCATAGTTTGACCACAGTTTGACCGGATTTGACAATAGTTTGACCACAGTTTTTGTTTAATTCTTTTTGCTGTTAGGTCACAAAAATTATAAACTTTCTGTTAGTGCCATTAGTTTTCAAATTTGAATAGTTTAAATTTGAATTCTTTGAAATTTGTAATCACTAGTTTGTGATAACTTTCTATAAAATAGATTTTTGAGTGATTCTTTTTCCTGCTATTTAATATTACTGTGTTTTACACTTATATTCAAAAACAGATTTGTTATTTTAGTTTCTAACAAAAATTATTTATGATAATTCTTTTTGCTATTAAAGTTTTCAACAAAAAAATTCTTTATGAAAATTCATTTTGCCATAATGTTTGGAACGAAAATACTTTGATATTTTAGTTGCATAAATTTATATAATTTTGTTTCAAAACTAGAGGTCTTATAAAAGCTTTTTAGTTGATTCCTTTTGCTATTAGAATTTTATAAAAGCTTTTTAGTTGATTCTTTTTGCTATTGAAGAATATTATAGTTTTGTTTTAGTTGATCGTAACAGAATATTTTAATTGATTATTTTAAGTTCATTCTTTTTGCTATTAGTTCATTCTTTTTGCGCTAAATGACCCTGAAATTGAAAAGCACTATAAATGAACTCTGAAAAGGTTGAAAGTTGGCATGATATCATCATTTCACCCACACAGCATGTGCTAAAAAGTTGAGAGGGTTTCGGCAAAAACTGGATGCACTTTGTGTACAAAACAGGCAATCTCTTTCGAAGTATCAGGGTTTCATACGGAAACTCGTCTGTTACAAAGGGATTTCTTTTTTTTGAACTTATTTGAACTCCAAACTTTTTATGTGTTCAAAATGCACCATTCAAAGCCATATCATCAATTTTCAACCCTTTCTGACTTTATTTGTTATTTTTCATGCATTTACTGATTTTTTTTAGTTATATGACCCTGAAATTGAAAAGCACTTCAAATGAACTCTGAAAAGGTTGAAAGTTGGCATGGTATCATCATTTCACCCACATAGTTTGTGCTAAAAAGTTGAGAGGGTTACAGCAAAAACTAGATGCACTTCGTGTACAAAACGGGCGATCTCTTTCGAAGTATCAAGTTTTCATACAGAAACTCGTCTGTTACAAAGGGATTTTTTTTTAACTTATTTGAACTTCAGACTTTTTGTGTGTTTAAAATGCACCATTCAAAGCCAATAATCATCATAGTCATTACCACCAACACTATTTAATCATCATAGTCATAGTGTAGCTATCTAATCACCACCAACACTAGCTAATAATAATCATCATAGTCATTACCACCAACACTAGCTATTTAATCATCATAGTCATAGTGTAGCACATCATCATCTTCAAACTCATTCTAGCTAGCTAATCACTCCTGCTGCTCTCTCTCAGGTAAAATAGCATAGAACATGTGTAGCACTCCTGCTTCATTATATTGGAGCATGCAGATGAACCTGTCTCCTAATTGTGGGCTGCGCTTCTGATTGCTGCCCCCTAGTACTTCTCTGCGATCCTTCACAATTTTGCTCTAGTCTTTGACTATTAAGACTTGCTCGCTTTTAGAAATCCTGAATGCACTCATGTGCAATGTAGGATGTCTTGGCCGTAAGCTAACCATTGCCATGCGACCTTTAGGCTCGACCCAATGAGGCACAACTTTCATTGGGAGTCCCTGTTGAAGAACATTGTAGTAACATACTTAGCAATGAAGTTTAGCTTAAAAAATAATGTATGCAAAAGATGCACTGAGGACAAATAGTAAAAATCTTACCATCTTTCCTAAATAGATATGACCGTAGTTCAATACGCACGATAGTGGTTGCATGTTTTGAGTACTAAGATTTTCAAGTCCAGGAAAATAATTTGTCTTGACAGTATCAAGATCCTCAAGCCATGAAACATAATGACTTATCTCCTCGCAGTTTAGTTCAGCCCCGGGACAGTAGTAGGTCATGTCTTCCAAGCGCTAGACATGTTTGCTTGAATGGAAATAAGCTGTCAATAGAAATTAGTTGTCAACTATTTTTGAATAAACAATATCCAAGACATAAATATGGTTGAGAAACTCACATAATGGTAGAACTGGAGGCGTCTGCACATCGACCCAGATGTCGATATTACCTTCAATATCATCTTCCGGACGAATATCAAAGGTGATAAGCATATCAGGCTCAAATGCATAAGCCTTGCATAGTGATCTCCAATTTTTGCATTCAAAATAGGTGTACGTGTCTGTATTGTATAATTTTGCGGCAAAAGTATAACCATGCTCGGTCCTCAAGTGAACTATCTTTACCTCCATAGTTTTCATAGGACTGAAACCAATCTTATCCAAGACATAAATTCTTGCATGGCAGGGGATACGCTAGTAGAATAGTAAAAAATTAAAATTATAAGTTGAAGCAAAAGAAGCAGAAGTCATGCTTAATTACGAAAAAAGACTTGTCGTTGTGACTTACTATATCCACTTCGAAGGTCTCATCCAACTTGATGCTGAAGCGCCTACCACCAAATAAGAAATTTCTGTCGCACAGGCCGCGCTCGTCTTCGCAGTATTCGCACATACCGAAATCATTTTCGTCGTCAGACATTTCCTATGTTCATAGTTGATCAAAAATTGATTGAAGGCAACTACCAGGAAACTCAACAAACAGATCACTATTACTCAATATGCAACGGGTTGACTTTAGGTCTGTCGAGTCTTCCTTCCTGAACTCTCATCTCATGTATATGGTGGGCACTCCCTCTCTGATATTGCGACCGTCGGTGATGGTCGCTACTCCTCCTTTCCCTAGTGCATTACAAATATCTAGCACAAGGAAAAGAAGGAGAAGCGACCCCCACGACAACAGTCGGCATTCTTCTTCTCTCATATATGGTGGACACTCCCTCACCGTTTCGACCGTCGATGATGGTCGCTACTCCTTCTTCCCCTAGTGCGTAACAAAGGTCTAGCACAAAAGAGAAGAAGGAGAAGCGACCCCCACGACAACAGTCGGCATTCTTCCTCTCTCAAATATATATAATAACAAACAATAATAAAAGTAAGAAAATTACACAAGTATCTATCTTAATCATACAAGTAAGAACTTTTTTCTTTTACAAAGAAGATAAGACCAAGAGGCTCACCACTGTGGTGCCGGCGACGAGATCGGCGCGGGCGATCAACGGCGGTGAGGACGGGGACGGGACAGGACGGACCGCCAAACCTAGACAAATCTCGAGGAAAATGGAGCTTGGACAAGGAGCTT
Source organism: Thinopyrum elongatum (assembly GCA_011799875.1). NCBI lineage: Eukaryota > Viridiplantae > Streptophyta > Magnoliopsida > Poales > Poaceae > Thinopyrum > Thinopyrum elongatum. The sequence continues at coordinate 7,241,901 of CM022298.1, forward strand.
CGAGAGGAGAAAACTTAAGTGTGGCTCGGGCATTTCATCAAACACCTCATGTGCATACGAGGTGAGCTAGAGCACCACAAAGCTCTCCCACGGCCGACCCAAAAAACAGAGCACTCCACTGCTCTGCTCGCGGGCGAGGGGGTATATATAGGCATCTCCCTTTGGTCCCGGTTCCAGCCACGAACCGGGACCAATGGTTGTGGGCCAGGAGCGAGGCCCATTGGTCCCGGTTCGTGGCTGGAACCGGGACCAAAGGGGCCAGACGAACCGGGACCAATGTCCCAAGAGGCCCGGCCGCCCCCCTGGCCTCACGAACCGGGACCGATGCCCCCTTTGGTCCCGGTTCGTGAGTGAACCGGGATTAATGGGCTGGCCCTGCCTGGACCAAAGCCCTGTTTTCTACTAGTGTTGAGTAGCGCTCCTTCGGGGGCCTCCCGAACGATCACATGGGGAGGGCTGAGAACGTGCCACTTTGCGCGCTCTCAGCCGCCGCCACGCGTCGCGCTCTGGATGCTCCCTTCGTATTTTATTTATTATTTTTACGCACACGTTTTCGGCTTTTTAGATGGTTTTTTCGTTTATTTTGCTTTTCGGTTTTCCACAGGTCTTTCTTAGCATTTCGACAAAAAAAAATCAAATTTTTTTGCCAGAAAAAATGCATTTCTTTTTCCGTGATAGGCATAATTTTGCTTCCGAGCCGTGCTTCTCAGAAACAAAAAAAAACATGTTTTCTCTTCTTTTTTCTTTCGAGATAGGCATGGTTTTGCTTCCCGAGAGCCACGATCGTGCCTCTCGGAAACAAAAAAGAACATGTTTTCTCTTTTTTTTTATGAGAGGCACGTTTTTGCTTCCGCGAGAGGCACGTCCATACCTCTCGGAAACGGGAAAAAAATGCATTTTCTCTTTTTTTTTCTACCATCAGAGGCACGGATTTGCTTTCGCGAGAGGCATGGTGCCTATCGAAAACGGCTTTCAGAAAGGGAAAGAAGGGCTCACGGTTCAGTTTTTTCGTTCGGTTTTTTCATGAAAAAAGTCCGTCAAAATCTATCAACATGGGATCTAGTTTTGAAAATCTCAACACGAGGAATCCAACGGTGAAAACCATTTGAAATTTGGACGCACGATTTAAGAGATAAAACATTTTGAATAAATGGAGCTATGAAAAAAGGAAAAACTCACATGTTGCGACAAGTGGCACACATGCAGTGCACCACTTTTTTTTTGAACATCAGTACAGACACAAGCGCTCATATACACGCGCATACACTCACCCCTATGAACGCACACACGCACCCTACCCCTATGAGCACTTTCGAAAGACTGAGCCGGCATATCATCTTGAGATTTACGAAGTCACTGTAGGCACCTCGTCATTGATGGGAACGTCTCCTCCCACTGAATGGGCATCGCCAGAAATCCTGAAATAAATTTAGGAATAAATGCGAGCACCAGGATTTGAACACTGGTGGGCCGGGGATACCACAGTCTCTCTAACCATCCAACCATAGGTTGATTCACACATGCAGTGCGCCACTTGTCACAACTTGAGAAGGTGTGAGTGGTTTTTGAAAGTATTACTCCTCAATTAGTGATTTCGCTCGTCGCCAACCATGGTTGCCTATAAGGATGGACATAACGAGTGGGCTTTTTGGCCCGCTCATGGCCGCTCTGTCTTGGCCCGCTCAATCCTGGCCCGCTAGATAAATCGGACTGCAAAATCAGGCCGAAGAAAACGTCGGTCCGGTCTGTAAAATCTTGAGCGAGAAAATGTCGGTCCAGTCTGGTCTTTAACTGAGCCGACCGAGCGGACCGAGAAACGCAGTCATCGTTGTTACCCTTCCTTGTCGTCGCGGCCCCTGGCAGCCCCTGGGTGAACCACCGTGTCCCCGAGCTTGCCCTCTCCTTCCTTCCTCTCTTCCCCGTGCCGCATAGCCTCTTTCCGCCGCTCGCCGTCGCTGCTGTGCGTGCACTGCCGCCGTTTGCGAGTTCTCGACCATGGCAACCGTTTCAGCACAGCACGCACGCATGAAACGCTCGGCCGTTATTTTCGGATCGTGGGAGAAACGCTCGGCCGTGATTTTCTCGTCCAACAAATCAGCTTCCTATAATCACGCGCAATCCTACGGTGTCGTTTCCTTTTATTCAGTCGAAACAAAAAATATTGAAAGTATGAGAGAAACAGGGCTTGATCCAAAAATCACGTTAGCATCTCCACGTCCGATTTGATCCGCTAATCACGCAAGACCCGCACATGAGTAATCGTGGGCTCATGCACACGATAGATTACTTGCATGCAATAGAAAAACTGCTAATGAACAAACATGTGCACGTTCATGGCAAAGAGCTGCGGCGCCCACGCACTTCCCACGGCACCTCGCCCACCTCGACACCGGCTCTCTGTTGCCACGCAAAATTGCAGCACGGCATCATGGTAACCGTCGTGCTTTTGTTACGACGAACGGTTGCATTACGAGCAAAACAACAAAGATTCTTCGCTTTCGTAGAGGAGAGATGACCGTTATTCAAGGCAGAATGGCAAAGATCAACCAAACTCCCTAGGGCTGCTAGGGCTCGGCATGGGAAACGATGAAAATAGATGAACGTGAAAAGGTATTGTGTTTTTTGCGAATAGATCGATTGCTATCTCTCTCACGGCCGTGGCTTATTTATTAAGGCACGCAGGACTTGGCGTATATAGGAGGACTTGTCGTACAAGAGTATAACTCCAAAACTAAACTGATCAGGACCAATACTTTACTTGATTCGGTTACCATGTATACCACTTCACGTTTTAAATCGGCCAACTGACCTGCATTAAGCACTCCTTGCCTTATACGAATATATATAAAATATTTCGGCCATGTCGCAATCACACTAGATAAAGTAGCCCAAGTTCTAAGCATATGTACAAATACTCTTGAGCCTACAAGGAAAATAATAAATTATTCATGCAACGTTGCAAATCAAACTGAATAATGGCCATCAGCACTAAACATACTTCTTCACATACATAGATATATAGCCCATGCACACAACACGCCCATGGTTCAGCTTAGTATCTGATTCTTCTTAGGACTTAAATCTTCGCTGTCCATGAAAATTCCTGTTGCAATACTTCAACAATGCATCAACCGATCAGCTTGATAAATCATTGAATTAATTTGGCTCATCATATACTAACTAGCCAAATTATACCATCAACACATGCCCCCTGTTTTTGGTACAATTGCATTGACCAAACATATTATAGCAGTTACCGTAGGATGAAGTCTATCACTGATCATATTATTACTCAGGGCGATGTCCAAAGATATATCGACCAAATTTTCTTAGGGCGATATCTCAAATAACATATCGGCCAAATTTGCTTAGGGTGATATTTGGAATAACATATCGGCCACAACATGTTCAGGCCTCCTGCCACATGCTAGCTAGGATAGTACTTCTTCAAATGTTTTTCATTGAGAGCGTTTGACAACTTATCTCTCTGCAAAGATTGTACAAAATATGAATTTCCAGGAACAATCTTTATAATTTTATACGGGCCTTCCCAACTCGGCGACCATTTGCTGAATTTTGTATGTTTAGTTCCAATAGGTAAAATCGTTTTCCACACTAAATCTCCTATTTGAAATGATTTCTCTCTCACCTTTTTATCATAAGCCTTGGCCACTCTTAATTTCTCCTTCTCAATTTCTCGCAAAGCACTTAATCTCTCTTCTCAAATATCATCTATCTTATCCATCATCAAATCATTATAATTTACAGCCGGCAAATCATTTTGTCTGGCCACTCTAAGAGTTTGTAAATTGACCTCTACAGGTAACACCGCCTCCTGAGCATATACTAGATCATATGGTGCTACTTGAGTCGCTCCGTGCTTAGATATCCGATGAGCTCATTAAGCTTCCGAAAGTACCTCATGCCACCTTTCCGGATGCTCCTCAATTTTCTTCTTTATAAGCTTAATTAAAGTTTTATTGCTAGATTTGGCCTGTCCATTAGCTTGACCATAATAAGGAGATAAATTTAACAATTTAATTCCTAAAGATTCGGCAAATTCACGAAATTGATGAGACATAAAAGAAGCACCTCGATCAGTAGTTAAAGTTTGAGGGATACCGAATCTTTGAATAATATGCTCTAAAACAAAACTAATAACATTCTTATGAGTCATATTTTTCAAAGGAACTGCTTCAGTCCATTTAGTAAAATAATATGTTGCAACTAGGACGAAGGGATGTCTTTTAGAAGACGAAGGATGTATTTCACCAATTCTAAATATACTAAACCTAGCTAGGTATCTTTTACCTGGGTTTTTTTTGACTTTTTTCTATCAGTGAAAAACCTACCAATCGATGCGCGACACATTAATTACTGTGGGACATGATGGGGTACGCTTCCGGGTGCGCTTTGGTGATTTTCCTGCCGACCGCTTCATCCCTTTTATTTTTTATTTCATCTCTTTGGTCCACGCTTCTCTTCTTGATTATCTCCCTCTCTCTGGAAGTCTCCAGGCCAATCTGATGCCACTGTTGCGCTGCCGTTCCACCGCCGGACGTTTCTATAAAAAGGGAAGGGCTCGCTTCGACCCTTCGGGCCGTCCCGTACTGTCTGATCCTTACATCGCGCCGCCGGATCCTCCCGTCCTGGATCCCTGCCGCCATGTCCATCTTCACGGCGCTGTCCCTGCCACTCTGCACATCGCGGTGCCATACGCCGACGGCGACCTCTCCTTGGCGCTTGACGTCGGCCGGTCGATGGCTGTGGTGTGCTGCTGCCAATGCCTAGGTTTTCGATGAGCGGTGGCCGCACCCCTCGCTTCTCCGCCTCTCCGCACCTCACGCATAATTCCGGTTCGGGGTGGGAGACTTTTCCTCCCGGCCCTTGCATCGCCCCCTTGGGTGACTCGGGGGCGACTAGGGTTCCGCGGCCGCCGCCACCCCCTCCACTTCCTTTCTCCTCTCGCCGCTACCGGAGACGGCCGCCGGGAAGCCCGCGCGGGCGCCGGTGAAGGTGGCGGCGAGGATCTCGGCGCTCCATCCCCTCGCGGAGGCCAGTGGTTCCTGGAGCGGCAGCCCCAGCCGGAGAGGCGGCTTCGTCGGGCTGTTGGCGGCGTCCGCAGGCGGTGCTGGCCAGCATGCTTGGCCGCGCGGGCGGCGGGTGGCTGGTGGAATCCGGCCACGGCGCGTGATACGTCTCCGACATATCTATAATTTATGAAGTATTCATGTCATGTTTACAATAATTTTATATGGTTTTGGTATGATTTGATTAGAACTAACCCGGACTGACGCTGTTTTCAGCAGAACTACCGTGGTGTCGTTTTTTGTGCAGAAATAAAAGTTTTCGGAATGGGCTGAAAATTTACGGTGATTTTTTATGGACCAAAATAGAACTCCGAAGCACAAGAGTTGGACCAGAAGCTTCACAAGGAAGCGGCAAGGGTGGAGGGCGTGCCCACACCCCTAGGGCGGCAAGGGTGGAGGGCGTGCCCACACCCCTAGGGCGCGCCCCCCTGTATTGCCGCTGCCTCATGGACCCCCTTGACGTGAGACCGACGCCAAAAATTCCTATAAATCCCCAAACCTCCAAAAAGAAACCTAGATCGGAAGTTCCGCCGCCGCAAGCCTTTGTAGCCACGAAAAATCAATCTAGGCCCTCTCCGGCACCCTGCTAGAGCGGGTCATCTAATGGGGAACGTAGTATGCAATTTCAAAAAAATTCCTATGCTCACGCAAGATCTATCTAGGAGATGCATAGCAACGAGAGGGGGAGAGTGTGTCCACGTACCCTCGTAGACCGAAAGCGGAAGCGTTTGTTTAACGCGGTTGATGTAATCGAACGTCTTCTCGATCCAACCGATCAAGCACCGAACGTACGGCACCTCCGAGTTCTGCACACGTTCAGCTCGATGACGTCCCTCGAACTCTTGATCCAGCAAACTGTCGAGGTAGAGTTCCGTCAGCACGACGGCGTGGTGACGGTGATGGTGAAGTGATCCGCGCAGGGGGGCGCCGCACACGGCTTGGAACAATTGATGTGTGTTAGAGGCGCCCCCACCCCCGTATATAAAGGAGGGAGAGGGGAGGAGGCCGGCCCTAGGCGCGCCCCAAGTGGGAGGAGTCCCACTTGGGCTCCTAGTAGGATTCGGCCCCCCTTCCTTTTATCGGAGGAGGAAAGGGGGAAGGAGAGAGAGAGGGAGAAGGAAAGGGGGGCGCCGCCCCCTTCCCTAGTCCAATTTCGGACTCCTCCCTTGGGGGGGGGGGGGGGGCGCCACCCCTATGTGGGCTGGTTTACCTCCCTCCTATGGCCCATATGGCCCATATCTTCCCCCGGGGGGTTCCGGTAACCCCCTCGGTACTCCGATATGTACCCGATACATTGCGAAACACTTCCGGTGTCCGAATACTATCATCCAATATATCAATCTTTACCTCTCGACCATTTCGAGACTCTTCGTCATGTCCGTGATCTCATCCGGGACTTCGAACAACATTCGGTCACCAAATCACATAACTCATATAATACAAATCGTCATCGAACGTTAAGCGTGCGGACCCTACGGGTTCGAGAACTATGTAGACATGACCGAGACACCTCTCCGATCAATAACCAACAGTGGAACCTGGATGCTCATATTGGTTCCTACATATTCTACGAAGATCTTTATCGGTCAAACCGCAATGACAACATACGTAATTCCCTTTGTCATCGGTATGTTACTTGCCCGAGATTCGATCGTCGGTATCTTCATACCTAGTTCAATCTCGTTACCGTCAAGTCTCTTTACTCGTTCCGTAATGCATCATCCCACAACTAACTCATTAGTCACATTGCTTGCAAGGTTTATCATGATGTGCATTACCGAGAGGGCCCAGAGATACCTCTCCGATACTCGGAGTGACAAATCCTAATCTCGATCTATGCCAACCCAACAAGCTCCTTCGGAGATACCTGTAGAGCATCTTTATAATCACCCAGTTACGTTGTGATGTTTGATAGCACACAAGGTATTTCTCCGGTATTCGGGAGTTGTATAATCTCATAGTCAAAGGAATATGTATAAGTCATGAAGAAAGCAATAGCAATAAAACTTAACGATCATTATGCTAAGCTAACGGATGGGTCTTGTCCATCACATCATTCTCCTAATGATGTGATCCCGTTTATCAAATGACAACTCATGTCTATGGTTAGGAAACTTAACCATCTTTGATTAACGAGCTAGTCTAGTAGAGGCTTACTAGGGACACTATGTTTTGTCTATGTATCCACACATGTATCAAGTTTCCAGTTAATACAATTCTAGCATGAATAATAAACATTTATCATGATATAAGGAAATATAAATAACAACTTTATTATTGCCTCTAGGGCATATTTCCTTCAGTCTCCCACTTGCACTAGAGTCAATAATCTAGATTACATTGTAATGATTCTAACACCCATGGAGTCTTGGTGCTGATCATGTTTTGCTCATGGAAGAGGCTTAGTCAACGGGTCTGCCACATTCAGATCCATATATATTTTGCAAATCTCTATGTCTCCCTCCTTGACTTGATCACGGATGGAGTTGAAGCGTCTCTTGATGTGTTTGGTTCTTTTGTGAAATCTGGATTCCTTCGCCAAGGCAATTGCTCCAGTATTGTCACAAAAGATTTTCATTGGACCCGATGCACTAGGTATTACACCTAGATCGGATATGAACTCCTTCATCCGGACTCCTTCATTTGCTGCTTCCGAAGCAGCTATGTACTCCGCTTCACACGTAGATCCCGCCACGACGCTTTGCTTGGAACTGCACCAACTGACAGCTCCACCATTCAATATAAATATGTATCCCGTTTGTGACTTAGAGTCATCTGGATCAGTGTCAAAGCTAGCATCGATGTAACCATTTACGACGAGCTCTTTGTCACCTCCATAAACGAGAAACATATCCTTAGTCCTTTTCAGGTACTTCAGGATGTTCTTGACCGCTGTCCAGTGATCCACTCCTGGATTACTTTGGTACCTCCCTGCTAAACTTATAGCAAGGCACACATCAGGTCTGGTACACAGCATTGCATACATGATAGAACCTATGGCTGAGGCATAGGGAATGACTTTCATTTTCTCTCTATCTTCTGCAGTGGTCGGGCATTGAGTCTGACTCAACTTCACACCTTGTAACACAGGCAAGAACCCTTTCTTTGACTGATCCATTTTGAACTTCTTCAAAACTTTATCAAGGTATGTGCTTTGTGAAAGTCCAATTAAGCGTCTTGATCTATCTCTATAGATCTTGATGCCCAATATATAAGCAGCTTCACCGAGGTCTTTCATTGAAAAACTCTTATTCAAGTATCCTTTTATGCTATCCAGAAATTCTATATTATTTCCAATCAACAATATGTCATCCACATATAATATTAGAAATGCTACAGAGCTCCCACTCACTTTCTTCTAAATACAGGCTTCTCCAAAAGTCTGTATAAAACCATATGCTTTGATCACCTCATCAAAGCATATATTCCAACTCCGAGATGCTTGCACCAGTCCATAAATGGATCGCTGGAGCTTGCACACTTTGTTAGCACCTTTAGGATCGACAAAACCTTCTGGTTGCATCATATATAACTCTTCTTTAAGAAATCCATTAAGGAATGCAGTTTTGATGTCCATTTGCCAGATTTCATAATCATAGAATGCGGCAATTGCTAACATGATTCGGACAGACTTAAGCATCGCTACGGGTGAGAAGGTCTCATCGTAGTCAACTTCTTGAACTTGTCGAAAACCTTTCGCAACAAGTCGAGCTTTGTAGACAGTAACATTACCATCAACGTCAGTCTTCTTCTTGAAGATCCATTTATTCTCTATGGCTTGCCGATCATCGGGCAAGTCAACCAAAGTCCACACTTTGTTCTCATACATGGATCCCATCTCATATTTCATGGCCTCAAGCCATTTCGCGGAATCTGGGCTCATCATCGCTTCCTCATAGTTCGTAGGTTCGTCATGGTCTAGTAACATGAATTCCAGAACAGGATTACCGTATCACTCTGGTGCGGAACGTACTCTGGTTGACCTACGAGGTTCGGTAGTAACTTTATCTGAAGTTTCATGATCATCATCATTAGCTTCCTCACTAATTGGTGTAGGCATCACGGGAACGGTTTTCTGCGATGAGCTACTCTCCAATTCGAGAGAAGGTACAATTACCTCATCAAGTTCTACTTTCCTCCCACTCACTTCTTTCGAGAGAAACTCCTTCTCTAGAAAGGATCCATTTTTAGCAACAAATATCTTGCCTTCGGATCTGTGATAGAAGGTGTACCCAACAGTTTCTTTTGGGTACCCTATGAAGATGCACTTCTCCGATTTGGGTTCGAGCTTATCAGGCTGAAGCTTTTTCACATAAGCATCGCAACCCCAAACTTTAAGAAATGACAGCTTAGGTTTCTTGCCAAACCACAGTTCATACGGTGTTGTCTCAACGGATTTAGATGGTGCCCTATTTAACGTGAATGCAACTGTCTCTAATGCATAACCCCAAAACGCTAGTGGTAAATCGGTAAGAGACATCATAGATCGCACCATATCTAATAAAGTACGGTTACGACGTTCGGACACACCACTACGCTGTGGTGTTCCAGGTGGCATGAGTTATGAAACTATTCCACATTGTTTTAAATGAAGGCCAAACTCGTAACTCAAATATTCGCCTCCGCGATCAGATCGTAGAAACTTTATTTTCTTGTTACGATGATTTTCCACTTCACTCTGAAATTCTTTGAACTTTTCAAATGTTTCAGACTTGTGTTTCATTAAGTAGATATACTCATATCTGCTCAAATCATCTGTGAAGGTAAGAAAATAACGATACCCGCCGCAAGCCTCAACACTCATCGGACCGCATACATCGGTATGTATTATTTCCAACAAGTCAGTGGCTCGCTCCATTGTTCCGGAGAACGGAGTCTTAGTCATCTTGCCCATGAGGCATGGTTCGCAAGCATCAAATGATTCATAATCAAGTGATTCCAAAAGTCCATTCGCATGGAGTTTCTTCATGCGCTTTACACCAATATGACCTAAACGGAAGTGCCACAAATATGTTGCACTATCATTATCAACTTTGCATCTTTTGGCATCAATATTATGAATATGTGTATCACCATGATCGAGATTCAATAAAAATAGACCACTCTTCAAGGGTGCATGACCATAAAAGGTATTACTCATATAAATAGAACAACCATTATTCTCTGATTTAAATGAATAACCGTCTCGCATCAAACAAGATCCAGATATAATGTTCATGCTCAACGCTGGCACGAAATAACAATTATTCAGGTCTAAAACTAATCCCGAAGGTAGATGTAAAGGTAGCGTGCCGACGGCGATCACATCGACCTTGGAACCATTCCCGACGCGCATCGTCACCTCGTCCTTAGCCAATCTTCGTTTAATCCGTAGCCCCTATTTCGAGTTGCAAATATGAGCAACATAACAAGTATCAAATACCCAGGCGCTACTACAAGCATTAGAAGGTACACATCAATAACATGTATATCAAATATACCCTTGTTCACTTTGCCATCCTTCTTATCCGCCAAATACTTGGGGCAGTTCCGCTTCTAGTGACCAGTCCCTTTACAGTAGAAGCACTCAGTTTCAGGCTTGGGTCCAGACTTGGGCTTCTTCCCGGGAGTAGCAACTTGCTTGCCATTCTTCTTGAAGTTCCCCTTCTTTCCCTTGCCCTTTTTCTTGAAACTAGTGGTTTTGTTAACCATCGACACTTGATGCTCTTTGTTGATTTCTACCTCCGCAGATTTGAGCATAGCGAAGAGCTCGGGAATTGTCTTATCCATCCCTTGCATATTATAGTTCATCACGAAGCCTTTGTAGCTTGGTGGCATTGATTGAAGAACTCTGTCAATAACACTATCATCCGGAAGATTAACTCCCAGCTGAGTCAAGTGGTTATGGTACCTAGACATTCTGAGTATGTGTTCACTGACAGAACTGTTCTCCTCCATCTTGCAGCTATAGAACTTGTTGGAGACTTCATATCTCTCAACTCGGGCATTTGCTTGAAATATTAACTTCAACTCCTGGAACATCTCATATGGTCCATGACGTTCAAAACGTCTTTGAAGTCTCGATTCTAAGCCGTAAAGCATGGCACACTGAACTATAGAGTAGTCATCAGACCGCGTCTGCCAGACGTTCAGAGCGTCTACATTAGCGGGAGGGGGCTTTTCACCTAGCGGTGCATCAAGGACATAATTCTTCTGTGCAGCAATGAGGATAATCCTCAAGTTACGGACCTAGTCCGTGTAGTTTCTACCATCATCTTTCAACTTAGCTTTCTCTAGGAACGCATTAAAATTCAAGGGAACGGTAGCACGGGCCATTGATCTACAACATAGATATGCAAAAACTATCAGGACTAAGTTCATGATAAATTAAGTTCAATTAATCATATTACTTAAGAACTCCCACTTAGATAGACATCCCTCGAGTCATCTAAATGATCACGTGATCCATATCAACTAAACCATGTCCGATCATCACGTGAGATGGAGTAGTTTTCAATGGTGAACATCTCTATGTTGATCATATCTACTATATGATTCACGTTCGACCTTTCGGTCTCCAGTGTTCCGAGGCCATGTCTGTACATGCTAGGATCTTCAAGTTAAACCCGAGTATTCCGCATGTGCAAAACTGTCTTGCACCCGTAGTATGTGAATGTAGAGCTTATCACACCCGATCATCACGTGGTGTCTCAGCACGACGAACTTTCACAACGGTGCATACTCAGGGAGAACACTTATACCTTGAAATTTTAGTGAGGGATCATCTTATAATGCTACCTCTGTACTAAGCAAAATAAGATGCATAAAAGATAAACATCACATGCAATCAAAATATGTGACATGATATGGCCATCATCATCTTGTGCCTTTGATCTCCATCTCCAAAGCACCGTCATGATTCCCATCGTCACCGGCTTGACACCTTGATCTCCATCGTAGCGTCGTTGTCGTCTCGCCAACTATTGCTTCTACAACTATCGCTAACGCATAGTGATAAAGTAAAGCAATTACATGGCGATTGCATTTCATACAATAAAGCAACAACCATAAGGCTCCTGCCAGTTGCCGATAACTTTTACAAAACATGATCATCTCATACAATAACGTATATCACATCATGTCTTGACCATATCATATCACAACATGCCCTGCAAAATTAAGTTAGACGTCCTCTACTTTGTTGTTGCAAGTTTTACATGGCTGCTACGGGCTTCTAGTAAGAACCGTTCTTACCTACGCATCAAAACCACAACAATGTTTCGTCAAGTTTGCTGTTTTAACCTTCAACAAGGACCGGCCATAGTCAAATTCGATTCAACTAAAGTTGGAGAAACAGACACCCGCCAGCCACCTTTATGCAAAACAAGTTGCATGTCTGTCGGTGGAACCGGTCTCATGAACATTGTCATGTAAGGTTGGTCCGGGTAGCTTCATCCAACAGTACCACCGAATCAAAATAAGACGTTGGTGGTAAGCAGTATGACTATCATCGCCCACAACTCTTTGTGTTCTACTCGTGCATATCATCTACGCATAGACCTGGCTCGGATGCCACTCATGGGGAACGTAGCATGCAATTTCAAAAAAAATCCTACGCTCATGCAAGATCTATCTAGGAGATGCATAGCAATGAGAGGGGGAGAGTGTGTCCATGTACCCTCGTAAACCGAAAGCGGAAGCGTTTGTTTAACGCGGTTGATGTAGTTGAACGTCTTCTCGATCCAACCGATCAAGCACCGAACATACGGCACCTCCGAGTTCTGCACACGTTCAGCTCGATGACGTCCCTCGAACTCTTGATCCAGCAAAGTGTTGAGGGAGATTTCTGTCAGCACGATGGCATGGTGACGGTGATGGTGAAGTGATCCGCGCAGGGCTTTGCCTAAGCACTATTCACTAGTAGAAAAAAGCCCATTTGTCCCGGTTCCAGAGGCCCATTTGGCCCGGTTCTGGAACAGGGACTAAAGGGTCGGGACTAAAGCCCAATACCTTTAGTCCCGGTTCGCCTACGAACCAGGACAGATGGGGCTCCACGTGGCCGCTGCGGCTTGCCCAGGCAGGAGGGCCTTTTGTCCCGGTTGGTAGCACCAACCGGGACCAAAAAGCATCCACGCGTCAGCAGTTCAGGGCAGTTCAGGGGCTGGGTTTTTTTTTGGAAAGGGGGGGGGGGTTTGGGGGTTTTGGGGGTTTTGTAGGGTTAATTTAGGGGTTTCATATATTGTGTTAGCTAGCTAATAGAGAGAAGTGTCCTCTCTTATCTCCGTGCTTGGTCGACGCTACGTACTATACATATAGAGAGGACTCGACATGCTAGCTAGTAAGCAAATGAAGGAAACCATTAAGTACACAAGATCGTCATGAACATATACAGAGAGAAGTGATCGACCTCTCCTTCTCCGAGAGATTGGTCGAACAACAAGTTTTCGTATATCTATCCGACGCTACTCGCTACATATATACAATATAATATCTCCTACAATCCCTAACATCTGATGTCAAGTTCCACATGGTATTCTCCGGCTTTATTTATGACGTGGTCAAGAAAGAATCCCGCCAATTCCTCTTGAATTGCTCGTATGCGATCTTGTGGTAGGATTTCATCTCGCATCTGCCACATCTAATTTGAAGAAGGGGGTCAATACATATATATGAATGAAACTCAACACAAATGATGGTAATAAAATAAAATTGTGAATATTATTGCTTACGCACTTCATATTGTTTTTAAGAGTAGCCCCGCTCACAGGTCGTGTGGCGGATGAACTCGCAAACGTACTATCCACAAAAATTATTCCCGCCTTCCTGCCACAACCACTTTACAAGAAATAGAGGTCAATCAAATTGATAAGCAAGCATGCTAAATGGTATTGATGAAACTAGCTAGAATCAATGGGAGATGTGTGGAACTAGCTAGTAGAACTTACTTTCGGGTGTGTAAATCGCAGCTCCCCCGGCAGTCCCGGAGCTTCTGCGGTGAACTCTTTCCAAACCCTACCAGACAAAGAAAACAATTACTTGATATCAGGAAATTAACAAAGTTGTCGATATGGTGCGATAACGATCGATCGAACTTACTTCTCGAGCATTTTAGTCATGACCGCATACTCCTTGGGATCTTTTCATCTCGAGTCTAAGACGGTTACTAGTCCCTGCTCAAGCTTAATCTCTAGGAGAATAAAGTGGAAGCTGCGCACGCATGCATAACTCATCAATTACATTACTATAACCTCGAGTAATAAGGGAAACCGAATATGCAGAAGACAGTAACACTCACTTGAAGTTGTAAGGAAAGAGTATTTTATCTTTGTTTTGATTTTGAAGCAACGATTGTAGCAAGTTGGCCTCGGTTTCTTTGGCATTATATTTAACCGTCCATTCATCTATGAGATTTGTGTTAATGAACCCAGTATCATAGATTTGTGCTTTTCTGCATTCGACGATCTTCAATCTGCATAATATAGTGAGGATAATTATATATACATGCAATGAAAGAGCTGAGCTATATATAGAGACTTAATTACAGAAGTAGTACTTACAGAAAGTAGCAAGTGACGATTATTTTATCGAGGGCCTTTTGATTGAAAAACTAGAAGAACTCCTCAAATGGAACAGACAACAGATCAATTCCAACGAGGTCATGCTCCTCTTTAACTCTCAGCATCAAAGTATCCTTCCCAGACTCGCTGCAGGTGTCCATGTACCACTCATGGAATCTTCGCATCATCGTTGTTAAAGGAGGATGACCAGGTTTGATGAGAGGCTTCCCGTACCGGTATTTGTGTTCGTCCACCTCCATTGTATCAAAATGTGCATCGTCGGGCAGGTAATCTGCAGGATTGGTACCGGGCACCATCCCCGGATGATTAGCGACGATATCGCTAGACACCTTGAGTGGGGGGGATGATTTGTTCGCTTGTTCGCCGAGCTGGGGAATTTTTTTCCCACTTCTTCGTTCTGCTAACCTTCGATCACTGCAAGTACTTCCCGACCGCTCCAATTCCTGATATGTCCTTTCAATAATGCGCTCATAGTTGGTTTGCGGCAGAGACGGTGGTGGTCGCTTCAGGGCATCGAGAGTGCGCTTCGCTTTCACCGGATCAATCGTCTCCTTCGGAGGTGGAGGTTTCTTTGCAAAAAAGTCCCTCACTTGGGCACGAGAGATGTCCTCGTTTTCCTTGTCGGTCCTCTCATATGGTAACTTTTCCAGAGGCTTGAGAGATGGACCGTATCTAAATTGCCTCCCGCCTCTGCTTGTACTGCTAGCTGCCGGAGCGGCGGCGTCTCTCTTCCGCCATTGCTTACGAGGCAGAGAAGGAGGCGGAGTGCTCCGACACGCCGGAGGAGCCGGAGCGGCGGCGGCTGTCTTCCGCCGTTGCTGACGAGTCACAGAAGGAGGCGGACTGCTCGGACGCGCCGGAGGAGGCGGAGTGGCCTCACGCGCCGGAGCAGCCAGAGAAGGAGGCAGAGTGCCCTGATCACTCACCGGAGGAGGAGGAGGAGGAGGAGGAGAAGGCGGAGTGCCCTAACTCGCTGGAGGAGGAGGAGGAGGAGGCGGAGGCGTCTAGTTTGGAAGCTTGATGAGCTCCTTCCGCCATAGACATGGAGTCTTTAGAGCAAGACATAGCTGAGTCTCCCCTTCACCGGTAGGGTGGTCAAGCTCGAGCTCCTCAAATCCCTCCGTTATTTCATCCATCATTACAACAGCATAGCCTTATGGAATCAGATGGCAGTGAAAAGTTGCGTCGGGTTCAGGAGGTGCAACAGAGCCGCCAGCCGCCTTGACTTTGAGGTTCTTCCATTGCGTCATAAGGTGGCAATGTTGAGCCTCAGTCATAGCATCCACGGGGCAGCTAGGAGCCGTGAAGTCAGGCTGTTGAAGGAGCTCGGTGGAAGCCATGCTGCTTCTCTGCTGAGATCACGGGGTAGTTCTGGGGTAGCTCCGGCAGGTCGCTGGCTGTCAACTGCTTGTTCCTCTAGCTTTCGTACCCTTTCATTCAGCTTCTGCAGTTCGCTCAGCTCCTGTTTCCTCTTCCACTCCCGGGTTCTGTAACCGTCTGCGTCGGGAAACCCAACCTTCCACGCAACGGAGCCTGCCGTGCCTCGTGTTCGTCCGGGGTGCTCAGGATTCCCGAGGGCCTGTGTGAGCTCGTCGTTCTCTCTGTCGGGAACGAATGTCCCTTGCTGCGCTGCGACGATATACTTCTGAAGCTTCTTGACCGGTATTTCAAGTTGCTCGTCCGTCCAAACGCACTTCCCTGTTTCAGGGTCCAAGGTTCCCCCAACCCCGAAGAACCAAGTCCTTGAACGGTCTCGCCAGTGCAATGTCTCTGGTTCGACCCCTTTATCAAGCAGGTCATTCTCAGCCTTGTCCCACAACGGCCGGGCTTTGAGGTAGCCACCTGATCCCGTGCGATGGTGATCCTCCTTCTTTGCAGCATTTAACTTGTTTGTCGCTGACATCTTCTTACTCTTCTCCGATGTCTTGTAGGCCACAAATGCGGGCCATTGATCTCTTATCTTCTCAAATCGGCCGGTGAATTCTGGAGTCTTCCCTTTGTCGACAAACGTTGATTTCAACTCATTCTTCCACCTCCTGAATAGATCTGCCATCTTCTTAAGAGCATGAGCCTTGACCAATGGCTCTATAACTGGCTTATCCGGATCCTCCTCTGGCGGTAGGGTGAAATTTGCCTTCAGCGCGGTCCAAAGATCATCTTTCTGTCTATCGTTGACAAAAGACACTTGAGGGTCTTCACTCTTAGGCTGATTCCATTGGTGGATGCTGATCGGGATCATGTCCCTAACAAGAACCCCGCACTGAGCAGAAAATGCTTCCTTGGTCCGGCTGGGTTCAATCGGTTGGCCATCGCCCTTGATTGCTGTGATCGTGAACCTTTCATTCTGGCGCAACCTTTTCTTCGGGCCTCGTCTCGTTACCGAAGTTTGGCTCGATCCGGAGGGCTATAAAAGAAGAAAGAAGAGAGTTAATATGTGTTCATACCAAAACATTTAATGCATCAATTAGCTAGTCAACACAGGCTTAATTAATATATATACCTCGCCGGACTTTGCAACAGCTCCTTCCTCCGTTCGGTCACCGGAGCCGTCATCATGGTCTCCTTCTTCCACCGGCATTCGGTCACCGGAGCCATCATGATCATGTCCTTCCACCTCCATTGTTCGATCACCGGAGCCTGCTTCACCCTCTCCTTCCAGACCATCGGTGTCGTTGAGATACGACATGACATCACCTCCTCCGCGGATGATGTCCCCCAACAACTCTTCTTCTTCGAAGTCTCTTTGATGATCCATAGTTTCTGCAAATATTACAACATGGCAATTAATATACAAACATGAGAGATGGATATATTAGTGGCAAACGTAGACCTAGCTAGCTCGATGCTTATACGGTTTTGGGTGGCCCTCGACAACGCTTCTAGGGTTTGGGCCGGACCGCCTCTCTCATGAATGTCCGACGTCCGGACAAACAAGGGATTTAACAAAATGGCGCCATTCTGGATGTGCAGAAAATGGTACATATTTTTCCTGATCTCATCTACCCTTCTATATGTCACATTGTCTAGTGTCAAAGGATTCAAGAAAACCACGGCTTCATCATTAGCCGGAAGTAACAGGCGCATGATGGTATGAAGCTCTCCAAAATTATTTTGGAACGGAGTCCCGGATAGGATAATTAGTTTTTTGGTACGAAGTTCAGCAAGAGCCTTCCGAATATCGCTATTTGGAAGGCCTTTGCTGAAATTCGTACCAAAAAGTGAATTATTCTATCCGGAACTCCGTTCTAAGACAACTTTGAAGTGCTTCGTAGCATCATACGCCTGTTACTTCCGGCTAATGATGAAGCCATGGATTTCTTCAATACTTTGACAGACAACGTGACATATAGAAGAATATATATATTGATGAGATCAGAAAAAAATTGGATCAACTTGTGCACATCCATAATGGGGGCATTCTTGACAAATCTATATATGTCAAAATTCAAACTTTGACATATGATCAAATGTTGCAAATGTCAAAATTCAAACTTTGACATATGATCAAACTTTGATATATGATCAAATGTTGCATATGTCAAAATTCAAACTTTGACATATGATCAAACTTTGATATATGTCCACCGCGATATAAAATGATACATAGACTTGTTCGGGCGAGAGGGGGTTGATCGACGTCCCCCCTCATGTCGAAGTTACGGGAGTTATTTTCTAGTGGTTTGGGCGGCCTCGAGAGTTTGTCGGGTAGGGGCGGGAGGGGGTAGGAGATCGACAACGTTTTTTTCTAGGGTTTGGGTGGCCTCGAGAGTTGGTCACCCAGTATATCGAGAGGGGGGTGAACATTTTACATTAGTAACTTAGAAAAAAAATGTTATCGTGGAGGGGGTATATCGACCCCCCCCTCTCATGTCGAAGTTATCGGGGAGGGGCTATATCGACAACGACATACATATAGTCACATACATATAAAAAAAATTCTATGAACATCCATACATACATATAGCCACATACATATATATGGCTATGAAAAAAAAATTCATTATATAAAAAAAATGTTATCGGGGAGGGGGTATATCGACCCCCCCCTCATGTCGATGTTATCGGGGAGGGGCTATATCGACAACGACATATACATATAGCCACATACATATAAAAAAAATTCTATGAACATCCATATATACATACATATATATGGCTATGAAAAATGCTATGACAAAAAAATCATCATATAAAAAATATGCTATGAACAAAACAATTAATACATATATGAACAAAACAATTTTATGAACAACCATACATACATAGCCACATACATACATATATATATATATATATATACACACATTATATATGAACAAAACAATTTAAATAATATAAAAACTATCAACATATATAAAAAAACACAGAGCCGGGGCGGCGGCTCACACGGTGGGGGCGGGCCGGGGCAGGGGCGTGCGCGGCCGGGCGCGCTCGGGGGCGGGGCAGCAGGCCGGCGGGGGAAGGGGCGCGGGGTCGGGGACGACGACGGCGACCGCGACGGCGATGACGGGGCCGGGCCGGGGCACAGGGGCGCGCGTGGCCGGGCGAGGGCGCGGGCGAGGGCGCGCCGACGAGGGTGCGTCGGCGAGGGCGTCGGTGAGGGCTCGAAGAGGAGAGCGTGTCGGCGAGGGCGAGGGCGCGGTCCAGCAGCCTGGCAGCGTCGTGCTGTTCGGCGCGGCGTCGGGTGGGGAAGATGAACTGGGACTGAAAATTTCTAAGTGCTACCTTATATAGCCAGAGCATTGTTCCCGGTTCGTGGCACCAACCGGGACCAATGCCCCCCTTTAGTCCCGGTTGGTACCACGAACCGGGACCAAAGGTCAGTTTTCAGCAGCCCAAAGGGTGGGAAACAGAGACCTTTGGTCCCGGTTGGTGGCACCAACCGGGACTAAAGGGGGGCATTGGTCCCGGTTGGTGCCACGAACCGGTACCAACGCACCCCTTTGGTCCCGGTTGGTGCTACCAACCGGGACCAAAGGCCCTACGCTAGCGCGGTGCGGTGGGATGTTTAGTCCCACCTCGCTAGTTGAGAGTGCTCGAGAGTGGTTTATAAGCGCTGCTGCGCCCACACTCTCGAGCTCCTCTCAACTGCAGGCTTTCGGGCCTAAACTGTCACTGCTTGCCTGTGGGCCTACTTGGCTTGTTGCGGGCTTGAATCCTAGCCCATGGTTGGGTTTCTAGTCGTATTCAGGCCGTGGTGGCCCAGTAGGTGGCATTTTTTTTAATTTTTTTCCAGTTTTTTTGTTTTCTTTTTTGCTTTATTTATTTTATTTTGTTTCTACTTACAGCAAAATACTTACTGTTTTTCAGTGATTCTTTTTGCTTTTAGGTAATAAAAATTATAATCTTTCTGTTAGTGCCATTAGTTTTCCAATTTGAATAGTTTAAATTTGATTTTTTTTAAATTTGTGTTAATCACTAGTTTGTGAATAACTTTACTATAAAAATAGATTTTTGAGTGATTGTTTTTCCTGCTATTTAATATTACTGTATTTTATCATTAAATTCAATTTTGTAATTTTTAGGTTATTTGAAATGTGTGTTTTAATCAAAAACAGATTTTGTTATTTTAGTTTTCTATTAAAGTTTCAAACAAAAAAATTCTGAAGAGGTTGAAAGTTGCACCAACCGGGACCAATGCCCCCCTTTAGTCCCAGTTGGTGCCACGAACCGGGACCAAAGGTCAGTTTTCAGCAGCCCAAAGGGCGGGAAATAGAGACCTTTGGTCCCGGTTGGTGGCACCAACCGGGACTAAAGGGGGGCATTGGTCCCGGTTGGTTCCACGAATCGGTACCAAAGCACCCCTTTGGTCCCGGTTGGTGCTACCAACCGGGACCAAAGGCCCTGCGCTGGCGCATTGCGGTGGGATGTTTAGTCCCACCTTGCTAGGTGAGAGTGCTCGAGAGTGGTTTATAAGCGCTGCTGCGCCCACACTCTCGACCTCCTCTCAACTGCAGGCTTTCGGGCCTAAACTGTCACTGCTTGCCTGTGGGCCTACTGGGCCTGCTGCGGGCCTGAATCCTGGCCCATGGTTGGGTTTCTAGTCGTATTCAGGCCGTGGTGGCCCAGTAGGTGGCATTTTTTTTTATTTTTTCCATTTTTTTTTCTTTTTTGCTTTATTTATTTTATTTTGTTTCTACTTACAGCAAAATACTTACTATTTTTCAGTGATTCTTTTTGCTTTTAGGTAATAAAAATTATAAACTTTCTGTTAGTGCCATTAGTTTTCCAATTTGAATAGTTTAAATTTGAATTTTTAGAAATTTGTGTGAATCACTAGTTTGTGAAAAACTTTACTATAAAAATAGATTTTTGAGTTATTGTTTTTCCTGCTATTTAATATTACGGTGTTTTATCATTAAATTCAATTGGTAATTTTTAGGTTATTTGAAATGTCTGTTTTAATCGAAAACAGATTTTGTTATTTTAGTTTGCTATTAAAGTTTCAAACAAAAAAATTCTGAAGAGGTTGAAAGTTGGCATGGTATCATCATTTCACCCACATAGCATGTGCTAAAAAGTTGAGAGGGTTACGGCAAAAACTGGATGCACTTCGTGTACAAAATGGACAATCTCTTTCGAAGTATCAGGGTTTCGGACGAAAACTCATCTGTTACAAAGGGATTTCATTTTTTTGAACTTACTTGAACTCCAGACTTTTTGTGTGTTCAAAATTCACCATTCAAAGCGACATCATCAATTTTCAACCCTTTCTGACTTCATCTGATATTTTTCATGCATTTACTGATTTTTTTGAGCTAAATGACCCTGAAATTGAAAAGCACTACAAATGAATTCTGAAAAGGTTGAAAGTTGGCATGGTATCATCATTTCACCCACATAGCATGTGCTAAAAAGTTGAGAGGGTTACGGCAAAAACTGGATGCACTTCGTGTACAAAATGACAATCTCTTTCGGAGTATCAGGGTTTCGGACGAAAACTCATCTGTTACAAAAGGGATTTCATTTTTTTGAACTTATTTGAACTCCAGACTTTTTGTGTGTTCAAAATGCACCATTCAAAGCCACATCATCAATTTTCAACCCTTTCTGACTTCATCTGGTATTTTTCATGCATTTACTGATTTTTTTGAGCTAAATGACCCTGAAATTGAAAAGCACTACAAATGAACTCTGAAAACGTTGAAAGTTGCCATAGTATCATCATTTCACCAACATAGCATGTGCTAAAAAGTTGAGAGGGTTACGGAAAAAACTGGATGCACTTCGTGTACAAAACGGACAATCTCTTTTGAAGTATCAGGGTTTCATACGGAAACCCATATGTTACAAAGGCATTTCATTTCTTCACATGTAACTGCAGTGATATTCTAGATCAAAGGCATCATCATAATAGTTGTGGAGAGAAAGTCTTCACTTTTTCTTCGCTTGTGTCTTTTGCTTATTGCACCGTAACCATGGATAATCTTCATCGTTTAACAGGGTGCTTGGGTCAGCCTTGACTTTGAAGGGAGGAATTTCATGAAACTTTTCATAATCTTCAGACATGTCTGTCTTGCCCTCCAATCCCACGATGTCTCTTTTTCCTGAAAGAACTATGTGGCACTTTGGCTCATCATATGATGTATTCGCTTCCTTATCTTTTATTTTTCTCGGTTTGGTAGACATGTCCTTCACATAGAAAACCTGCGCCACATCATTGGCTAGGACGAATGGTTCGTCTGTGTACCCAAGATTGTTCAGATCCACTGTTGTCATTCCGTACTGTGAATCTACCTGTACCCCGCCTCTTGACATATTGACCCATTTGCACTTAAACAAAGGGACCTTAAAATCATGTCCGTAGTCAAGTTCCCATATGTCCACTATGTAACCATAATATGTGTCCTTTCCCCTCTTGGTTGCTGCATCAAAGTGGACACCGCTATTATGGTTGGTGCTCTTTTGATCTTGGGCGATCGTGTAAAATGTATTCCCATTTATCTCGTATCCTTTGTAAGTCAATACAGTCGAAGATGGTCCCCTGGACAACGAATACAGCTCATCAGAAACAGTGTTGTCACCTCTGAGACGTGTTTCGAACCAACTGCCGAAAGTTCTGATGTGTTCACATATAATCCAGTCGTCACACTGCTCCGGGTGTTTGGAGCGCAGAATGTTCTTGTGTTCATCGACATACCGGGTCACCAAGGTAGAGTTCTGTAGAACTGTGTAGTGTGCTTGAGACCAAGAATGCCCGTCCCTACATATTATTGAGTCCCCTCCTAGCGTGCCTTTTCCTGTTAGTCTCCCCTCATACCGCGATTGAGGGAGACCAATCTTCTTAAGGCCAGGATTGAAGTCAACACAAAACCCAATGACATCCTCTGTTTGATGGCCCATGGAGATGCTTCCTTCTGGCCTAGCGTGGTTACGAACATATTTCTATAGGACTCCCATGAACCTCTCAAAGGGGAACATATTGTGTAGAAATACAGGGCCCAGAATGACAATCTCGTCGACTAGATGAACTAGGACGTGCGTCATGATATTGAAGAAGGATGGTGGGAACACCAGCTCGAAACTGACAAGACATTGCGCCACATCACTCCTTAGCCTTGGTAGGATTTCTGGATCGATCACCTTCTGAGAGATTGCATTGAGGAATGCACATAGCTTCACAATGGCTAATCGAACGTTTTCCGGTAGAAGCCCCCTCAATGCAACCGGAAGCAGTTGCGTCATAATCACGTGGCAGTCATGAGACTTTAGGTTCTGGAACTTTTTCTCTGCCATATTTATTATTCCCTTTATATTCGACGAGAAGCCAGACGGGACCTTCATACTGAGCAGGCATTCAAAGAAGATTTCCTTCTCTTCTTTGGTAAGAGCGTAGCTGGCAGGACCTTCATACTACTTTGGAGGCATGCCGTCTTTTTTGTGCAAACGTTGCAGGTCCTCCCGTGCCTCTGGTGTATCTTTTGTCTTCCCATACATGCCCAAGAAGCCTAGCAGGTTGACGGAAAGGTTCTTTGTCATGTGCATCACGTCGATTGAAGAGCGGACCTCTAGGTCTTTCCAGTAGGGTAGGTCCCAAAATATAGATTTCTTCTTCCACATGGCTATGCGTCCCTCAGCGTCATTCGGAACAGATAGTCCGCCGGCACCCTTTCCAAAGATTACGTGTAAATCATTGACCATAGCAAGTACGTGATCACCGGTACGCATGGCGGGCTTCTTCCGGTGATCTGCTCGCCTTTGAAATGCTTGTCTTTCTTTCGACATTGATGGTTGGTCGGAAAAAATAGACGATGCCCCAGGTACACATTCTTCTTGCATTTGTTCAGGTATATACTTTCGGTGTCAGCTAAATAGTGCATGCATGCGTGGTATCCCTTGTTTGTCTGTCCTGAAAGGTTACGGAGAGCAGGCCAATCATTGATGGTTACAAACAGCAACGCATGCAGGTCAAATTCCTCCTGTCTGTGCTCATCCCACACACGTACACCGTTTCCATTCCACAGCTGTAAAAGTTCTTCAACTAATGGCCTTAGGTACACATCAATGTCGTTGCCGGGTTGCTTAGGGCCTTGGATGAGTAATGGCATCATAATGAACTTCCGCTTCATGCACAACCAAGGAGGAAGGTTATAGATACATAGAGTCACGGGCCAGGTGCTGTGATTGCTGCTCTGCTCCCCAAAAGGATTAATGCCATCCGCGCTTAAACCAAACCATACGTTCCTTGCGTCACCTGCAAACTCCTCCCAGTACTTTCTCTCAATTTTTCTACACTGCGACCCGTCAGTGGGTGCTCTCAACTTCCCGTCTTTCTTACGGTCCTCTTTGTGCTATCGCATCAACTTGCCATGCTCTTTGTTTCTGAACAGATGTTTCAACCGTGGTATTATAGGAGCATACCACATCACCTTCGCAGGAACCCTCTTCCTGGGGGGCTTGCCATCAACATCACCAGGGTCATCTCGTCTGATCTTATACCACAATGCACCGCATACCGGGCATGCGTTCAAATCCTCGTACGCACCGCGGTAGAGGATGCAGTCATTAGGGCATGCATGTATCTTCTGCACCTCCAATCCTAGAGGGCATACGACCTTCTTTGTTGTGTATGTACTGTCGGGCAATTCATTATCCTTTGGAAGCTTCTTCTTCAATATTTTCAGTAGCTTCTCAAATCCTTTGTCAGGCACAGCATTATCTGCCTTCCACTGCAGCAATTCCAGTATGGTACTGAGCTTTGTGTTGCCATCTTCGCAATTGGGGTACAACCCTTTTTTGTGATCCTCTAACATGCGATCGAACTTCAGCTTCTCCTTTTCACTTTCGCACTGTCTCTTTGCATCAACAATGACCCGGCGGAGATCATCATCGGGCACATCGTCTGGTTCCTCTTGATCTTCAGCTTCACCCGTTGCAGCATCACCGTATTCAGGGGGCACATAGTTGTCATCATCCTCTTCTTCTTTGCTGTCTTCCATCATAACCCCTCTTTCTCCGTGCTTGGTCCAAACATTATAGTGTGGCATGAAACCCTTATAAAGCAGGTGGGTGTGAAGGATTTTTCGGTCAGAGTAAGACTTCGTATTCCAACATATAGGGCATGGACAACACATAAAACCATTCTGCTTGTTTGCCTCAGCCACTTCGAGAAAATTATGCACGCCCTTAATGTACTCGGATGTGCGTCTGTCATCGTACATCCATTGCCGGTTCATCTGCTTGCATTATATATAATTAAGTGTGTCAAAAACCATTACAGAACATCATGAATAGATAAGTGACCAAATTAATAGAAGTTCATCATCACATTAAAACCAAAGTACATACATAGTTATCATTGAACAACATATAGCTCTCCAGAGCATCTAATTAAACCATACATTGAAACTATGTAAAACATTTCAATCAAACAACAAATGCGATCATAATCGCAACCAAGGTAACAATTGATCCAACGGCATAATGATACCAAGCCTCGGTATGAATGGCATATTTTCTGTACTTTCTAATCTTGAAGCGCATTGCATCTATCTTGATCTTGTGATCATCGACGACATCCGCAACATGCAACTCCAATATCATCTTCTCCTCCTCAATTTTTTTCAATTTTTCCTTCAAGTAATTGTTTTCTTCTTCAACTAAATTTAAACTCTCGACAATAGGGTCGGTTGGAATTTCTGGTTCACATACCTCCTAGATAAAAAAATCTATGTCACGTTGGTCGGCATAATTGTCATAAACAATAAATGAACCAAATAGTTATAAAATATAATATATACCACATCTGAATCATAGACATGACGAGGGCCGACGGGGGCGGATACCAAAACCATCGCACTATATAATAACAAACAATAATAAAAGTAAGAAAATTATACAAGTATCTATCTAAATCATACAAGTAAGAATTTTTCTCTTTTAGAAAGAAGATAAGAAAAAGAGGCTCACCACGGTGGTGCCGGCGACGAGATCGGCGCGGGCGATCGATGGCGGTGAAGATGGGGACGGGATGTGACTGACCGCTAAACCTAGACAAATCTTGAGGAAAATGGAGCTTGGAGGTCGAGCTTGGAGAGAAGAAAGCTTAAGTAGTGTGGCTCGGGCATTTCATCGAACACCTCATGTGCATAGGAGGTGAGCTAGAGCACCACAAAGCCCTCCCCTAGCCGGCCAGAAAAAACAGAGCAGTGGAGTGCTCTGCTTGCGGGCGAGGGGGTATATATAGGCACCTCATTGGTCCCGGTTGGTGGCTGGAACCGGGACTAAAGGACCTCCTTTGGTCCCGGTTCCAGCCATGAACCGGGACCAATGGATGTGCGCCAGGAGCGAGGCCCATTGGTCCCGGTTCGTGTCTGGAACCGGGACCAAAGGGTCCAGACAAACCGGGACCAATGCCCCATGAGGCCCGACCGGCCCCCTGGGCGCACGAACCGGGACGTATGCCCCCATGGGTCCCGGTTCGTTACTGAACCGAGACTAATGGGCTGGCCAGGCCTGGACCAAAGCCATGTTTTCTACTAGTGACGTGAATATGACTGGAGGCGTAAACTGTGGAGGGGGGCGCCGCACACGGCTTGGAACAATTGATGTGTGTTAGAGGCGCCCCCACCCCCGTATATAAAGGAAAGAGAGGGGAGGAGGCCGGCCCTAGGTGCGCCCCAAGTGGGAGGAGTCCCACTTGGGCTCCTAGTAGGATTCGCCCCCCCTTCCTTTTATCGGAGGGGGAAAAGGGGGAAGGAGAGAGAGAGGGAGAAGGAAAGGGGGGCGCCGCCCGCTCCCCTAGTCCAATTTGGACTCCTCCCTTGAGGGGGGGGGGGGGGCGGCGCCACCGCTATGTGGGCTGGTTTGCCTCCCTCTATGGCCCATATCTTCCCCCGGGGGGTTCCGGTAACCCCCCAGCCCGCCCCGGTACTCCGATATGTACCCGATACATTCCGAAACACTTCCGGTGTCCGAATACTATCATCCAATAAATCAATCTTTACCTCTCGACCATTTCAAGACTCTTCGTCATGTCCGTGATCTCATCCGGGACTCCGAACAACATTCGGTCACCAAATCACATAACTCATATAATACAAATCGTCATCGAGCGTTAAGCGTGCGGACCCTCCGGGTTCGAGAACTATGTAGACATGACCGAGACACCTCTCCGGTTAATAACCAACAGCAGAACCTGGATGCTCATATTGGTTCCTACATATTCTACGAAGATCTTTATCGGTCAAACCGCAATGACAACATACGTAATTCCCTTTGTCATCAGTATGTTACTTGCCCGAGATTCGATCATCGGTATCTTCATACCTAGTTCAATCTCGTTACTGGCAAGTCTCTTTACTCGTTCCGTAATGCATCATCCCGCAACTAACTCATTAGTCACATTGCTTGCAAGGCTTATCATGATGTGCATTACCGAGAGGGCCCAGAGATACCTCTCCGATACTCGGAGTGACAAATCCTAATCTCGATCTATGCCAACCCAACAAACACCTTCGGAGATACCTGTAGAGCATCTTTATAATCACCCAGTTACATTGTGACGTTTGATAGCACACAAGGTATTCCTCCGGTATTCGGGAGTTGCATAATCTCATAGTCAAAGGAATATGTATAAGTCATGAAGAAAGCAATAGCAATAAAACATAACGATCATTATGCTAAGCTAACGGATGGGTCTTGTCCATCACATCATTCTCCTAATGATGTGATCCCGTTTATCAAATGACAACTCATGTCTATGGTTAGGAAACTTAACCATCTTTGTTAACGAGCTAGTCTAGTAGAGGCTTACTAGGGACACTGTGTTTTGTCTATGTATCCACACATGTATCAAGTTTCCGGTTAATACAATTCTAGCATGAATAATAAACATTTATCATGATATAAGGAAATATAAATAAAAACTTTATTATTGCCTCTAGGGCATATTTCCTTCACCATCATCACCGGAGGCCATGGAGGAGGAAGCCGGAAGGGGCCATCATCACCATGGAGGCCAAGGACCAGAGTAAAACCTCTCCCCATCTAGGGGGGAGGCCATGGAGGAGGAAGCACAAGGGGGTGACCCTCTCCCGTCTCTCTCGGTGGCGCCGGAGTGCCACCGGGGGAACCATAGCCCCGGTGATCGTCTTCATCAACATCACCATCTTCATCACCTTCCTCATCTCTTTTAAGCGGTCCACTCTCCCGCACCCCGCTGTAATCCCCTACTTGAACATGGTGCTTTATGCCACATATTATGATCCAATAATGTGTTGCCATCCTATGATGTTTTGAGTAAATTTCTTTTGTCTTTTGGGTTGATTGATGATCTAGATTGGTTTGAGTTGTTTGTTTTATTTTGTTGCTGTCCTAAGGTGCCTTCCGTGCCGCGCACACGTGAAGGATTCTTGCTATAGGGTTTTGCAATATGTTCATGATTCGCTTATAGTGGGTTGCTAGAGTGACAGAAGCTTAAACCCGAGTAAGGGGGTTGTTGTGTATGGGATAAAGGGGACTTGATACTTTAATGCTATGGTTGGGTTTTACCATAATGATCTTTAGTAGTTGCGGATGCTTGCTAGAGTTCCAATCATAAGTGCATATGATCCAAGTAGAGAAAGTATGTTAGCTTATGTCTCTCCCTCATATAAAATTGCAATAATGATTACCGATCTTGTTAGCAATTGCCTAAGACAATTCCGCACACCGATCCATCATTATTCCACATTCGCTATTTGTAATATATTATAATATATTCTAACTTTATAATGACAGCACCTATTTTTATATTTTAGTTCTCCGATATCATGCAAAGCTATCCTCTTCATACCCACAACGTAGTTTTATTTCTCGTTTCTAGATGGAAGCAAACGTTTGGTGTACGTAGAGTCGTATTAGTGGCAGATAGGACTTGAGAGAATATTAATCTTACCTTTAGCTCCTTGTGGGTTCGACACTCCATACTTATCACTTCCACCTTTGGAAATTGCTACGATGATTCCTTGCACGTGGGGATTATCAAGCTCTTTTCTAGCGCCGTTGCCGGGGAGCAATAGCGTGGGGTTGATATTCTTGTGTATGCTTGTTTGCTTTCTTCACTAAGTAGATTTTGTTTTCCTTTTTTTTTGTTTTCTTTAGTTGTGGGTGAAAAAAACATTTTTTTTAAAAGAATGCAAATTACAAAAAAAATACTTGCCTCTTATGCCTAAAAACTTTTTCAAAAAGAGAAGTGATTGGAAGGTTATGCATTGGAGAAGTGAGGGTCGACCTTGCACACTTGTGTTCATGCTCATGAAAACAATGTAGAATTTTTCATGGAAGTTTCTCAAAAATAATTATCCCCTTGTTTATATCCATTGTATTATAAAAATAATGAGCCAAGTTTTGGTTTTAGGATGATTGGATTGCTTGTTTGCTATGTGCAGTGCAAAAACAGAAACTTTGGCTATAGTGCGTGAATTTACATTTTTTACTGGAACATCAAAAGTTTCTGAAATTTTTACACAGTACTTATATACAATTTTTTTATTTTTTCGTAATTTTTTAGAATTTTTGGAGTTACAGAAGTATACGAAATTTCCAGATTACTACAGACTGTCCTGTTTTTGACAGATTCTGTTTTCTACGTGTTGTTCGCTTATTTTGATGAATCTATGGGTTGTATCGGGGGGTATGAACCATGGTGAAGTTGGAATACAGTAGATATAATGCTAATATGAAATTGTAATGAGTTTACAAAAGTACCTAAAAGTAGTAATTTGCTTTATTATACTAACGGATCTCACAAGGTTTTTTGTTAAGTTTTGTCTGGATGAAGTGTTCGAAGATCGAGGAGTTATCAATATGAGAAGAATAAGGAGAGGCAAGAGTTCAAGCTTGGGGATGCCAAAGGCACCCCAAGTAAATATTTAAAGGATACTCAAGCATCTAAGCTTGGGGATGCCCCGGTTGGCATCCCATCTTTATTTTTCAACAATTATCGGTATACCTCGGTTTTTGTTTTGTTCACATGATATGCGTCTTTTGTGTTTTTATTTTCCTTTATGAACCATGCTAGTTGGATATAGCCCTTCATTGATTTGTAGAATTCTCTTTGTGCTTCACTTAAATCTTTTGAGTAATGCTTTATAGAATGCTCTTTGTGCTTCACTTAAATCTTTTGAGTATGTCTTTATAGAATGCTCTTTGTGCTTCACTTAAATCTTTTGAGTATGGCCTTATAGAATGCTTCGTGTGCTTCACTTATATATTTTGAGCTTGGATATTGGTCAATTTATATTAATTATAGAATGCTTTATGAACTTCACTTATATCTTTAGAGTATGAATAAAATTATCATCAAAATTGGGCTTGGAAGAGTATCATGCCTAGCTAAAAAGGCATTAAAGAAAAGCGCTTGTTGGGAGACAACCCAATATTTATCTTTACTGTTTTTGTGTGTTCACATGATTAGGCTACTGTAGTAATTATGTTTTAAAGTTTTTGTTTCAATAAAGTGCCATGTAAAGCCTTTGGGATAGTGTGGTAGATAGTTGATTTGATTCTGTGCAAAAACAGAAACTTTTGCGGCCAGTAACAGAATTGTTAAAAATCACTGGAGCATCGAAACATTCTGAATTTTTTACAGTACCTTGATGTACAAATTTTCCATGTTGTCCTAATTGTTCAGAATTTTTAGAGTAACAAAAGTATGGTTGTTGGTCAGATCATTACAGACTGTTCTGTTTTTGAAAGATTCTGTTTTCAATGCATAGTTTGCTTGTTTTCTAGTTTCTATGGCTTATGTTGCTCAATATAAATTGTAGAATGATATGGTACAGTAGGCATTGTGTGAGAACAATTATGAATCTTATCTTGACAGTACCAAAGTGAATGATTTGTCTTTATCATACTAACCCATCTCACGAAGTTCCGTTAAGTTTTGTGTGATTGAAGTTTTTAAGTTTAGGGTGAGATATCGATATGAGGAGAATAAGGAGTGGAAAGACCCTAAGCTTGGGGATGCCCAAGGCACCCCAAGGTAATATTCAAGGAAGACTCAAGCGCCTAAGCTTGGGGATGCCCCGGAAGTTATCCCCTCTTTCGTCTTCAACACTATCGGTATACCTTACTTGGAGCTATATTTTTATTCATCACATGATACGTGTTTTGCTTGGAGCATATTTTCATTTTGCTAGATGTTTGAATAAAATCATTGGATCTGAAATCTTGAATGAGAGAGAGTCCTCCCATGGCTAGTTAATTATTTGACTACTCATTGATCTTCACTTATATCCTTTTGGGAGTAGTTTGGTCATTTACTCTCGTGCTTCACTTATATCCTATGAGTAAATGATTGAATGAATTGAATATCATAAATCTAAAAATTATATATGTTTCATATGCTTATCCCATGGGGAGTAATGACTTCACAAATAAGAAGTATAGGTGGTAAAATGTATTGAAAGTTAGCAAACATAACATTGGTCACTTGAACAATTCGTGAAAGAATATTGAAGGAAGAGAGATTTCACATATAAATATACTATGTTGGACATCTTCTATGATTGTGAGCCCCATTAATTATTTTCAAACTTGAGCAAATTAGTTGAAGTTGGACAAGGAAGACAACGTAATGAGTTATGTTTGGGTATATTTGTATAGAAGTTATATTGTTATGGATTCTCCAACATGTGGTGCTTGCTTAGGATCTTTTGCTAGCCAATATTTTTTACTAAGTAGAGATACTACTTGTGCATCCAAAACCCTTAAACCCCGTTTCATGCGATGAGTGTCCACCATATCTACCTATGGATTGAATAAGATCCTTCAAGTAAGTTGTCATCGGTGCAAAAAACAATAAAAATTGCTCCTAAATATGTATGATCTTTTATTGTAAGAGAAAATAAGCGTTGAACGAACTTATGATGGTAAAGAAATAAAAGCAACGGACTGCATAATATAGGTTGCTATCACAAAGGGCAATACAACGTGATGTTCCTTTGCATTAAGGGTTTGCACATACAAAATTTAAAAGCGCATGACAACCTCTGCTTCCTTCTATGAAGGGCCTATCTTTTACTTTCATGTATTTACTTTTATGCAAGAGTCAGTAGTATTCCTTCTTAGTTCAACCTCATTTATTCTTTAGTTAGCAAGCATCATGTGGTGGGGAAAGATCCAAGCATATATTGCCATTCAAATATATTTGATCATGAATTATTATTGTTGACAATTATCTATATGATAAGTAAGTTGGGAGGCGAAACATTAAGCCCTTATCTTCCTCTGTGTTTGACGGATGCTATTTGTTCTAAAAATATGCTTTGAGTGTTAGTAATCATGGATGACTATATGATAGTTGAGTATGTGGAATTTGCTAAATCAAATCTCTTACATAGACCCTTCCTGAAAGTAAGATGAACTGCAATTGTTTGGTGACTGAGAACATAATTTGTTAGTTTTCAAGAAACTTTATGGTATATACTTTAATATGTGAATAGCTTGTTGCTTGATCATGAGAAGTTTAATGAGATGAGCTGCTGTTTATGATAAATAATAATGCTAGAAAAAGTGTTTGGAACTATCATTGATCAAATTTATGCACTACGCTAGCATTCAGACATCATAAATTATTCCTTTTATCATTTATCTACTCGAGGACGAGCAGGAATTAAGCTTGGGGATGCTGATACGTCTCCGATGTATCTATAATTTATGAAGTATTCATGCCATGTTTACAATAATTTTATATTGTTTTGGTATGATTTGATTAGAACTAACCCGGACTGACGCTGTTTTCAGCAGAACTACCGTGGTGTCGTTTTTTGTCCAGAAATAAAAGTTTTCGGAATGGGCTGAAAATTTACGGTGATTTTTTATGGTCCAAAAGAGAACCCCGAAGCACAAGAGTTGGACCAGAAGCTTCACGAGGAAGCGGCAAGGGTGGAGGGCGCGCCCACACCCCTAGGGCATGCCCCCTGTCTTGCCGCTGCCTCGTGGACCCCCTTGACGTGAGACCGACGCCAAAAATTCCTATAAATCCCCAAACCTCCGAAAAGAAATCTAGATCGGAAGTTCCGCCGCCGCAAGCCTCTATAGCCACGAAAAATCAATCTAGGCCCTCTCCGGCACCCTGCCGGAGGGGGCCATCATCACCGGAGGCCATGGAGGAGGAAGCCAGAAAGGGCCATCATCACCATGGAGGCCAAGGACCAGAGGGAAAGCCTCTCCCCATCTAGGGGGAGGCCATGGAGGAGGAAGTACAAGGGAGAGACCCTCTCCCCTCTCTCTCGGTGGCGCCGGAGTGCCACCGGGGGAACCATCGCCGCGATGATCGTCTTCATCAACATCACCTTCTTCATCACCTTTCTCATCTTTTTTAAGCGGTCCAATCTCCCGCACCCCGCTGTAATCCCCTACTTGAACATGGTGCTTTATACCACATATTATGATCCAATGATGTGTTGCCATCCTATGATGTTTTGAGTAGATTTCTTTTATCTTTTGGGTTGATTGATGATCTAGATTGGTTTGAGTTGTATGTTTTATTTTGGTGCTGTCCTATGCTGCCTTCCGTGCCGCGCACACGTGAAGGATTTCCGCTGTAGGGTGTTGCAATATGTTCATGATTCGCTTATAGTGGGTTGCTAGAGTGACAGAAGTTTAAACCCGAGTAAGGGGGTTGTTGCGTATGGGATAAAGGGGACTTGATACTTTAATACTATGGTTGAGTTTTACCTTAATGATCTTTAGTAGTTGCGGATGCTTGCTAGAGTTCCAATCATAAGTGCATATGATCCAAGTAGAGAAAGTATGCTAGCTTATGTCTCTCCCTCATATAAAATTGCAATAATGATTACCGATCTTGTTAGCAATATCCTAAGACAATTCCGCAACCGATCCATCATTATTCCACACTCGCTATTTGTAATATATTATAATATATTATAACTTTATAATAACAACACCTATTTTTATATTTTAGTTCTCCGATATCATGCAAAGCTATCCTCTTCATACCCACAACGTAGTTTTATTTCTCGTTTCTAGATGAAAGAAAATGTTCGGTGTATGTAGAGTCGTATTAGTGACAGATAGGACTTGAGAGAATATTGATCTTACCTTTAGCTCCTTGTGAGTTCGACACTCCATACTTATCACTTCCACCTTTGAAAATTGCTACGATGATTCCTTGCACTTGGGGATTATCAGCGCGAAGTCTCTTCTTCGTCAGATCTGGAGGTTCGAAATCCCTCTTCCCTGCTGCCTCTCTCTCGCCGTTCGAGGGGGCTAGCGATTTTTCTTGCTCCGGCGTTGGTGCGTGTTGGTGGCCAGCTAGTGGACCGGGGGAAACCTTGGCCGGTCCGGCCGGCCCGGCGACGGCAACGCCCAAAGGCGCTGCTTTCCTCCATGGGGGCGCAGCCGAGGTCCCCTGCTCTCCACCCCGACCCCCCTGCCTGTGTGAAAACCCTTTATCCACTGTGGATTTGGCGGCGGCGGCGCCTTGCGCGTCATGACCTTGCTGGAGGTGTCGTCAGGGGTGCTGGGCTCGGTCGGGAGGCTCTGCAGGTGAGGGAGGGAGCTGCCTCCTCTTCGTCCTCCGATTCCGTGAAGCTTGTCTCCAGCTAGTTTGGCATGGACCGTGGCGGAGCGGCCGGCTAGGGATATCCCAAATCGAAGTGGTCGCCCTAGGTCCACCTTACTTTGTGACGGCGGCATTCTTCTAGCTCTAGGGTGAGCTTCTCGAAATCCCGACGGTGCGGCACCTATGAGCCATGGCAAGGGGGAAGGGTCCCTCTTCGGTGATAGAGAAGGAAAATGTTGTTCCCCTTCTTTTCTAGGTGTTCCTGGAGCATGGCCCATCTTCGAAGGTCGGCTATATCCTGCTCTGCTGCTCCGTTCTGCTACATATGATCCTAGTGTGGAGTGCTCGGCCTTTGCAAGCTGTAATCTTAATTTCCATTTCATTAGTTGCTTGTGGAGGTTGTAGTGAGTGTTTGCTTTCCAGTGTTCCCTGTTGTATCATTCTGACCGTTATAATTTGGGTTGTTTGTTGTATCTCCTGGCCGGTTGATGGCTTTGTTAATTCAAAGTCAGGCTCTTCGCGAGCCTTCGTTCTAAAAAAAATGTTGCGAGGGCCGGCCCTGAGGGGGGTAGGGGGCGGCCGCCTGGGGCCTCCGAGGTAGGCTAGGCCTATGGCCCATACAGACGCGCGCCATGGAGCAGCAGGCCGATCTGGCGATCTTCCGATCCCAGCGAGGCAGCGATCGAGTCGTTCGATAGCGAGCTATCAGCGGTAGTATTTCCTTTCACGTAAAAAAAAGAGCGATCATCGGCCTGGACGGGTCCCTTCCTATTCTGTTCGACTGCTCCATCACGATTCCCAGGTCACAGCCCTAGCTGCCGCCGCCGCCGCCGCCGTACACGCAGGCACTCCCGCCTCGCCGCTCCCTTGTAATTTCCTTCCTAATCTGGTTATGTTTGCCACTGATATGATTTCTATTTCGGGCCCCCCTTTGGCATTTGCAAATTTGCTCAATTGTTCTCTTCTCAATCAGGGCTGTTCTCAATCCTCTGCAGAGTGCAGACTCTAGGCGTTGTGTAGTTCCATGTGTATTTGAATACGCAGTTACGCACACGCACTGAAATTTGACCATCACTCCATCAGGTATTGAGGAATATTCATCTAATATTGATACAAGAAAATGCATTTGATGCGTAGCCGGCACTGTTCAACAATCGATAGAACAAATTGTTTTGTTTTCAGCATTGTGTGTCTGTTATTATGACGTGCTCCAGTAAGAGGAAATATCCATCGGGTAGCGACAAAAGGAAAAAGAAGATGGAAGTGGAGAAATTGATACACACACAACGGGGAGGTATTTAAAGATATATTCGGATTATTATTGACTGGGCCTGTGATGGTCGCATGGGCCGAAAGAAGCTTTTCGAAGTTAAAATTATTGAAGAATTATTTGAAGTCAACAATTACTCAAGAGAGGTTAAATGGTTTGGCAGCATTATGCATCAGAAGAAATTATTGGATGAGATTGACATCAACCTCATCATAAGTGACTTCGCATCAAGGAATGTTAAAAGAAAATTTGAAGGTAATATGTATAATCATTTCATACGCGTACTAGTTTTGGATGCATTCAAGTGTTACTGATAATAATTTATATATACATATATTACAATGACATGTATATTAAGGGCCCTCAATTTTTAGTTCGTCCCGGGCCCCTAAAATCTCAGGACCGGCCCTGCATGTTGCTGCCATCGGCCGTGCCCATCCCGCGGCAGCAACGCCATGCATGGATGGCGACGGTAGACAGGCGAGTCCCGCCGCATGCCTGGGCGCATGCAGGTGATTGGCGGTGCGGAAGGCAACCAATGGTGGCCGAATTCGGGGGCGGGGAAAAAAGAGAGAAGGGGATGGGGAAGAGCAGAGCGAGTCCCTGCAGTGCCCGTGGCTGTTTCTAAAAAAAAAAAGAAAAAGAAAAGAAAAGAAGATCTGTGGTGAGTCTCTCGATCTGGCTCTACTCCTCTTCTTGCTTCTTCTCAATTTGTTTTGCGATCTGGCTCTGCTTCTCTCCCTCCTATCTGTCTCTCTCGATCGGTCTATAACAAAGAGAAAGAAGGAGTGAGCTAGCATGCTTGCCGTGTGCGCGATCACCAGCGAACGCACCGTCATTCCTCTTGCACGCGGAGGTACTATTGCTATCTTTCTCTCTTGCTGGCTGCAGCAGCAACTACTCATATACTGCTGCTACTGAGATGAAGGAGCCTCAGTTGTGGTGCCCCTGCCCTGCCTGAATCTAGTGATCAAGCTCAGGGCGTATGGGCAACTCAGTGACCTGCTTGAGCCAAAGATGTGTATGTCCAACAAACTATACATTGCTCCCACCGGATCTGATCAACCAAACTAATCGCGTCCCATCCCATCCCATCCCATCCCTTGAAGCAAATCCAAGAGTAAAGAAAAGGCAGCGGGTCTCGCGCTGGCCGGTGCAAGCACATGCCATCTGAACGACGAGCTTGTTAAGCGAGTGTTATAAGGCAGTCACCTAGACTCGAGTTGATCATATTGTAGTACTTGATTGAATTGGCTCCCACAAGGCCCAGCTTGATTCGTTTCAAGCTCAAGCTCGTCGGTCCCTTGATGTATGGTGGCCATTACTACTTAATTCCTGGGGACGCACGCACCGAGAGAGGCAGACAGACAATAGGACGGACGGAGACAGCTGCGAGCGATTCCACCGAAGCAAACAAGCATGCGTGCATGCGGGGCTCGAGCTAGCTAGGTCGCGGACGGAGGAGAGGTCGGGGCGACCATGTTGGCATAATCGCCAACTCTTTTTTTTTTTTGCGAGGATACTGTCTAGCGGAGGAAAATCGGGGCCACCATACTGTCTAGCGGAGGAAAGAGAAAGAGTGAGGAGATGCAGTGGAGCGGACAACAAAGGAAAGATCGGTATTTAGGCCCCGTTCGGATCTCCTTCAGCTTCTAGCTTCGCGAGAAGCCAGCGAGAAGCCACACGAATGGTTGCGCCCAGCTTCGTGAAAATGAGAAGTTGGAGATGCTGGAAATTACATGGAATGCCACCCCGAGGTGGCACAGTGTCGACGTTTTCTCTGTCTCAAAGGATCACACAGCTAGAAATTACATGGGAATGCCACCCCGAAGTGCTACAGTGTCGAAACATTTTCTGAGTTCCTCGAAATTACATGGGAATGCCACTCGGAAGTATCTCAGCGCCAGCCGAACGCATCGCTGCTCCAGCGAGAAGCTGGAAGCCAGCTATTTCGGGAAGCTGGCGTACTTCCGAACGGGGCCTTAGTCGACCAAACGCGCACCCGCCCTCACACGCTACATGAAATGGGGCCGGCCCATTCACCTTTCGTTTTTATTAATTTCATTTATGTTTTCTTTTTTCTTTATTTACTTTTCTTTCTTTATTTCCATTTCTTTTATATTCTTTTCCTTTTTCTTTGTTTTATATTACTTCCTTCTTTTTTCATTTTCTTTTATTTTCTATTTTTAATTTGTTTTTGCCATTTTCCAAATTTGCAAAACTTTTTTTAGAAATTAGTAAATCTTTTATGGAAATCATGGACAATTTTTCGAATTCATGAACTTTTTGAAATTCATGAACATGTTTGATAAATTCATTCACTTTTTTTTTAAATCATGGATTTCTCACCAGACATGACCTTTTTGGATTCCCTAACAATTTTTGAAATCATGAATATTTTTTGAAATAATAAACATTTTCATAATTTGTGAACATTTTTTACAAGTTACGAATATTTTTTGAAATCTTGAACAATTTTTTGTAATAATGAAAATTTCATTAAAAAAATTAATTTTAGAATATTGTCTTAAATTCGGGAACATTTTTTAAATTTGTGAATAATTTGAAATTTTAGACATTTTTCAAATTCCTGAATATTTTTTGAAATTTAAGAACTTTTTGAAATGCAAGAAATATTTTCAAATTCGTGAACAACCTGGAGCGCTCTCAACCACCGCCATGTGTGTTGCGATTGCTGGCTTCGCACCGCACCATGCGGGGAATAGGGGAGCAACTAATGAACGAGTATACTCGTCCGTCCTCATTGTTTGTTTCTAAGTTGATTTCCCTGTCTCTCGCCGGCGCCGCCGCCTGTCCGCCTCGTCTCCTATGGTCTTTGGACCATTGAGGCGCGGTGGATCCTGGCCCATGCCAGCGAGGGCTCCGTTTTTAGGTGTTTTTTTGAGTTTTGTTAGGGTTTGTTCCATGATTAAGAAGATGAGGCGGCGGCAGCTTCTTGAAGATGAAATAAGGTTCTCCACGCCTAGCCCCCGTCCCGGTGACGCATCAAGCGTCGTCGGAGGGTGTGTGGAGGTGTGTCTCCGACGGATCTCGTGGGATCCGGTCAGCGTTTGTCTTCGGTGGATCCTTCTGGATCCGGTCTTCGTTCGTCTACGTCTATGTGTCTGCATGTTGGATCCTTTCGATCTATGCTTCTCTTCATCGGCGGCGGTTGCTGTTCTGGTGCGCTGGTCCTATGGGGCCTTAGCACGATGACTTTCCGACTGTCTACTATAATAATGTTTGCCCGGCTCCGACGAGGGAGGGGCGATGATGGCGGCGCGCCTTCGGCTTGCTCCAGTGCTTGTAGTTGTCGCTAGGTGGTTTACAAACCTAGATGTAAATTATACTTCTAGTGTTTTTTGTACTACCTTGACAGTTGATGAATAGATCGGAAGTTTTCTAGCAAAAAAAACTAACAAACGAGTACACATTGCGGGAGCTCCACAAGAGTCACTTTTGGTGGGCTGTGAGCATGCCACTTGGCGCCTCTCAACCACCGCCACGTGTCAGATGTTGGACGCTCCCTCGAAATTTTGGTTTGTTTTATTTCACTGTACGCGTTTTCAGGTTTTAGATGGTTTTTCCAGTTTATTTTTCTTTTTGTTTTGGAGAAAAAAATTGCGTGTAAAAACGCATTTTCTTTTTCTTTTCTTTCGGGAAAGGCACAAATTTTCTTCTCATGGAGGTAAAGGTTTGCTTCTGCGAGGGGCCAGCTGTGCCTCTCGGAAATAAAAAAACAAATGCATTTTTTTCTTCTTCTATGAGAGGTACATATTTGCTTCTCGTGGAGGCACATGTTGCTTCGGCAAGAAGCATAGCGGTGCCTCTCCGAAAGAGAAGAAAAAGATTTTTACTTCTGCAAGAGGCACAGGTTTGTTTCTGCAAGAGGCATAGATTTTCTTCTCATAGAGGCACATGTTTGCTTCTGCAAGAAGCACAACTGTGCCTGTCGAAAAAAGAGAAAAAAATTAACTTTTTACTTTTGTGAGAGACACAATTTTGCTTCTCGTGAAGGCACATTTTTGCTTCTCATGAAGGCACATGTTTGCTTCTGCGAGAGGCATAGATTTGCTTCTCGTGAAGGCACAAATTTCTTTTCGTGAAAGGCACACATGTGTCCTTCGGAAAGGGGAAAACCCGTGGTTCCGGCTTGGTTTTTTTACTTTCTGTTTTTCCAGTTTTTTGCCGTGATTTTTTTTACCGAAACCTACTAACGTAGTATCTAGTTGGTCA
This sequence comes from Thinopyrum elongatum, assembly GCA_011799875.1. NCBI lineage: Eukaryota > Viridiplantae > Streptophyta > Magnoliopsida > Poales > Poaceae > Thinopyrum > Thinopyrum elongatum. The sequence continues at coordinate 7,282,065 of CM022298.1, forward strand.
ACGGAAGGAAAGAAGGTTTCTAACATCAGCAGCTTTGCACAGTGCATGAAATCATTTTGCCAAGACTCCACCAATAAGCTGGCGGTGCACAACGTCGCGGGCCCTTGTCGGAAAGCTGACCACGTCACTAAGATGGCACGCGGGTCTGGCACATCCACACCACCGCCTCGACAGCCTCGAACACCGTGCAGAACTACCGCTGCAGCTCGAACCTTCGGTGGATGGGGTATAGATCCCATGTATTCTATTTTCTCTCCTCACATTGTCTGACAGCAGCATGTCTGAACTTTTTTTCTTTCGGAATAAACTTGTATTACTCAAATAACAATGTCTTCACACAATCATCAAGGGAGAAACCCAAGACTTCATCTGGCCCATATCCTAGCCAAGTCATAGTCTGCCCTTCAAGAGCAAACCTAGCTAAACTATCACTAGCTTTATTCTGAACTCGCGAAACATGAGTAATACAAGTTTGCCTAAGACGCAACATCAATCTTATTTCATTCACCAAGGAGGCATAAAGCGATCAACTTCAGCAGAGGATATCAAAGAGACCGCCATACTTGAATCCGATTCAATGGCAATTGTAAGTTCAGATCTTTGAATGGCTAACGATAAACCTTCCGTGATCCCACATAACTCAGCTTCAACTGCGTCTCTGCAGGAATATAACGCTCTGCAAGCCGAAAAAATGATCATACCCCTAGAATCACGAAAAATCATACCAGCTCCAGCCTCATCATTTGCGACAAATGAGCCATCTGTGCTCAACTTTACCCAGCCATGGTCGGGCGGCCTCCATCTTGGTTCAGAAATCGTTCGCTGTGGTGAGGCCGCTGTACCAAGTAAATGATCAAAAGATAAGAAGCCCTTGCCTTTCACCAGGTCAACTTCAGAGTTCATCTTGATACCTAGTAGTTCATCCAGGTACCTTCTCAGAAAACTCACAGAAACTTCCATGGCGCTGGTTTTTGATGCACTAATTCATGACGAACATACTGGCTTCTCCAAAAGGTGAGCAACACTTTACATCGATCAACATCGCATAAGGGATCCAGAGCATGAAGGAGCCATTCCTTTCATGTGGGCACAAAAGATTCAATTGCTGTGAGTTTCCACACTTTAGCCATCGCCTTGTACAGATCTCACCCAAGCATGTCTGAACTTGACAAATTAATATATTGTGCACCGTCTGGTTAGCTGCCCATTCTTAGCGCCATTTCTTTTGACAGCTTAAAAATAAGTCGTCTCCTTACTAGCTTTTTTCACAAGCCGTCTCTCCCAGGCTTCTAAACTGTGTAGTTTAAAAAAAAAAAAGGTTAAACCCCTGGCTTCTGCATCAATCGATGCATGCAGCCATCTTTATTAGTTATTCCACAAAGGTCTGACAAGAACATACATCAATCCATCCGAAGCCACCACTCACACCTACAAAACTCGATAATGGGGAGTGCTCTCACTCCCCATATCTAAAACCGGTGTCGTCGCCGATCCATCCTCGTAACGTATCGGGACCAACAGCCGATGCAGCCTATCTAAAGCGCACACCACATGCACATGTTTTAGAAGCCGCCATCATCATCGGACCACTTACCCATCTTCAGGAGAGAGATCCACATCATCCTTGCCAGTCCGGACATCCGTCGACGCCACCACGGCGCCCAACGGCGCCACCGTCCTGCGCTCGTCCATCCAGACGCGAAGACTCTGGAAGATCTGTCGTGCATAGCACCAGCCAGCCAGGCATGACTCTGCATAGCACCTGTCGGCCAGGCATGACTTGACAGCTCCACCGAAGCTCCGTGCAAGACGAAGCTGCTCCAAGAGAGAAACGGCACCGTAGTACCACCATCGTCCGATCTGTAAGACCAGATCCTAGGGTTTCCCCTGAAGCAGCATGAGTGAATCGACAACAGTTACATGACGATGCCTTCATCAAAGTAACGACGCAAAACGCTGCCATCGCCCAACTATGTAGTTATGAAATAACTAATTTAGGAGTCTCAATAAATTTAGGAGGCGGTTTAATTTTTAGAAAACTTATTATTTAAGCCGTCCAAAAGAACTGGCCTTTACAACTTGGAGGTTGGGACGTTTGGCTCCTGCACTTGTTTGTGATTGTCTGGAGCATGTCAACTGCTGAAACTAAACATTTGCTAGCTGTACATTCTTACAGTTAACATATGGATGCATAGCTGCGTAATCATACACACGACTAGCCCTATGCATAACCAATAGAATGAAGGTACACAGGTTATGGCCATCACCTCTTACAGATTAGCGTATGTGTAGCTGCCGCAGTGCGTAATCATGCAGCCGGCCGGCAAGCATAATTCATTAACTACACTTGTTTAGTACACTAGGAATATTGACCAAACGTAACACACCAACTAGTATTAGTATTTGTTTTTTCCTCAACATTAACTATTTGGTGTCGAGGCTAGTGCTGATCTTTTGAGCTTCACAGTCTATTTATACTCTCATTTCTGAACAAACTTTAGCTTCGATCCCAAACTTCCCGACTGTACAGCCTCCACCAATCATTTGTTCAGCATGTCTCTCGTCGCAATCCTTCTCGGGATTCTTTTGTCATCGCATCTCTCCGCGTTTGTTGCTGCAATGGACACCCTTGCATCCGGCGAAGTACTTGCGGGAAACAACACCATCATCTCAAGCAACGGCAAGTTTGCACTCGGCTTCTTCCAGACAGGCAGTAAGTCCTCCCAACACACCCTCAACTGGTATCTAGGCATATGGTTCAACAAGGTCCCCAAGCTAACTCCAGTATGGGTCGCCAATGGTGAAAACCCAATCATAGACTCCGCCTCATCGGTGCTAACAATCATCGGTGATGGCAATCTTGTCATCTTGAACCAAGCCACCAAATCCACAATCTGGTCTACCCAAACAAATGCCACAACCAACGACACCATCGCACTGCTATTGAACAATGGCAACTTCATCTTGCGGAGTTCCTCAAACACATCCAATGTGCTGTGGCAGAGCTTTGACAACCCCACTGATACTCTCCTCCCTGGCATGAAACTGGGTTGGGACAAAGTCACTGGTCTGAACCGCCGTCTAGTTTCTTGGAAGAGTTCCATTGACCTAGCTCCAGGAAAATACATCGACCAATTAGACCCAAATGGTACTGACCAATTCATATATACACTAAGGGACTCGTCCATACCATATTGGTCGAGTGGGATATGGAATGGCCAATATTTTCCCTCGGTAATGACTATGATGGAGTTCAAAAACTATATAAATTTTACATTTGTCAACAATGACCAAGAGAAGTATTTTACATATGACGCATCAGATGAGTTATCTGAATCCTATCATCATGTGCTGGATGTCTCGGGTCAAACAAAGTCACTCATTTGGGTTGAAATCTCAGAGGGTTGGAGAATGGTCTATGCTCAACCCATACTTCAGTGTGATGTGTTTGATGTTTGCGGACCTTTCACCACTTGTAATGATTATACACTTCCATTCTGCAACTGTATGAAGGGCTTCTCCATTAGATCACCCAAAGACTGGGAGCTACATGAACGAACAGGAGGTTGTGTGAGAAATACTCCATTAAATTGTGTGATCAGCAAACACATAAGTATACAAGACACGTTCACCCTATTACCTGTGTTGTATTACCCAATAATGGCAACAATATAGAGGATGCTAGGAATGCAGGCAGGTGTGCACAAGTTTGTCTAGGAAACTGCACTTGGACTGCATACTCCTATGATAACAATGGATGCTCTGTTTGGAAAGGTGAGTTAATAAATATGATACAAAAACAATGCAATGACACTATTAATAGTAATAGAGCCACTCTTTACCTTCGCCTTGCCGCCAAAGAAGTGCAAACAGTCTTGGACAACAACAACAACAACAACAACAATGACAACAACAGAAGATCATTAATCATTAGAGTGTCCGTTGGTGCAAGTTTTGCATTCATTGGTGTATTGTCACTCTTCTTTCTGCTAATGATTAGGAGAAGAAGGGGGTTGTTTGCTCACAGGATGAGTTTTGATGAAGATAGTGTCGGCATTACTTCATTCAGGTACCTTGACTTGCAAAATGCAACAAAAAACTTCTCAGAGAAGCTAGGGGCAGGTGGTTTTGGTTCTGTATTCAAGGGGTTTCTAAACGATTCTTGTGCCAAAGCAATTAAAAGGCTAGATGGTGCTCGTCAAGGAGAAAAGCAATTTAAAGCTGAAGTGAGATCAATTGGAATCATTCAACACATCAATTTAGTTAAACTAATTGGCTTTTGTACCGACGGGGATAGTAGACTACTTGTCTATGAACACATGCAAAACCATTCTCATGATTCTCATTTATTTCACAGTGATCATGCACAAATGGAACTGACATGGACCATAAGGTTTCGGATAGCTCTTGGAGTTGCTAGAGGATTGGCCTACTTGCATGATAGTTGCCAGGATTGCATTATACATTGTGATATTAAGCCTGAGAACATACTACTTGATGCTTCATTTGTTCCGAAAATAGCAGATTTTGGGATGGCGAAGTTTCTTGGAAGGGATTTCAGTCGAGTTCTCACAACAATGAGAGGAACTATAGGATATCTTGTGCCTGAATGGATTAGCGGAACTGTTATTACATCAAAAGTTGATGTCTACAGCTATGGCATGATTTTGCTGGAACTCATATCAGGAAGGAGGAACTCGGGTGGAAACAATACTTCAGGTATTGATGATGTTTATTTCCCTGTGCTAGTTGCCACTAAGCTATATAAGGGCGGCGTCGGGAGTTTGGTGGACCACAATTTACGTGGTGATGTCAATTTGGAACAGGTGGAAAGAGCTTTCAAGGTTGCCTGTTGGTGCATTCAAGATCATGAATTTGATCGGCCGAAGATGTCTGAAGTTGTTCAATATCTGGAAGGTTTTGTTGAAGTTGACATACCCCCAGTGCCAAGATTTCTTCAAGCTATTGCAGGGAATCCACACTCAGAATGTAAGCAAGATTTTATTTGTACATATTTATTAAAACATACATTATTTTAGTCCAAGAATAGATGCATAGAACATGCAAAGCTTTTCAACTAGTGCCTTCGAATAGTATCAACAAAAAGCATTTCTAGCATGCCTAACAGCCTATATGTGTTGTATTTATATGTGAGCTTAGCCAACTCGTACATGGACAAAACTTCCGAAGAGGCAGTGATATTGCAAGATTTCGAAGGATATGCGTCACATCATTAAGCTCATTCTTCGCTGGAAGACCAATGGTAGCGTGCAATCATGGAGAAATCCTCCCTTTGGTGGTCGCCTGGAGGCCGAAAACTCCCAGTTTAGCATGTGTTCTGTTAAAATTAATGCCACTGAAGTTTATAATCTAAATAAAAATAGTATGTATCTTTATTTGTACTTTTTCTGTTTGGTTTTGTACCTCGTGCTTATTGTGATCCTGCTCATGAAGATTTCACATACACAACTTTTTAAGTGTCATGCCAGCGTGCGGCATTGTAATATTATGTATTAAAATTTCAAATAATGTGATTCTTGTGCCCAGTGGATACTGAGGTACTAAACATAGAAGAAAAGAAAGTGGACTACTTTCTACAAATTGTACATATGGCATGGATGATTATTATTTAAATAGATGAATGACACACTAATATGTCTAGTAGCTACTTACAACATAAACAAGGATTCTGAATGGCTGACAAGGATTTTTCTCTCTCCCCTTGGTACATATGGTTCCTTCCATCTATCCATCGAAATGGGGTGCATAGAGATAAGAGGGATATGGATGGCACCATTTTTTAGTTAGGTAGAAGAAAATTCGATGCAAATCTATTAGGAGACTCAACATGCCCAACTCGCTCTTGGGGGGGGGGGGGGGGGGGGGGGGGGGGACAGCCAGGCAAAACCCTAGCCGCTTCACCCACCTTTCCATCACCGTAGGAAGATGGTGGGCACAGCCTGCCTGGCGGACGGCATCAGCGGGTTCATCTACTTGCATTATAGGAGTCCTCGCCGCTGGAGCGGTGTGGTGCCCCTCACACATCAGTGGAGATCGAATTTTGAAATACTCATTAACTCTAAACACCTCAAAGTAAACCTCACATTGTTTCTGCCATAATTTGAGATGTTCCCCACAAAATTTGGGGAACTCCATCTTAGGTGCTTGAGATCCGGGAGGACGACCCCAATTCTCACTATGTCCACTGTCGGAATCGGGGCTCCGCAGACCCAAAGAAAGGTTCGAACTCTGGGGTGTGTGCGAAGAACTCCACTAGGCTACAGCTCGCCGCTCACTGCCTCACGGCGATGCTCCGTCGTTCCCGAGCGAGAGGGAAGGAGAGAGAACATGGTGATTTACCCATGTTCGGGCCACCTTGCGGTGTAAAACCCTACTACTGCTTTGTGGTGGATTGCCTCGCGAGGAGGATGAGTATGAGCTGGTACAAGGATGAACTGCCTCTGGAGGGCTCAAGAGTCGACCCCTCTCTATGGTGGAGACTAACCTATACTTATACTGGCCTTGGTCCTCGTCCCGCGAATCCTAGGCGGGAAGGGGTGCCACAATGGCCAATTTCGAAAGGTTACAGGGGTACACCCTATCCTGACTAAAGGTGGTCTTCGACTGCAAAGCTTCTGGCCGTGACGCGCAGGTGGGCTCGGCAATGACCTCCGTCCTGGCGAGCCCGTCGCCCTGATCTTGTTGCACCGAAGAGGTAAGCTTTGGGGGATTCCTTGGGAACCCGTGTGCTGGCCCTGTCCCTTTAGCACCAAAGAGGAAACTGTCCTGGACTGCGCCCGCTGGCGCTCTCCTGTCTCCACTCGTCGTGGCTCGCGTCACCCACGTGCGATGCGGGGCGGGGTGGTGAGCCTAGAAGTGTCCGCCCCTCGGGAGGCAGCCTCGGGAGGCCCTTGGGGAGCCTTGATGTAGTTCGCCTCACGAGGCGGTGGCCCTCACGAGGGTCTTGCTCGTGAAGTCTTGGCGATGGGCCAGATCGGGCCCTTTGACGATGCCGCGTGATGGGCTGCAGGTAGACAGGCCTGGGTACCCCCAGTCCCAGAGCCCCGACAGTAGCCCCCGGGCCCACGGTGCGCTCAGCCTTGCTCGGAAGCGGAGGCAAAGAGGAGGGGGCGAAGCGATGCGGGCCCCAACCGCCTGCGGGCCAGGTGCGACGCGTGGCGCACGACGGGGCACATGACGCCCCGACTCTCCGCATTGCCTCGGCAACTGCCTAGGCTGACATAAAGCCTGGCGCACGCCACGGGGCCATTATTGCTCTTCTTTGTCTTGCATCTTCCTCATCCTGCCGCGAACCCCTTTCTTCCGCGCGAGGTTCCTCCAGATCCAAACTAGCGCAGCTTTTCTCCCTTCTCCTCGGCATCGGCGACTTCGCGCATGGCGCCCGCTGGGAAGGCTAAGTCCGTAGCCCCTGCGTCGAGCTCCTCCTCCTTGTCGTCGGCGCTCCTGACTTCCTCCATCGCTGAGGAGAAGGACCTCAAGCAGGTGCTTCCTCTGATAGCCGGCGACCACAACGAATGGGGCGCGACCCAGATTTGGCTTGGCTCGGCGGCGCGGGGCAACTTGAGGGAGTCTGTTTATCGCTTCTTCCTCCACAACGTCTATGCCGGGCTGGTCCCGCCCTTCTCTGAGTTCTTCTAAGCCATCCTCGCGCATTACCAAATCCATGCCCTCCATCTTCAGCCCAACTCCATCCTTCTCATGTCCGTCTTCACCTTCTATTGCGAGGCCTTTGTGGGTGTGAGGCCCTCGGTGGCGCTCTTCCGCCACTTCTTCAGCTTGCAGTTCACCGCCCGGGGCCAGTGATCCGCGTGCGTGTCCTTTTTCGATGTGCACAACGAAAACTCCCTCCTGAAAGCCGGGAAGAAGGTGGAAGGCTTCCGGCAGCGCTGGGTCTTCATGGACGCTCGTGGTTCCGACCCGCTCTTGATGACTCCGGTGGAGCCGCCCGAACAGATCCTTGAATGGGGCTCCGCCAAGCTCGTCGATTCTCGAGCGAAGCCCGTCCTTTCTTTCTGAATGCGCGCTCGTAGTCCATATGCTCATACAATCTCTGTCATGCCGAACCAGAAGTGGTGGCGCAGAGAAGAAGAGGAAGAAGACGGCCGTCGCAGCGAACGTGCCCCTCATCTCGAAGGCAGCTTCGACACTTGGCCGCAACCTTGGCGGGCGCGGGAGCCTGCAATGCCGACCCGGCACCACGCTCGGGCGCACGGGCACCATCAAAATTGGGCTCGCGGGCACCCCGACTCTTCCTAGCGCTCCACCTGCGGCGCCGGGAGGGCCGATCGCTGAGGTTGCGGTGGCTCAGCCCGCGGCACCATTCGCGAAGGCAGCGGCAGCTCCAGCCACAACCAAGGAGATGGCGCCTCAGCCCCCGCCGGCCGTGCTCACACCCGCCGCCGAAAGCGACACAGGGCGCGCCGCGGAGCAGCCTTAGGCAGTGCCCTCCCCCTTGACTCAGCGGACCGAGGCGGCGGTCATCCCAGCCACGTCGCTGGAGCCGAGCGCAGAGGAAGCCCTGGAGCCCCCTGCGCCTCAAGGGGAGCATGCCGAGGGTTATGGTGCCAACAAGTGCCTCAGCGCCGCTCCCTCGTCAGGCCATCGCGCTCGCGAACTGCGACACCTTGATCAGGCGCGGGTCTTTGGCCGATGCCTGGGCCGCGCTCGACCGGTTCGGGGCAGACCTTTTAGACGCCGACCAGCGCCTTGCCAGGGAGCGCTTGAAGCTCGCCTCGAGGTGGCACCGGCTTGAGGCGGCTTCCCAGGAGGCCCAAGACCAGGCCGCGATCATCGCTGCGGAGAGTCGGAAGGAAGCTACCAAAGCAAGGACGGCAAATGACAATGCGCTTGCTGAGGTGGAGGTGGCCACCAAGTGCCGCGCGCGAGGTGGAATCCTGCTTGAAGGCGCTTGAAGAAGAACAGGCGGCGCGCATGCGGAAGCTCCAGCAGTGGGAGGAGGATCTCAAAGCTCGCGAGGCGAAGCTTGCAAATCATGACTCCAAACTGACGAAGGTGGCAGCCGAACAGGCCGCGGAGCGCAGGCGCCTGGACATGCTGCAACGCGAGGTGACCAAAGCCCGAGTGGCCCACGCCAAGCATGTGACCGAGGCGGAGGCCAAGCTGAATGCCAGGGAGAAGAAGATCCTTGCTGATGCCGATGCAACAAGGCAGCGGCGCACCGTGCTGCCTTCTCTTCCCTTGAGCTCAGGGCCCGCCAAGCATTGAAGTCCATATTGTAACACCCCCCTGTATTACTATAGTGATCACCCTCTTGATCATGACAAGTCATCATTATTTGCATCATAATGATCTCAGTGGTTAAGCACTTCAATCCAAATTCCTCTCTGAAAACAATTCAAATTCTAAGTGCAAAATAAAGTTGCCCAAAAGTTGCGGGAAAAATGTTCACCATCTAGCAAATATTCCAAAACAATTTGTTGTTAAGAGAAACAACATCACCACCAAGCTAAGGTGGGCTAAAGCATTTAAAACAGTGCCAAAAACAGCACTATTAATGCCATTTTCATTTTTGAAAAATCCAATTGAATTCCAAAATTGCCCAAACTTTTTGTGGCAGAGCTGAATATTCCATTCTATTTATGTGACCAAGTTTCACATTTAAACAAAGTCATTTGGCAACACAAATTAATTTTAAAAGCCTTCTGTAAAAAGATAACAGAGTTAAGATTTGGAAAAGGGCTGAGCGGCACTGTACAACTGGGCTTAAGTCATACAGTGCCAGGCCCAGCCCACCTCTCTCTCTCTCTCTCTCTCAATTTCCGCCTCTCTCCTCCCCGTGTCGTTGCTGCCGTGGTCACGCACGCGCGCTCCAGCGAGGAGGCGACACCGCGACGCCACCGACGCGAGAGGATAAGGCCGAGGCCTCCTCCATCTCCTCTGGTCGCCTCGCCATTCTCCCCCTTTTCCCCAGCGCTCGCTCCCTCTCTTTTCCCCACTGGCCGAGCGCCATCGCCGCCGTCCTTCGTCGTCACCGCGGCCATCGGCGCCCTTCTGCTCCTCTGCCGTGTCCAAGCGAAATGCCAACCTCCGCCTCTTCCTCCCCGACCGAAGGCTGGAGCCGGGGAGCACTGCGATGGCCGTTCTGCCTTCGTCCCCATCTCTGACCACCGCGTCGCCGCTGTCGTCGCTTCGGCCTCCCCTGCGCTCCCGATCACCCGAGGGGACTTCGTGTGCCTGTGCTGTAAGCTCTGCACCTTCTCCCCCTTATCAACGCGCTGCTGCACCGCCCCTAGCTAGCCGCACGCGTCGCGGCCGCCGTTGCCGGACTTTGCTCCGCCACGGAGCTCACCGTAGTCGACGTGCTTGCTCACTGACCGAACCAAGGGCACGGGCGTGTTCCTGGTGAGCACCCGCTTCACCCTAGCTAGCTTGCACGCTTGGAAACGGCCCGTAGCCGTTTCCCCTCTCTGACCCGTAGCTCGCCACCGCCGCAGTCACCGGCACCTCTAACGACCACCTCCGATTGTTCTATTGCCGTGGATGGATGCGCGGCTGAACACCCGATCGAACGCCATTGGAAACGCGCGAAATGATGCCATGTAGAGGAATCCCGATGCTCGCCGGAGTTCGTCCGCCGCGCACGAGCTCGCCGGAGCTACTCCGGCGGCTCTGCTGAGCTGGCGCCGTGTGGGGTCCACGCGAGGTCACTGCCAGTGGGCCCCCAGCGCTCGTTTGACCGCGTTGACCACGGTCAACGCGGGTCACTGATCACTTCTGTCACTGACTAGTGGGCCCCCTGCACTTAATTAGACTAATTAGGTTTTAAACTAACTCTGTTAATTAGTATAGACACTGACACCTGGGGCCCACCCCACTAATTAGATCTGTTAGATTAATTAATTAATTGTTAGACCCCACAGAGGCTGACAGGTGGGTCCCACCTGACAGATTGACCAGTCAGCGGGTCTGTTGACTGCTGACATCATGCTGACCTCACTGCTGACGCAATAATCCTTTTCTGTTGATATAAAATAATTTCAGAATAATGATAAAACATGCAAAATTCGTAGAAAATAAACCGTAGCTCAGATCGAAAAACTTTCTACATGAAAGTTGATCAGAAAGACGAGACGAATCCAACCGTGCCATATATTTCCGTGTCGGGACCCTCTACGGAGGTGAACCCGCAACTTTTAGCCTGTTTCCGGTAGATGAATAGTGTATATATACCGTTAATAATTCCAACTTAAATCCTAAAATAACTAATATGACTTAGACATGCTTTTAGGCAACCCTGCACTGCATGTTAGCATAGCATGCCCTGTGTTGCATATGTTTGCCGTGTATTTATCTGTTTCTTCCCCCTCTTCTCTCTCGATAGAGCCCGGTCCCGACATAGTCCCGGAGACAGACGCAGCTCCGGAGTTCGGCTACACTGTTGACGACCCTTCTCTTGCCGCATAGCTTTCAGGCAAGCACCCCCTTTTGAACATACCGATATCGCCTATTCTTTCTCTCTTATGCTTGCATTAGAAATAGTTGCTGCTACTTTTTATCCTATTTCTGATGCATAGCCTGATTTTGTAACCTGCTATTGTTACCTACCTGCTTATCCAAAACTGCTTAGAATAGGCTGGTCAGTGATCCACCAGAGACCCCCACTTTGTTCCAGATGCCCCCGCTGAATTATCAGATGACTCAATCAACGTGATCGACAACCAGGCCCCGGCCCCGCACATCACCCGCCCTAGCTGTCGGCGCGGGGACGCCATATCCCAGAAATTAACCCCTTGTGTTATCACCAGCCCAGGATTAATGTTACTGGTGGACACGTCCTTGTTACAGATTACCATGCTATTACAATTAGAATTGGATACAAGACCATAAAGGTCTAATGATACAATAGTGACTCTGGTGGTGGATGATGGAAATGACTCGTGGTTCTCCAACGTCGATGGGGCTCCATTCCCACAGGAACAGCTGACCCGGATAATTCCTATCCGCGTGGCTGCTATCCTAGGCTCCACGTGGACGTCGTGGTGGTACTCCTTGTGGAAATCCAGACCTGGCCAAGTAAATAGCCAGGGACAAGCCTGCGAGTACGTTTGAATGTACTCGCAAACATGATGAACAAAAGATATACCGAAAGCATCAGATATTATGTGATCATGATGAATTAAATTATATGCGTATGCTCATGCTGGACTATATTTAATGCATACTGACAGGATTTAAATCATGGCATGATAACATATTGGCATGTGCAAATAAAAGAATATATACAAAATGTTAGTGATAAACAAGGAAAGTTAAAGGAAACTAAAATAAAAGAAATGCCGGTCGGATGTCTAAAGTGACACCACGGTAGGTCTTGAAGAGAAATGCCTCACGGGTATCCACAAGAGTAGTGGCTTGATAGACCGCTTGAGAACTCGAGGAACACCACGAAGGGGTCTTGAAAAGAAATGCCAGTCGGGTGTCAAAAAGTGACGCCACGGTCGGTCTTGAAAAGAAATGCTAGTCGGGTATCCACAAGAGTAGTGGCATGATAGACCACCTGAGAACTCAAGGGACGCCACGGAGAGGTCTTGAAAATAAAACCGAATGCCCGGGGTAGTCTAGCCAGCCCCTGAGACACTCAGGAAAATAAAATAAGAGAAATGGGTTAGTCCACAATAATATGCATAACCATAATAATATGAATATACATAGCAAAAATATTCATGGTATCATCAAGGTGGCAATAATTATCCTGCAATTTAATTCAGGCTCAATTTATTTATTTTCCTCCGGAGACCGACACTAAGACGACACTTGACCCACCCAGACTGTAGTTCTTAACCGCGGACACGGCTATTCGAATAGGTTTAAACTCTGTAGAGGGTGTACTCTTTACCCACATGCATGGGATTCCTTTAGTCAGCACCGTGGCACTGGCTAATTCCCACTACGGTCTTTGGGTTGCAAACACACCTAACCAGCACACACCAGCTTAACTTTCCGGATGCCAGGAATCATCCAAAACATCTTTCAAGAAAAACTCTAAGTTGGGGAGACTACAATCTCGAATAGCATGGGATCACTATTAATACGCGCGGATTCCATGGGGGCACCCCCTCTCAGCTACAGCCGGTAACACCCATGCCCCCTGACCCGATGACAGGATTTAGTCCATGGCCCTGGAAACCCTCATCGCGGCCCTCTGTACGGCGTGTGCATGGAAAGGGGTTATCAACTTACTGAACCATACCCCACCTGTGGCAGGGACAAGTGGTAGCACGAAACAAGTATGGGGGTTACCGGAACAAGACACGATCTACGGTCGACTCAGGAGGTTCAAGTTTTCCTGCAGTGGTTAGCTCAACAAAGCATCTTTTTAACGGCACTACCAAACAGGGTCACAACCCTTGCATGCTCCAACATGCCCACACTGATCATTCTCGCCACAACGAGATTTCAGTCTCACGATCACTTTTCTCGTGACTGATACTTCCTGCAGATTAGTCCAGATCAACATGGCATATGTGACAGGTGAAATAATCATGCACACTCATATTTCATGTCTGAACAGAGACAAAATATTGTCAGGGAATCATGCATGCAAGTATAGCCATATGCAAGTTTTATTAGATTTCAACATAAACACGATGCAAATAATACTATGCAATTCACCATATCAAGTGTTCAAAATGCTTGCCTTGAGCATGCAGAAATATTGGGTGCACTCCAAAAGTTTGAATTATCTATCTCCCCTCCATTTCTTATTTTCAAAAATATTTGAATTACCACATATAGTAAAACAGTGCCAAAAATTGTTCCAAATATTTTTTAAATAAATACTAAAATAAACTAGTTGAAAAATAAGAAATTACAGAAAAAGAATCAATTTATTTGGAGTTACTATGAATTACTTATGGAATTTCTAAGCTGGAAATAGATGATTAAATGGACTATTTAATAGACCAAACAAAAACTACGCTTAGAAAAAATGTTCACCCTAGCTATATTAATAGAGCATATTTTTAGGAGTATTTAGAAATTTGAATTATCCAGCTTGGAGTAGAAATGGAAACTATGGAATTATTTGATTACCACTGAAGAAAAGAAAAAAAGTAAAAGCAGCAGTGCACCCTGTGCAGGATTTAGTCATCGGCGTCACTGGGTCGAGCCCAGCCGATCGGCTGCGCGGAGGGCTGCGATGTCGAAGACGAATCCCAGGGAATACGCTAGCCTGTGCAGAAAGCGTATTGTCCGATTACGCTTTCACTTAAAACAGAGCAGCGTGACCCTTGGGTCACTGACGGAGGGTCCCGCCGGGCCCACCAGTCAGGTTTGACCAGTCCGCTGGTGCTCCCTCCTCTGGCCGGAACAGAGTGAGGGCTCCGGCGAACCCCGCCGGCGAAAGGCGGCGATTTTCGAGGAGGCGAGCACGAAATCGGCATCAGGGTTTTCGGGCGATCCAGTGGAGGTGCAGCGCGGTCCCCGGGGTCCACCCAATCATCGGCGGTGAGCCCTCCCGCGGAGCTCCGACGACGACGAAAAGGTGCTTCTGCCCACGGGCCTTTATTCGAGAAATTGATGGTTTGGGATGATAGGCGGAAGCTAGTGGATGCTAGTGGTGCGAAAATATCGAAGAGTGAGGCTCTGGGTAGCTCGGAGGCAACGGAATCGGGGCGGTGGTGGATTTCACCGGAGATGGTGAGGACGACCCTGCCCGGTCAATCCATTGGTCGGGGAGGCTTATAGGGAGTGTGGTAGCGCTGCTTGATGTCAAGTGCGAGCTCGGGGTCCTTTTTATAGCGCGGTAAGTCGGTTCCCGCGGCTTCCAGTGGATGAACACGGCGGCAACGGCCATTACTGCGCCGGAGAGGTGGGTATGGGCGGCGGCCTGGGTCAGCGAGGCCGGTGGGGAGTCGGTGGGGAGCTGGCGTGCTGCGGATGGACCTGGCCATTGGCCATTAAGAGAGGGAGGTCCGGGGAGAGACGTGGCAGAGTGGCCGTCTTCGGGCGGCGGTCAGAGGCGGTGCTGGCCGGTGTGGGCGGCGCTAGCGGCCAAATCCCAGTGTCGACGATGGCGGTGGGTTGCCCGTGAAGACACCTGAGGAAGCTGGTGTGCAAGAGCAGCAGCAGGGAGGCCACACGAGGTGATGCCAATGCCATCCAAATGAGCATTCTGGCCATGCTCTCTGCATGCATGTTTGGTGCTCGACGAAATGCCATAGTGGCCAAATGAACTTATTTGAATTTGGCATTTGGCATGATGATGATTCACTTTGTATTGGGGCTACTGGACATGGTGGTTTGGCAGGAGAAGTAATTGCCAAATGTAGTTTAGAAAGGGACCAAATTTCTGTCATGCCCAAAAGGTGTTTGATAAAATGCTAAGGTGATCTAGGTGCTTCTGATGACTATGAAAATTGACAGGATGGTGTCTCACTGGATGATAGAGATTATGGTGGAGTTGGTTTGGTAAGAGGAGAGACTTCCTAGTGTTAGTTTTGAAGAATTTATTTCCTGGACAGAAACTACAGAGGAATATTTGGTGAAGTAAAATTATTCCAATGGAGCTAAAATTTCGGACTTAAGGGTTTAGTTGGAAGGACTATAGGTGGGAAAAAATTCAGAATTGTTTAAGCAAGGAAAAATAGGGTTGTAGTGCAAAGTTGAATCTGGGCCAGAATTGAAAAGAGGATGTTGTGCTCAAAATTTTCAAAAGGCCAAGATGGGTTTTTGCACCAAAGTGATCTGTGGACACCACATGACCTCCCATATTTTTTGTGGAATTTAAAAAGGATTAATTAAAGTGGTTGTAGTGCAACAGAGGTATTTAAAGAATTGAAAATGCTGTTAAAAGAATTGTTTTGGGGCAATATTTATTATGAAAATAATTTCTTACTATTACTAAGCTGTAATTGAAATGTTTTGGGAAAACTACCAAAGCCACAATATTATTTCAAAAAAATTCTATATGGAGGGAGGAATTTTGGAAAACAGAAACAGAAAATACTCTGAAAATAATAAAGGACTTACTTATAAATCAAAATTTTATTTCTGGTCAAATTTTACTTAATAAAAATGTGTTTAAATTTTTGGGATGCTACACAAGTTGTACAACACTGCAGCGTTACTATCGAGTGCCGAGGGTGATACCTCGTTTAGCACTTCTGATGTTAACTCTGTAGAGTAGCTATTCGGTCGTGGTCATTGAGGGTGATTCCTCCTTCACCACTCCCGATAACGACGCTGTCGTGCAACACCTCAAGTGTGAACCCATCAAGGGTGATTCCTCTGAGTTCACCTTGACGGATACATCGAGTAGGAATCCAACGAGGGTGATACCTCAGATTGCCCTGATGTTATGGACACACGGATACTTGGACTTTACAACTGTTACTTGGAAAGTCGGGTCGACCCTGAGGGGTACCCGAGCGAGCATAAGAAGCAAGGGATGTGGTGACGGGTTGACCTGGAGGGTGCCCGTGAGATAAATTACGAGGCGTGGTCGGGCATTCTTAGCCCTTGCTGCAAGTCCTCGAGACGGGGCGACGGGGTCACATCAATCGTGACTCTCTTCTCGTTACCGCACACCCCCAATACACTAACGATTTGGATGTTTGATCCGAGTGGGCCTCTGGCCCGATAGCACTAACCATCACGTGGGAACAGTTATGGGCACTCTGCATCGTATACATCAGCCGAAGCTTAATAGACGTCAGCGACTGAGCGGTACACGCTGGGTTGGACTGGGAACGCAACCGCGCTTGTATTAAGGGGTTGCTAGGTCTGCTCACCGGTGGTGCACGTAACGTGCAGGAGTTCCCGGGGCGATGGCCCAAGACCCCTGGGGCATAGTTTAGTCCGGCGTGCTGACCTCTCTGTTAAGCCTAGGTCGGGTTGCGGCGTATCGTTTGGCCAAGGCCGGGCATGACCCAGAAAAGTGTGTCCGGCCGGAGTTAATTGAGCGTGGTGGGTAAGTTGGTGCACCCCTGCAGGGAAGAACTAATATATGCAAAGCCGGATCCTCAGTAACGGACGCTCGGAGTTGTATCCCGATCGATACAACTAGAACTGGATACTTGTGATAAGAAATGGATAGTATGGCTCTGGGATTGCTTTCTCGCAGGGAGTCGAGAAAGGATCTCCGGCCGAGGTTGATACTTAATACTACTACTACTTTATATTGTGCTGATCACTCTTCTAATGCTGCAAGACCGCTGAGGATGCTAGTCTTCGATAGGACTAGGCCTTCCCTCTATTCTGGCATTTCTGCAGCCCAGTCCACATATACAGCCTTTCTTTGATAATGATGCATATGTAGTGTAGATCCTTGCTTGCTGAGTACTTCGGATGAGTACTCACGGTTGCTTTGCTTCCTCTTTTTCCCATATCCGGTTGATGCAACCAGATGACGGAGCCCCGGAGCCAGCTGCCCTCGCCGACGGCTACTACTACTACTACCCTGCTGGCGAGTACTACTACGAGGAGCTGTCCGACAATCGGGAGTAGGTTCGAAGGGTCCCAGGAAGGAGGCCTGCGCCTTTTCGATCGAAGTGTTTTGTTTTGCCCCACCTTTTTAAAGGCCTATCTGTTTTATCTTTTATATCTGTACTCAGATATCTGATGCTTCCACTGACGCTTGTAAGCGAGCTTATGTATTCGAGCCCTCGAGGCCCCTGGCTTGTAATATATAGCTTGTATTATTTTGAATTTGTGCCTAGAGTTGTGTTGTGATATCTTCAAGTGAGTCCTTAGGCTTGATCGTGTGCATTTGCGTGTATGCTTAGTACACGATTGAGCCGTGGGCGTTACAGGTTGGTATCAGAGCCGACTGCCTGTAGGAATCCCCCTTTCCAACTCCTTGGCCGAAGTTGAGTCTAGTCGTTAAAACCGTTGTACTAACATGGCTGTGTGGCTTACGGGCCCACGTCACCTTTGGGTGGTATTAGGATCTTTTATTCCTCGTCTTTACTCTGGGACTCTGATCTCTCGTCTACTCGGGTTAGAGATTTTACAAACTCTGACATTAGGTTCTCCTAACCACTTCATCCCGGAGAGCCCCTTCACTACGGATGATCGCTTGCTTCGCCAGAAGATTCTGCAGATACTCCTCGATGTTTTCCAAGACCATTATGCCCACTACTTTTAAAAGTTCCCTACTGCCGATAATCACCGTGGATAGCTACACATCTTTTCTGTTTGTATCTTCATTCCCAGATACTCCATTATGTACGAGATACCCCGAAATACCCCTCGTTAATCCGGAATCCTTTGAGCCTACTGCTGTGCAGCTTCTTTCGCACTGCGGATAATTCCTCACATTTACTAGGGATCCGTTCATCCCCAGTTGTTCAGGTGTTTCGCAAAATACTTTCCATTGTTAGTCGATCTTCCGAAAATCTTCTACAGATTATTGCTATTGAAATTCTTGCCTGCTTGCATTACGGTTAATTCCATATGTTTAGCAATCTTCGTTGACATTCCTTGTCAATGCCTTTGCATCCCTTCTCCCTCTGATTGATTACCAATACTCACATCAACTTCGTCGTGAATCGCCAGATCCATTGTTGGGTTGTTATCCGACAGTGTCCTTAATTTCTGAAATCTTGTAAGTTCTCCCCTGATACATAATGCCGTTGGTAAAATGTTTCCTCTCCTTTAGTCAGCCATGCTCTACCATCGAGCTTGAGTTATGTACTCCTGAAGTTCGTGGTATATGTTCCTAAGATGCCCTGATGGGTTGAACCTATGCCTTCCCTAATCCGTGTGAACTCGAAAGATATGCGACTCATACTCTTATGGTGCTTCACCAGATAAATCTTCAGCACTACAAATTCTTCGAAAACAAGGTGTGAATGAAAGGTTATGCATTAAAGAAGTGGGAGTCGACCTTGAACTTTGTGTTCATGCCCATAGACACGATATAGATCTTATCATGGAAGCTTCTCTTAAAATCAATTGTTTTCTTGGTATAAGTTCATCTTGTATCTGTGAATGGTTCCTTTGCAACTCTTGTGCTCTTCAGATCCAACCTTTTACTTGAAATACCATACCAATGCTACCTCGAAGCATGACTGTGGTATTCCGAATATCAACAAGAACATTGGAGGCACATTGCCAAATGTTTCTTGCTCTATTATCCAAACACTGTTGTATGGATAACATCATGAATTCCCTTGCCCCTTTATCTAATTGATGATGTACTTGTTGTTCTGACATGTATATCATGCTCTACTTTTCCTTGGGAAAAGATACACTCCTAAATCTTGTGTATAAACACATTTTCCTTTCCATTGGTTTGTTTAACCTTTCTTGTGATCTATATGATATAAGCAGAAATAATTCCCTGCTTATAAAACACCCCGATGTACAACCTTGTCAGTGAGACCCTGTTACTATTGTTGATGACATTCCGGTAACCCCTGATGGATGAGAAGTTTGCTTATTGGTCCGCCTCGTTCTTAGGAGCAGGAAAATTGTTCTCTTCGTCCCTCGCCCTTGGTACCGATGTTGCCACCGACTTAACTGACAGACTATCCTCTGACATACCTTATTGTCGTGACCGGTAAGATGTCACCATTCTCCCTACTTATGATCGACACCCCCCCCCCCACAGTTCCACAGGATCGGAACTTGACTCTCTTGAACAACCTTGATTCCAAAATATTCTTGCATTTGGCTTCGTATCATATCACGAGCCACCCTCCGAGAGATGATCTATTCCCGATGCTCTGAATCCCTTTACACACTCTGTTCAGGTATCGATCGTTTGTCCATTCGCTTGAAAACTTCCTATGGTACCTTCATATTTTGCTCGCGATGTTTTCTTAAGCTTCAACCCGAGAGATACTTCTGCCACATTTCCTGAATTGTTCACCAGATAATTAACCCTATAAGGGTCAGTTCTCCCGAAGTTACTCTTTACTTCCCCACTTAAATCTCGGGACGAGATTTCTTGTAGAGGAGAATTCCAACACCCCCCTGTATTACTACAGTGATCACCCTCTTGATCATGACAAGTCATCATTATTTGCATAATAATGATCTCAGTGGTTAAGCACTTCAATCCAAATTCCTCTCTGAAAACAATTCAAATTCTAAGTGCAAAATAAAGTTGCCCAAAAGTTGCGGGAAAAATGTTCATCATCTAGCAAATATTCCAAATCAATTTGCTGTTAAGAGAAACAACATCACCACCAAGCTAAGGTGGGCTAAAGCATTTAAAACAATGCCAAAACAGCACTATTAATGCCATTTTCTTTTTTGAAAAATCCAAATGAATTCCAAAATTGCCCAAACTTTTTGTGGCAGAGCTGAATATTCCATTCTATTTATGTGACCAAGTTTCGCATTTAAACAAAGTCATTTGGCAACACAAATTAATTCTCAAAGCCTTCTGTAAAAAGAAAACAGAGTTAAGATTTGGAAAAGGGCTGAGCAGCACTGTACAACTGGGCTTAAGTCATACAGTGCCAGGCCCAGCCCACCTCTCTCTCTCTGTCACCTTCCGCCTCTCTCCTCACCGTGTTGTCGCCGCCGTGATCACGCGCGCGCGCTCCAGCGAGGAGGCGACACCGCGATGCCACCGACGCGAGAGGATAAGGCCGATGCCTCCTCCATCTCCTATGGTCGCCTCGCCATTCTCCCCCTTTTCCCCAGCGCTCGCTCCCTCTCTTTTCCCCACTGTCCGAGCACCATCGCCGCCGTCCTTCGTCGTCACCGCGGCCATCGGCGCCCTTCTGCTCCTCTACCGTGTCCAAGCGAAACGCCGACCTCTGCCTCTTCCTCCCTGACCGAAGGCTGGAGCCGGGGAGCACTGCGGTGGCCGTTCTGCCTTCGTCCCCATCTTCGACCACCGCGTCACCGCCGTCGTCGATTCGGCCTCCCCTGCACTCCTGATCACCCGAGGGGCCTTCGTGTGCCTGCGCTGTAAGCTCCGCCCCTTCTCCCCCTTCTCAGCGCGCTGCTGCACCGCCCCTAGCTAGCTGCACGCGTCGCGGCTTCCGTTGCCGGACTTTGCTCCGCCACGGAGCTCGCCGTAGTCGACGTGCTTGCTCACTAACCGAACCAAGGGCACGAACGTGTTCCTGGTGAGCACCCGCTTCACCCTAGCTAGCTTGCACGCTCGGAAACGGCCCGCAGCCGTTTCCCCTCTCTGACCCATAGCTCGCCGCCGCCGCAGCTCATCGCCGGCACCTCTAACGACCACCTCCGACCGTTCTGTTGCCGTGGATGGATGCGCGGCTGAACACCCGATCGAACGCCGTTGGAAACGCGCGAAATGATGCCCTCTAGAGGAATCCCGTCGCTCGCCGGCATTCGGCCGCCGCACACGAGCTCGCTGGAGCTACTCCGGTGGCTCTGCTGAGCTGGCGCCATGTGGGGTCCACCCCAGGTCACTACTTGTCGGCCCCCAGCGCTCGTTAGACCGCGTTGACCACGGTCAACGCAGGTCACTGATCACTTCTGTCACTGACTAGTGGGCCCCCTGCACTTAATTGGACTAATTAGGTTTTAAACTAATTCTGTTAATTAGTATAGACACTGACACCTGGGGCCCACCCCACTAATTAGATCTGTTAGATTAATTAATTCATTGTTAGACCCCACAGAGGCTGACAGGTGGGTCCCACCTGACAGATTGACCAGTCAGCGGGTCTGTTGACTGCTGATGTCATGCTGACCTCACTGCTGACGCAATTATCATTTTCTGTTAATATTAAATAATTTCAGAATAATGATAAAACTTGCAAAATTCATAGAAAATAAACCGTAGCTCAGATTGAAAACTTTCTACATGAAAGTTGATCAGAAAGACGAGACGAATCCAACCGTGCCATTTATTTCCCTGCCAGGACCCTCTACGGAGGTGAACCCGCAACTTTTAGCCTATTTCCGTTGGATGAATAGTCTATATATACCGGTTAATAATTCCACTATAAATCCTAAAATAACTAATATGACTTAGACATGCTTTTAGGCAACCCTGCACTTCACGTTAGCATAGCATGCCCTGTGTTGCATAGTTTTGCCATGTATTTATCTGTTTCTTCCCCCTCTTCTCTCTCGATAGAGCCCGGTCCCGACGTAGTCCCGGAGACCAACGCAGCTCCGGAGTTCGACTACACTGTTGACGACCCTTCTCTTGCCGCAGAGCTTCCAGGCAAGCACCCCCTTTTGAACATACCGATATCGCCTATTCTTTCTCTCTTATGCTTGCATTAGAAATAGTTGCTGCTACTGTTTATCCTATTTCTGATGCATAGCCTGATTTTGTAACCTGCTAT
The DNA here is from genome assembly GCA_011799875.1 of Thinopyrum elongatum. NCBI lineage: Eukaryota > Viridiplantae > Streptophyta > Magnoliopsida > Poales > Poaceae > Thinopyrum > Thinopyrum elongatum. The sequence goes on from CM022298.1 coordinate 7,304,330, forward strand.
TGTTACCTACCTCCTTATCCAAAACTGCTTAGAATAGGCTGGTCAGTGATCCACCAGAGACCCCCACTTTATCCCAGATGCCCCCGCTGAATTATCAGATGACTCGATCAACATGATCAACAACCAGGCCCCGGCACCGCACATCACACCCCTAGTTGTACGACACTACAGCGTTACTATCGAGTGCCGAGCGTGATACCTCATTTAGCACTTCTGATGTTAACTCTGTAGAGTAGCTATTCGGTCGTGGTCATCGAGGGTGATTCCTCCTTCACCACTCCCGATAATGACGCTGTCGTGCAACACCTCAAGTGTGAACCCATCGAGGGTGATTTCTCTGAGTTCACCTTGACGGATACATCGAGTAGGAATCCAACGAGGGTGATACCTCAGATTCCCCTGATGTTATGGACACACGGATACTTGGACTTTACAACTATTACTTGGAAAGTCGGGTCGGCCCTGAGGGGTACCCGAGCGAGCAGAAGAAGCAAGGGATGTGGAGACGGGTTGACTAGGAGGGTGCCCATGAGATAAATTACGAGGCGTGGTCGGGCATTCTTAGCCCTTGCCGCAAGTCCTCGAGACGGGGTGACAGGGTCACATCGATCATGAGTCTCTGCTCGTTACCGCACACCCGCAATACACTAATGATTTGGATATTTGATCCGAGTGGGCCTCTGGCCCGATAGCACTAACCATCACGTGGGAACAGTTATGGGCACTCTGCGTTGTATACATCAGCCGAAGCTTAATAGACGTCAGCAACTGAGCGGCACACGCTGGGTTGGACTAGGAACGCAACCGCGCTTGTATTAAGGGGTTGCTAGGTCTGCTCACCGGCGGTGCATGTAACATGTAGGAGTTCCCAGGGCGATGGCCCAAGACCCCTGGGGGCATAGGTTAGTCCGGCGTGCTGACCTCTCTGTTAAGCATAGGTCGGGTTGCGGCGCATCGTTTGGCTGAGGCCGGGCATGACCCAGAAAAGTGTGTCCGGCCGGAGTTAATTGAGCGTGGTGGGTAAGTTGGTGCACCCCTGCAGGGAAGAACTAATCTATACCTAGCCGAATCCTCGGTAACAGACGCTCGGAGTTGTATCCCGATCGATACAACTAGAACTGGATACTTGTGATGAGAAATGGATATTATGGCTCTGGGATTGCTTTCTCGCAGGGAGTCGAGAAATGATCTCCGGCCGAGGTTGATACTTAATACTACTACTACTTTATATTGTGCTGAACTACACTGTTCTAATGCTGCAAGACCGCTGAAGATGCTAGTCTTCGATAGGACTAGGCCTTCCCTCTATTCTGGCATTTCTGCAGCCCAGTCCACATATACAGCCCTTCTTTGATAATGATGCATATGTAGTGTAGATCCTCGCTTGCTGAGTACTTCGGATGAGTACTCACGGTTGCTTTGCTTCCTCTGTTTCCCCATATCCGTTTGATGCAACCAGATGACGGAGCCCCAGAGCCAGCTGCCCCCGCCGACGGCTACTACTAGTACTACTCTCCTGGCGAGTACTACTATGAGGAGCCGTCCGATGACCGGGAGTAGGTTCGGAGGGTCCTAGGAAGGAGGCCTGCGCCTTTTCGATCGAAGTGTTTTGTTTTGCCCCGCCTTTTTAAAGGCCTATCTATTTTATCTTTTATATCTATACTCAGATATCTGATGCTTCCGCTGACGCTTGTAAGCGAGCTTATGTATTCGAGCCCTCGAGGCCCCTGGCTTGTAATATATAGCTTGTATTATTTTAAATTTGTGTGTAGAGTTGTGTTGTGATATCTTCAAGTGAGTCCTTAGGCTTGATCGTGTGCATTTGCGTGTTTGGTTAGTACACGATTGAGCCGGGGGCGTCACACATATGCAGGGAAGGATTCGGAGCTCCGCTCGCGACCCCCGACGCCGGCTACACCGTACTCTCCTCCAAGCTCACTGTTGAGCTCGAAGGCGCTACCCAGAAGGTGGACAGCATCCTTGAGGAGTAGTGCCACAACCTCTTCTCTGTGGCAGCGATGCGCGTCTTCAGCCATCTTCTCCTTCGCGACTTCGGCTTCGACTTCGGTGAGGTGATAGGCCTTGTCCCTCGTGAGTCCCGTGACGTCCTAGCGGAAGCTGTGGAGGGCCATGTGGCCGCGCTGCTCGAGAAGTTCACCTGTGATGTTGACGGCGGGTCTGCTGAGGCCAAGGCGGGTGGTGGCAACGGCGGCGATGGCCCTTCTTCCTGAAGCTTCCTTGCTATCCTGCAACAGATGATCGTGCCTCATGGAGGCGTAAGACTTTGTTTAAACTTGGGGTGCATTTGATGCCTGTAATGACTGTCTGAACTCCGTAATTTCCTTTCTGTGTTTGATTTTATTCTTGCTTGCCTTTGCGCTCTGCGTCGGCAGGGCCCAGCCCTGCGCATACCTCGGCCGCCGTTGGTATGTCAGGTCGCGATGCCTAGACAATGTCAAGGGGCGAGGGGCTACGGAACTAGTGAAGGCACCCGAGTGGCGATGCTCAGGGGCCCCCCTTGACACGCAAGCGGCCCGCATGAAGGGTATATAAGTGCCAGTGAGGTTGACCCGGGGTCTCACCTACCTTGCTCTCGTCGGCCTGCACCTGGACGCTACGCGAGGAGACTAGACACCAAAGACCTTGGTGGGGTGACGTGCGCGGAAGCAGGCCCGTGAGCCAGAGCCCAGTCCCTTGGGTTTTTCAGTGCTGCTGGGACTGACCCGAGCACATGCACCGTGTCCATCCCCCGCTCATGTGAGGCCCAGGGGAAGGTCACGAGCAGCGTTGCTGAAGAGCCGAGCGGCCATCCTGAGGTTGATGCAACCCATCGGGCGCCCTCAGTTGTTTATCCACTAGCACGGAGCATGGGGCTTCCACTGGCCATGGGCATGGCCATATTGCGGCCGTATCCGCCAGTGCTGATCATGGGGCTTCCACTGGGCATGGGTAGGAGCTCTGCAATAGAGTCTCCGGGCGTGTACAACCCTATCTCTTTCGTACGCATGGCTGGCACGGCAGAACTTGTGGAGGTGCTTTTAGACACTCGTGAGCCAGCACGGGGCTCAGGATGTCTTACCTCAGGCGGGTTGCGCCTTGCTTTTGGTGCGGTCGCACGGTTGTGTTACCTGGTTATGGGGGCGGCCCACGCCAAACGATCGTCCAGAGGCCATTGCATGAGAAGGCCAAACACCAAGGACCCATAGGAGGTGATGTGTACGGTTCCGGCCCGCCAGACAGAGCTCGGTCACTTGCGTTTATCGACACTGCAGGGACGGACCCGAGCACAGGCACCATGCCAAGTCTTCTCATGCAACAACCAGAGGAAGAACACTCGGCGCGCGGCTCCCGCAGTTGCGAACGCCAATATCGCGGTTGTATTAACCGGGCCGCGCGCCCTCACTCACCTACTCATGATGAGCTCATGAGAGGACAAGGCAGCAAGGACCTCAGGAGGTGACGTATGTGACACCCCCGGCTTAATCATGCACTAATCATACACGCAAATGCACACGATCAAGCCTAAGGACTCACTTGAAGATATCACAACACAACTCTAAAACATAAATAAAGTCATACAAGATTTATATTACAAGCCTGGGCCTCGAGGGCTCGAATACATAGCTCGATGGCATACGAGCGTCAGCAGAAGCATCAGATATCTGAGTACAGATATAAAAGAGAATCAGAAAGGCCTTTAGAAAGGCGGGGCAAAATAAAACACTACGATCGAAAGGCGTTGGCCTCCTGCCTAGGACCCTCCGAATCTACTCCTGGTCGTCAGCCATCTCGAAGTAGTAGCCATCCTCGGGGTGGTAGAAGTAGTCGTCGGCGGGGGCAGCGTTCTCAGGGGCTTCGTCATCTGGTCACGACAAACTGGTATGGGGAGAAAAAGAAAGCAAAGCAACCGTGAGTACTCCGAAGTACTCAGCAAGCAAGGATCTACACTACATATGCAACATTATCAAAGGCAGGCTGTATATGTGGACTGGACTGCAGAAATGCCAGAGTAGAGAGAAGGCCTAGTCCTATCAAAGACTAGCATCTTCAGCAACTTCAAACATCTTCAACGATCTTGCAGCATTAGAAGAGTACAGTATAGCATAATGTAAAGTAGTAGTAGTATCAAGTAATAGTCTCGCCCAGAGATCCTTTCTCGACTCCCTGCGACAAAGCGATCCCGGAGCCACATATCCAGGTACCATCTCAAGTTCTAGTTGTACCAATCAGGATACAACTCCGAGTGTCCATTACCGTAGGACCGGCTATCGATAGATGTGTTCTTCCCTACAGGGGTGCACCAACTTACCCACCACACTCGCTTAACTCCGGCCGGACACACTTTCCTGGGTCATGCCCGGCCTCGGCCAAACGAGAGACCGCAGCCCTACCTACAGCTCAGCAGAGAGGTCCCCGCCGGTCTACCTCCTAAGCGCAAGGGGGTCTTGGGCCATCGCCCCTCGCCCTCCGGGTCGTTGCGTGCAGGGCGAACCAGGCTCCACCGCTACCGGATGGTGCCGGCCGAGCCCGGCCGCAGTGCTGAACTGGACGTTTGACAGAGCTTTCGGCTGATGCTACGATGCATAGTGCCCATAACTTATTCCCACGTGATGGTTAGTGCTATCAGGCCGTAGGCCTGCTCGGATCAAATATCCAAATCGTTAGAGGACTAGGGGCTTGCGGTAACGAGCAGAGACTCACGATCGATGTGACCCCGTCGCCCCGTCTCGAGGACTTGCTGCAAGGGCTAAGAATGCCCGGCCGCGCCTCATAAAATAACTCACGGGTAACTATCCATCATTTGCGGGTACCCCTCAGGGTCTACCCGCCTTACCAAGTAGCAGGATCATCAGTTATGTAAGGCATCCGTGTGGCTGCCATATCAAGGGGAAATCCGAGGCATCACCCTCGTTGGACTCCCACCTGATGTAATAACGAGGTGGACGTAGGAGGAATCACCCTTGAGGTCTACACTTGAGGTGTTGCACGACTTCGTCGTTATCGGGGGTGGTGTAGGAGGAATCACCCCTGCTGACCACGACCGATTAACTAACCTACAAGGTTATCATAAGAAGTGCTGACGAAGTATCACCCTCGGCACTCGATAGTAACCCAGTAGTGTCGAGCAACTAAGGAGGAAGTGAGGTGTGGTGCCGGGTCCTGGTCTTTGATCCCGTTGATCGGTTCTTCTGATACTCCAGGGGGGCAGTCGGGATAAGTGGGGTCACTGATGGGGCTCTACCCAGTCTATTCTAAACAGTTTAGGATGAACATGAAGGTATCAATAGCAGGTTACAATAAACAGGCTATGCAGCAGAAATAGGATAACAGTAACACAATAGCAAAATCTAATGCAAGCACGAGAAAATAGAATGGGCGATATCGAGATGATCAAAGGGGGGGCTTGCCTGGTTGCTCGGCGCCAAAGGCAAGGTCGTCGGTGGTGTAGCCAATCACCGGAGCTGCGTCGGTCTCGGAGACTACGTCGGTACCGGGATCTAATGAGAGAGAAGAGGGGGGAAGAACAGTAAATACAAAGCAACAGGTGCATGACATGTCGACAAGCAGAGCTAGCGGTGTTCTATCGAAGTGCTAGGTAATACCGGCGAAGGGGAAAAACATCCGGGAAAGTATTCCCGGTGTCCGGCATTTCCGACAGACGAAAAGAGGGGAACGGTTGCATGTTCGCTATGCTAGGGACGTGTGGCGGACAAACGGATTTCGTATTCAGATTTGTCTCGTCGTTCAGAGCAACTTTGATGTATAAAGTTTTTCCATCCGAGCTACGGATGAATTTCTACAAGTTTTCAAACATTTCTGGTATTCCTCAAAATTGGCTAAGTTTGACAATTGCTCAGTTTTTCTTAAACATCACTTAGCTGTTTTCCAGAGGCTCTAGCTAGTGTTCTGTTCATCCTATGGCTTTGTGCCTTATATCATTCTTGATCAATTTGCTGTGACCTACATGACAGTATGAAGTGCATCTATGTTAGTGTCCATTAGCTTGTTCAATTTTTTTATTTGAAAAGTGCTACTCCAGTATTTCTGTTTGCTGTTTTTCAATTAACAGAACATAGCCTTTTGTCATTATCGTAGGAATTAATCCATGCATCAAATGGATTTGGTCCAGTGGGATAAAAGAAAGTTTGTCCAGTGTACTTTCTATGCATATTATTTTTACTCATATTAGCACTTGTCTTAACGCTGTTTAGGGGCTGTTTAGAGGGCTAGTCAGTGCAAAATCTGTAAAGCTAGCTACTGCTACAGTAACTGAATGTTACTGTAGCAGCGCATCGGAGAAGAGTACCAGCGGCTTGAGCAGCAGCGCAGCGGCCAGCAGCTGCAGCGGAAGCAGGCAGCGGCGGCAGGCAGGGGCGAGCGAGGGCGCGGCGAGCAGTGGGCGAGGCTAGCGCGTGGCCAAGGCGCTGCAGTAGCAGTGGTAGCACGCAGCGGCAGCCGTAGCGAGCAGAGCAAAACAGCGGCAGCAGCTTGTACGCGGACGCGCGCGCACACAGGAGCTCGAACAAGCTCAGGGACGACGGCAAACAGCGACGAATCAAAGGGGAAAAAGGGGAGTGGGTGCGGCTCACCGAGAGGAGGGTCGGGGATGTGCTCCGGACAGTCGGGGTGGCACGGTGGTGGAGATCGACGGCGGGGCAGAGGCGGCCGTAGACGAGGAAGACGCCGCGGGAGGGGGTGGTGTTGCTTCCCGGCCTCGATCTGGCGGTGCAGACTGCGTAGACGACCGCGACGGAGCTGCTGGACATGCTCCTAGCCGGCGGGGAGCGCGATGGCCGCGACGACGACGAAGTTCATGGTGACGGCAGCGTTGGCAGTGTGTGCGGGAGAGCGTGCAACGGCAGCGAGGGAGGGGAAAAGGGGGCTAGGTTTTGTTCCAGAGGTTGGGGGTGGTTTTATCCTCTCCCAAACTCCTGTAGCTGCCAGACGTCGAGCATCCACGGCCATGGCAACGTGGATGGCCGACACGGAGAGGTCTCTGTCTCCAGTGAAGGAGACACTAGGTGGGCTGGGATGTACTATAGCGATTGGGCCTTAAGTGCACAGTACGTTAAGCCTTTTCCCTTTTTCTGTTTTCTCTTTTCCTTCCTGTTTTGCAAATTCCTAAGCCACCAGATGACTTTTGCAAAATATGTGACTTAGCCCAATAATTGTAGAGTATTATTAGCTAACACCTGAAATTGGTTTGGGTAAAATATGATCACATTTGGATTTTTCATAAATGATTTGGCATTTAAATAGGCAGGAGTTGCTCTGTTTTATTTGCTACTTTTCATATCTGCATAAGAGTGATGTTATATTCCTTAACAAGTAAATGTTATGGAATATTTGCAAGATGATGAACATTTTTACTGCAACTTTTGGGCAACTTGAATTTGCACTTTAAATTTGAATTCATTGCAGAGAGAGAATTGAAATGGAGTGTTTAAACATTATGATCAAGCATTGCAAATGGAGATGACTTGGCATAATTAACAGATGATCACAGTGCTTATTACACAGGGGTGTTACAAATTCTCCTCCTCTAAAAGAAATTCTCGTCCCGAGAATTAAGAAATAGAGGGGAAAAGATCGGGGTATTCAGCACGGAGGTTATTCTCGCGTTCCCAAGTGGCTTCATCTTCTGTATGATTTGACCACTGCACTTTAAGGAACTTGGTAACCTTCCGACGGGTCCGACGTTCAGCTTCATCGAGAATACGGATTGGATGCTCCTTATAAGATAGGTCATCTTGCAATTCGAGCATCTCATAATCCACTGCGCGGTATGGAGATTCCTTGAAGCATTTACGAAGTTGCGATACGTGGAAGACATCGTGTATATGAGAGAATTGTGGTGGCAACTCCAATTAATAAGCCACCTGACCACGTCTGGCAACAATGCGAAAGGGACCAATGTAGCGTGGAGCTAGCTTGTCCTTGATTCCGAAACGGTGAGTGCCCTTCATAGGGGTGACTCGCAAATAAGCTTGATCACCAGGTTGATAAATCAAACCCCATCGTTTGCGATCGTAGTTGCTCTTCTGGCGGTCTTGAGCCTCCTTGAGATTTTCTCGGACAATTCGGACTTGCTCTTCAGTGTGTTGGATAATACCCGGACCCACGAGCGGTCGTTCCCCAGTTTCTGACCAATTCAGAGGGGTCCGACACTTACGTCCATATAGAACTTCGAAGGGGGCCATTTTCAAGCTGGCTTGATAGCTGTTGTTATAAGAGAACTCGGCATACGGGAGAGATTCTTCCCACTTCTTGCCGAATGAAATAACACAAGCTCGCAGCATGTCTTCAAGCACTTGATTTACTCGTTCGACTTGGCCTTGGGACTGGGGGTGATAAGCTGAACTCTAGGTGATATGAGTTCCCATAGCTTGTTGGAAACTTTCCCAGAATTTTGAAGTGAAAAGACCGCCACGGTCTGAACTGATCTCCTTCGGAATACCGTGGAGTGATACAATTCTGGAGATATATAATTCTGCTAACTGACTAGCAGTGATCGTCTCCTTGACAGGCAGAAAGTGTGCAACTTTGGAAAGTTGGTCGACGACGACAAGAATAGCATCGTGACCCTTCTGTGACTTGGGAAGGCCAGTAATAAAATCCATCTGAACCTTATCCCATTTCCATAAAGGAATAGGAAGTGGTTGCTGAATTCCAGCAGGCTTCTGATGTTCTGCTTTAACGCGACGACACACATCACATTCAGCAACATATCAAGCAATGTTCTGCTTCATTCTAGACCACCAGTACCTTTGACGGAGATCACGATACATCTTGGTGCTACCCGGATGAATAGACAGCGGTGTATCATGTGCCTCCTTCATGACCTTGTCAGTCATAAGCTCGAAGCGAGGTACCACAATGCGGTCTCTGAAGTACAAGGTTCCATCTTCAGACAGCGAGAAATCCCTGTACTTTTCCAGGTGAAGATCCTTCTTCATCAGATCAACTTCAGCATCTTTAGCTTGTGCACTCTTAACAGCCTTCTCAAGGTCTGGTTCAACAACCAAGGTTTTTAAGTATCCTTGAGGAACTATCTCGATATTTAGCTTTCGAAGCTCTTCATACAGAAGTGGTTGCTGTAACTGGACTTCAAGTTCACTGCAGTAGGATTTACGACTCAATGCATCAGCCATTACATTAGCCTTGCCAGGGGTATAAGAAATACCCAAATCGTAGTCCGCAATGGTCTCCATCCATCTTTGCTGACGGAGGTTTAAAGATGGCTGATTGAACAAGTACTTCAGACTTTTATGATCCGTATATATCTCGCAACTATTCCCGAGGAGGTAATGTCGCCACAACTACAGTGCATAGATGACAGCAGCTAGTTCTAGATCATGTACCGGATAGTTCTCTTCATGCGGGCGCAACTGTCGAGAGCCATAAGCAATCACTTTACGCTCTTGCATTAGGACACAACCTAATCCTTCACGGGATGCGTCACAATAGATCACAAAATCTTTGCAAGAATCTGGAGGAGCAAGTACTGGGGCAGATGTCAGCTTGTCTTTGAATGTTTGAAAACTTTCCTGACATTTTTCTGTCCATTCAAACTTAACGCCTTTGTGAAGCAGATCAGTCAGAGGCTTAGCAATCTTTGAGAAATTCTCGACAAAGCGACGGCAATAGCTTGCAAGGCCGAGAAAACTTCTGACTTGCTTGACATTCTTCGGTGGAGTCCATTCAAGAATAGCCTGAACTCGTTCTGGGTTAACGGCAATGCCATCTTTCGAAATCACATGGCCGAGATATGTCACTTCAGATAACCGGAACTCGCATTTGGAATACTTGGCATACAGTTGATGTTCACGCAACTTTTCCAGTACAAGCTGAAGATGTTCGGCATGTTCTTCTTCGTTCTTCGAATATACTAGAATATCATCCAGATATACCACGACGAATTTCTCAAGATAATCCATGAAGATGTAGTTCATTAACCGGGAGAAGGTTGCTGGAGCATTAGTCAAGCCGAAAGACATGACAGTGTACTCATAAGAGCCATAGCGAGTAACGAATGCTGTCTTCAGAATATCCTCTTCACGAACTCGGATCTGGTGGTATCCCAATCTCAAATCAAGCTTAGAGAACACTGAGGAACCATCAAGTTTATCATACAAATTGTTGATTCTGGGAAGCGGATACTTGTTCTGAATTGTTGCTTGGTTGCTAGGTCGGTAATCTTGAACCAACCGATTCGTACCATCCTTCTTCTTGACAAAGAAGGAAGGTGCTCCCCAAGCAGAGGAACTGGGGCGGATGAAACCTTTCTTAAGTGACTTGTTGATTTCTTCCTTGAGCTCGAGAAGGTGGTGCGGAGGCATCTCATAAGGACGCTTCGAAATAGGGGTAGTGCCAGGCTTCAAGTCGATGACAAACTCGACAGCTCTAGCAGGGGGTATTCCTGGAAGTTCTTCTGTAAAGACATCTTGGAAATCACGAACAACTGGAACGTTCTCGATGCCTTCAAGAGGTTAAGCATTCAATGCATTCAGAACATATATCTGATCCTCGGCATTCTGAACTGTCCGAGCTGAGTATCTGACTGTCTGGCCGGAAGGATGAGTGAGCTGGACTGTCTTAGCAGCACACTCAATCAAAGCTTTATTCGCTGTCAACCAATCCATGCCAAGGATGATGTCAATGTCGGAAGGTCCAAGAGCAATAAGGGAAGCAGAGAACATCAACCCTTCAATTCTGATCTGATTGTTGTGACTTACCATCTTGGTTTGCCATCTGGAACGGGGAGTACTAATCTCCAATGGAGTGGGTAATGAGCTCATGGTTAACTCATGCAATTGTGCAAATTGCTGGGACACAAAGGAATGTGATGCTCCGGAGTCAAAGAGAACAGAACCTGCCACTGAATTAACTGGAAGAGTTCCCATCATGATTTTAGGGGACTCTCGAGCTTCATTCATTTTGACATGGGTGACTTGACCACTATTCATAGCAGGTGGTCTAGCATTACGTTTTCTGCTAGGATGGTTTCGACGGCCCTTCCTACGGTCAACAGGTCGACACGTTGAATCCTGCGGCTGACCCTGGCGGCAGTTGAGAGCACGGTGCCCTGGCTGTCCACACTTGCGGGATAAACCATCATTATGGGGAGGAGCCATAGCATTGAGCTGTCCACTTTGATTTCTGAGCTGGCTAGGCGGTGCAGGCAGACAAGGTGCAACATAAGAAGGTCTCGGAGCAGGGGCAGGTCGGTGATGAACATTGTGTGGGATCCAGACTCGGCGTTTCTGAACAGGCTGACCCGCGGATGAGCCAACATCACGAGTGCGTTTGAGCAACTCCTGGTACTTAGCCAAACCATTTTCAACTCGGTAGGCTTGGCTGACAAGCGTTGCAAAGTCTGCGTAATCTTGAACAACAAGTACGAGCTGTATTTCGGAATGCAGTCCTTCACATAATTTCTCCTGCTTGCGGGCATCAGAGTCGACGTCATCTTTAGCATAGCGGGATAATTCGATAAATTTCCTCTGATATTCATCCACAGTCATTGTTCCCTGTGGGAGTTTGCGAAACTCCTGCTTCTTCTGGTCGATCAGACCTTGACGAATGTACAGTGCACGAAAGGCTGACTGAAATTCTTGCCAAGTGGTTACAGTGACAGCAGGCAACAAACTCTTGTGGTTTTCCCACCATTGAGCAGCGGGACCCTTCAAGTGAAATGTCGCAAAAGTGACGTAACTGTCAGGTGCCACATTAGCTGACTCCATCTCAAACAGGATGTCACGAAGCCAATCATCAGCATCCATAGGATTGGTGGAGTTGCAAAAAATAGATGGATTGAGGCGCACAAATTCTGACAGCGAGATCGGTCCAAGCTCCTGACGAGCCTCATTGTGTTCCAAACGTTTTTCCAGACTCTCGTTGAGCTGATGGTTCAATTCAAACTGCTGCATCATTGCGGCAATATAGGGTGGAGGTGGAGGATCGTCAGCCATCCTGCCAAATCAGCAGGGGCGGTTTAGCAAGAAGAACTGCAGGTGTATGGAATGACTCATGAAGTAACACGCAAAACAGAAGGAAATGCAATAGATACTTCATCATATTCGCACCAGACATTCAAATCCACACATAGCCTCGGTTACCATCCGGCATTACGACAGCTGAAAAGGGAAGGCTAGACAACTAGGCGGCGCGCAGGCATGCGGTAAGGAAGTACACAACGAGACATAGCAAAGGCTACATCAACGTCGGAGAAAACTGTGGAGCGAGGAATCTACAGGTGACAACACAAGGTGCCCTCGATAAAAGGATCCTGTAAGCAGAACCTGGCCACAATTCTTGAAGCAAGGGGGAATAAATTCAGATCGCCGGGTGGATGTGATCACGAGAACCTAATGTTGGAGTTAGTAAAATTTTAACCTGAATAGAAGACAGAGCAGAGTCCCAGAGTAAGGGTCGAGGAGTAAAAGATCCTAATACCACCCATTCGGTGACGTGGGCCCGTAAGCCACACAGCCAAGTTAGTAAAACAGTTTTGGACCACTAGACTCAACTTTGGCCAAGGAGTTGGAAAGGGGGATTCCTAGAGGCAGTCGACTCTGATACCAACCTGTGACGCCCCGGCTTAATCGTGCACTTATCATACACGCAAATACACACAATCAAGCCTAGGACTCACTTGAAGATATCACAACACAACTCTAAAACATAAATAAAGTCATACAAGCTTTATATTACAAGCCTGGGCCTCGAGGGCTCAAATACATAGCTCGATGGCATATGAGCGTCAGCGGAAGCATCAAATATCTGAGTACAGATATAAAAGAGAATCAGAAAGGCCTTTAGAAAGGCGGGGCAAAATAAAACACTACGATCGAACGGCATAGGCCTCCTACCTAGGACCCTCCGAATCTACTCCTGGTCGTCAGCCATCTCAAAGTAGTAGCCATCCTCGGGGTGGTAGAAGTAGTCGTCGGCGGGGGCAGCGTTCCCAGGGGCTTCGTCATCTGGTCACGACAAACTGGTATGGGGAGAAAAAGAAAGCAAAGCAACCGTGAGTACTCCAAAGTACTCAGCAAGCAAGGATCTACACTACATATGCAACATTATCAAAGGAAGGCTGTATATGTGGACTGGGCTGCAGAAATGCCAGAGTAGAGAGAAGGCCTAGTTCTATCGAAGACTAGCATCTTCAGCAACTTCAAACATCTTCAACGATCTTGCAGCATTAGAAGACTACAGTATAGCATAATCTAAAGTAGTATTAGTATCAAGTAACAGTCTCGCCTAGAGATCCTTTCTCGACTCCCTACGAGAAAGCGATCCCGGAGCCACATATCCAGGTACCATCTCAAGTTCTCGTTGTACCAATCGGGATACAACTCCGAGTGTCCTTTACCGTAGGATGGGCTATCGATAGATGTGTGCTTCCCTGCAGGGGTGCACCAACATACCCACCACGCTTGCTTAACTCCGGCCGGACACACTTTCCTGGGTCATGCCCGGCCTCGGCCAAACGATACACCGCAGCCCTACCTACAGCTCAACAGACAGGTCCCCGCCGGTCTACCTCCTAAGCGCAATGGGGTCTTGGGCCATCGCCCCTCGCCCTTCGGGCCGTTGCGTGCAGTGCGAACCAGGCTCCACCACTACCGGATGGTACCGGCCCAGCCCGACCGCAATGCTGAACTGGACGTCTGACAGAGCTTTCAGCTGATGCTACGATGCAGAGTGCCCATAACTTATTCCCACGTGATGGTTAGTGCTATCAGGCCGTAGGCCTGCTCGGATCAAATATCCAAATCGTTAGAGGACTAGGGGCTTGCGATAACGAGCAGAGACTCACGATCGATTTGACCCCGTCGCCCCATCTCGAGGACTTGCTGCAAGGGCTAAGAATGCCCGGCCGTGCCTTGTAAAATAACTCACGGGTAACTATCCATCATTCGCGGGTACCCCTCAGGGTCGACCCGCGTTACTAAGTAGCAGTATCATCAGTTATGTAAGGCATCCGTGTGGCTACCATATCAAGGGGAAATCCGAGGCATCACCCTCGTTGGACTCCCACCTGATGTAATAACGAGGTGGACGTAGGAGGAATCACCCTCGAGGTCCACACTTGAGGTGTTGCACGACTTCGTCGTTATCGGGGGTGGTGTAGGAGGAATCACCCCCGCTGACGATGACCGATTAACTAACCTACACGGTTATCATCCGAAGTGTTGACGAGGTATCACCCTCGGCACTCGATAGTAACCCAGTAGTGTCGAGCAACTAAGGAGGAAGTGAGGTGCGGTGCCGGGTCCTGGTCTTCGATCCCGTTGATCGGTTCTTCTGATACTCCAGCGGGGCAGTCGGGATAAGTGGGGTCACTGATAGGGCTCTACCCAGTCTATTCTAAATAGTTTAGGATGAACAGGAAGGTATCAACAGCAGGTTACAATAAACAGGCTATGCAGCAGAAATAGGATAACAGTAACACAATAGCAAAATCTAATGCAAGCACGAGAAAATAGAATGGGTGATATCGGGATGATCAAAGGGTGGGCTTGCCTGGTTGCTCGGCACCAAAGGCAAGGTCGTCGGTGGTGTAGCCAATCACCGGAGTTGCGTCGGTCTAGGAGACTACGTCAGTACCGGGATCTAACAAGAGAGAAGAGGAGGAAGAACAGTAATTACAAAGCAACAGGTGCATGACTTGTCAACAAGCAGGGCTAGCGGTGTTCTACCGCAGTGCTAGGTAATACCGGCGAAGGGGAAAAATATCCGGGAAAGTATTCCCGGTGTCCGGCATTTCGGACAGACGAAAAGAGGGGAACGGTTGCATGTTCGCTATGCTAGGGACGTGTGGCGGACAAACGGATTGCGTATTCAGATTCGTCTCGTCGTTCAGAGCAACTTTGATGTATAAAGTTTTTCCATCCGAGCTACGGATGAATTTCTACAAGTTTTCAAACATTTCTGGAATTCCTCAAAATTGGCTAAGTTTGACAATTGCTCAGTTTTTCTTAAACATCACTTAGCTGTTATCCAGAGGCTCTAGCTAGTGTTCTGTTCATCCTATGGCTTTGTGCCTTATATCATTCTTGATCAATTTGCTGTGATCTACATGACAGTATCAAGTGCATCTATGTTAGTATCCATTAGCTTGTTCAATTCTTTGTTTTAAAAGTGCTACTCCAGTATTTCTGTTTGCTTTTTTTCAATTAACGGAACATAGCCTTTTGTCATTTTCGTAGGAATTAATCCATGCATCAAATGGATTTGGTCCAGTGGGATAAAAAGAAGTTTGTCCAGTGTACTTTCTATGCATATTATTTTTACTCATATTAGCACTTGTCTTAACGCTATTTAGGGGCTGTTTAGAGGGCTAGTCAGTGCAAAATCTGTAAAGCTAGCTACTGCTACAATAACTGAATGCTATTGTAGCAGTGCATCTGAGCAGAGTAGTAGCGGCTTGAGTAGCAGCGCAGCGGCCAGCAGCTGCAGCGGAAGCAGGCAACGGCGGCAGGCAGGGGCGAGCGAGGGCGCGGCGAGCAGCGGGCGAGGCCAGCGCGGGGCCAAGGCGCTGCAGTAGTAGTGGTAGCACGCAGCGGCACCCGTAGCGAGCAGAGCAAAACAGCGGCAGCAGCTTGTACATGGACGCGCGCGCGCACATAGGAGCTCGAACAAGCTCAGGGACGACGGCAAATGGCGACGAATCAAAGGGGAAAAAGGGGAGTGGGTGCGGCTCACCAAGAGGAGGGTCGGGGACATGCTCGGGACAGTCGGGGTGGCACGGTGGTGGAGATCGACGGCGGGGCAGAGGCGGCCGTAGACGAGGAAGACGCCGCGGGAGGCGGTGGTGTTGCTTCCCGGCCTCGATCTGGCGGTGTAGACGGCATAGACGACCGCGACGGAGCTGCTGGACATGCTCCTAGCCGGCGGGGAGCGCGATGGCCGCGACAATGACGAAGGTCATGGTGACGGCAGCGTTAGCAGTGTGTGCGGGAGAGCGTGCAACGGCAGCGAGGGAGGGGAAAAGGGGGCTAGGGTTTGTTCCAGAGGTTGGGGTGGTTTTATCCTCTGCCAAACTCCTGTAGCTGCCAGACATCGAGCATCCACGGCCATGGCAACGTGGATGGCCGACACGGCGAGGTCTTTGTCTCCAGTGAAGAAGGAGACACTAGGTGGGCTGGGATGTACTGTAGCGATTGGGCCTTAAGTGCACAGTACGTTAAGCCTTTTCCCTTTTTCTGTTTTCTCTTTTCCTTCCTGTTTTGCAAATTCCTAAGCCACCAGATGACTTTTGCAAAATATGTGACTTAGCCCAATAATTGTAGAGTATTATTAGCTAACACCAGAAATTGGTTTGGGTAAAATATGATCACATATGGATTTTTCATAAATGATTTGGCATTTAAATAGGCAGGAGTTGCTCTGTTTTATTTGCTACTGTTCATATATGCATAAGAGTGATGTTATATTCCTTAACAAGTATATGTTATGGAATATTTTCAAGATGATGAACATTTTTACTGCAACTTTTGGGCAACTTGAATTTGCACTTTAAATTTGAATTGATTGCAGAGAGAGAATTGAAATGGAGTGTTTAAACATTATGATCAAGCATTGCAAATGGAGATGACTTGGCATAATTAACAGATGATCACAGTGCTTATTACGCTGGGGTGTTACAACGTACACGGGAGCTGGCCCGTGAGACAGAGCTCGGTCGCTTGGGTTTGACAACGCTGCAGGGACGGGCCCGAGCACAGATGTCGTGCCAGCACTTAGTCATGAGGCCATCGAGAGCGGGCTCGCGAGGGCGCGGCGGCATTCATAGTGACGAAGCACCGGTTAGGCAAATCAATTCATCAGGGAAATTTTATCAAGGCACAACGAGTTCTGATACATAGCCGAAAGGTAAGACAGCCGTGGGGGCTGGCCCCAAGCAGCCTGAGGATGATGCAGCCCGTGGGGCACCCTCAATTGAACAAACCAAAACTCACCAGGCAATGATGCTGCAGAAGCGCCGAGGTAGTCGATCAAGCATGCCGTGGAGATTCGCTCCTCATGAGCCGGGTGGCTCCTGAGGCTCGGGAAGCTCGTGAGGCCCGGGAGGTTCGCGAGGGTCTGGGGCCTCCTGAGAAACCAGCGCCAAGCGCCGGGCCTCGTGATACGCCGTCGTAAGCTACGCTAGCTGTTGGTACGTGGCGTCTACGTTCAGCAGGCAGAAAGGCATGCGGATGTGGTTGCAGGGGAAGCCCCCGCTCCGGCCGACGCGCGACGGCCAGAAGAGGTCCTGAGAACCGGCCCTGTTGAGATCCGGAATGTTGACGCAGATGCGCAGCTCGCCCCCCGCGTCGGGAGCAGCAGTTGCATAGGTAGGGCACGTGGGGCGGCGCTTGCCGCGCATGGCTTGTGCTTCCTGAAGCTCGCTGATCACGTTGGTGATAAACTCTCGTGCTCTTGGCACCTCGCGTCGTGTTCCTTGCTTGCGGGGGCGCGCATCGAAGCACGCCTCCAAGTGGTGCCCGAGCACCTCCCTCGTCGCGCTGGTCAGGTCAGAGGCCCTCCAGTTGGAAGCTGATGTTTGGCTTGAACTACGTCGGTATTTCCCCAAAGAGGAAGGGATGATGCAGCACAACAACGGTAGGTATTTCCCTCAATGATGAGACCAAGGTTATCGAACCAGTAGGAGAACCAAGCAACACTATGTAAACAGCACCTACACAAATAACAAATACTCGCAACCCGACGTGTTAAAGGGGTTGTCAATCCCTTTCGGGCAACGGCGCCAGAGATAGGCAAACGGACATGAGAAAGTTGTAATAGATTGATAGATGCAAATAAAAGCAAATAAAATTCAGCGAGGTATTTTTGGGTTTTTGATAATATAGATCTGAAAATAAAAGTGGCAAATAAAAGAAAAGGAAAATAGCAATATATATCTGAAAATATATGATGAGAAAATAGACCCCGGGGCCGTAGATTTCTGGCTTCTCTCGAGAAAAATAGCAAACGGTGGGAAAACAATTACTGTTGGGCAATTGATAGAACTTCAAATAATCATGACGATATCCAGGCAATGATCATTATATAGGCATCACGTCCAAGATTAGTAGACCGATTCCTGTCTGCATCTACTACTATTACTCCACACATCGACCGCTATCCAGCATGCATCTAGAGTATTAAGTTCATGGAGAAACGGAGTAATGCAATAAGAACGATGACATGATGTAGACATGACATATTTATGTAGAAATAGACCCTATCTTGTTATCCTTAATAGCAACGATACATACGTGTTGTTTCCCTTTCTGTCACTGGGATCAAGCACCATAAGATTGAACCCATCACAAAGCACCTCTTCCCATTGCAAGATAAATAGATCAAGTTGGCCAAACAAAACCCAAATATCGGAGAAGAAATATGAGGCTATAAATAATCATGCATATAAGAGATCAAAGAAGACTCAAATAACTTTCATGGATAAAAAGATAGATCTGATCATAAACTCAAAGTTCATCAGATCCCAACAAACACACCGCAAAAAGAGTTACATCATATGGATCTCCAAGAGACCATTGTATTGAGAATCAAAAGAGAGAGAGGAAGCCATCTAGCTACTAACTACGGACCCATAGGTCTACAAAGAACTACTCACGCCTCATCGGAGAGGCACCAATGCACATGATGAACCCCTCCGAGATGGTGTCTAGATTGGATCTGGTGTTTCTGGAACTTGCGGCGGCTGGAATCGACTCCCCTAGGGTTTCTGGAATATTGGGGTATTTATAGAGCAAAGAGGCTGTTCGGGAGGCACCCGAGGTGGGCACAACCCACCAGGGGGCGCTTGGGCCTCCAGGCGCACCCTGGTGGGTTGTGCTCCCCTCGGAGCACCCCCCAGGCGCTTCTCCAGCCCACTGGATGTCTTCTGGTCCAAAAAAAATCCACAAAAAGTTTCGCTGCGTTTGGACTCCGTTTGGTATTGATTTCCTGCGATGTAAAAAACATGCAAAAAACAGCAACTGGCACTTGGCACTATGTCAGTAGGTTAGTACCAAAAAATGATATAAAATGATTATAAAACATCCAAGAATGATAATATAACAGCATAGAACAATCAAAAATTATAGATATGCTGGAGACATATCAGCATCCCCAAGCTTAATTCCTGCTCGTCCTCGGGTAGGTAAATGATAAAAACAGAATTTTTGATGTGGAATGCTGCCTAACATGTCATCTCATATTCTTTTCTTTATAGCATGGACATTTGGACTTTTATATGGTTCAAAGCAATAGTCTAGTTTTGACATGATCACTTAAATACTCAAGCATATCAACAAGCAACCATGTCTTTCAAAATATCAACGCTAAAATAAGTTATCCCAAGCCCATCACACTCAAACATTGATCCATTCATGAAACACACTCCCATATTAGCTACACCCAATGCTCAAGTATGATCATAGTGCCTCCTAGTTGGTGCTTTATAAGAGAAGATGGAGACTCAAATTAAAAATAAAAATTGCATAAAGTAAAAGAAAGACCCTTCGCGGAGGGAAGTAGGGATTTGTAGAGGTGCCAGAGCTCAAAGCGAAAAAAAACTTAGAGATAAAAACATTTTGGGAGGCATACTTTTCCCACCAATGAAAATGACTTAGAGTTCCCCACACTTTTCATGCTAGATATATCATAGGCGGTTCCCAAACAGAAAATAAAGTTTATTCCTTTTTCCACCATACTTTCACTTTCCATGGCTAACCGTATCCACGGGTGCCCTCCATACCAACACTTTCCAAGGAATTTATTATTTGACAACATAAAGTAAATTCATTTATTCATTTTGGTAGTGGGCATCCCTAATACCTTTGCCTTACTCTCGTGCAATGACAAGTGAATAAACACTCATCGTGAGAATAACACATCTAGCATGGAAAATATCGACCACCCCTCACCGCCTTGCGAGCGGTACAAGCACACAAAAGAGAAATTTATTTTGAAAATTAGAGATGGCACATACAAATTTGCTTAGAACGGCAAAAGAATACCGCATATAGGTAGATATAGTGGACTCATATGGCAAAACTAGTTAAAAGGTTTTTCGATGCGCAAGTAGTGCAAAATGAAGGCTAGCAAAAGATTGAGAAGCGACCAACCAAAAAACGAAAAATCTCATAAGCGAGCATTAAGCATAATTAACACTGAATAATGCACCACAAGTAGGATATAATTTCATTGCATGACTATTGACTTTTGTGCTTGCATAGGGAATCACAAACCTTAACACCAATATTCTTACTAAAGCACAATTACTCATCAACATAACTCACATATCACATCATCATATCTCAAAACTATTACAAGGAATCAAGTTTATTTTGTCCAATGATCTTCATGAAAGTTTTTATTATATCCTTCTTGGATATCTAACACTTTGGGACTAATTTTCATGTGTTGCTTTTGATAAGCTCAAACAAATATAAGTGAAGATCATGAGCATAAAATTTCTTTATCTCAAATTAATTTAAGTGAAGCAAGAGAGAATTTCTTAAAAAAATAACAAAGTACACCGTGCTCAAAAAGATATAAGTGAAGCACTAGAGCAATTCCATAGCTCATAAAGATTTAAGTGAAGCATAGTGAGCAATTCTAACAAGTCATGGCATAATTTTGGCTCTCTCAAATAGGTGTGTCCAGCAAGGATTCAAGACTTAAAACAAAAAGCAAAACAAGAAAAGACTCATATCATACAAGACGCTCCAAGCAAAACTCATAGTATGTGACGAATAAAAATATAGTTCCGAGTAAAATACCGATGGTCGTTAGAAGAAAGAGGGGATGCCACTCGGGCATCCCCAAGCTTAGTTGCTTGCTTCTCTTTGGATAATAGCTTGGGATGCCATGGGCATCCGAATCTTAGGCTCTTCTTACTCATTATTCCTTCATCCATCGTAAAATCACCCAAAACTTGAAAACTTCAATCACACAAAACTCAACAAAACCTTCGTGAGATCCGTTAGTATAAGAAAGCAAATCGCTACTATAAGTACTGTAGCAAACCAATTCATATTTTATTCTTGCATTATATCTACTGTATTTGAACTTTTCTATGGCAAAAACCCATCAAAGAAAACCATAGAATCATTAAAACAAGCACACAACGCAAGGAAAACAGAATCTGTCAAAAACAGAATAGTCTGTAGCAATCTAAATATTTCGAATACTTCTGTAACTCCAAAAATTCTGAAAAATTAGGACAACATAGGAAATTTGTATATCAATCTTGTGTAAAAAATTCAGAATTTTTCGTCGCTTCTGTGTAATTCTAAACAATTATTTTTCTGGACGCAAAAGTTTCTGTTTTCCAACAAGATCAAATCAACTATCACCCAACATAATCCTAAAGGCTTTACTTGGCACAAACACTAATTAAAACACAAAAAACACAATCATAACAGTAGCATTATTATGCTAATACTCAAGAACAGAAAGCAAAAAGCAAAAATAAATTTTATTCATTGGGTTGCCTCCCAACAAGCGCTATCGTTTTACGCCCCTAGCTAGGCATAAAGCAAGGATCTATGTTTTGTCATCTTTATTTTTGTTTCCCTTGGAGATGTTTTTCTCATAAGGCTTTGTAAAAACAACATAAAAACATTATCCATGGAAACTTTAGCACTATCAAGTTGCTTATCATCATATCCCTTTTGATTTCCAGCAGCGATCCAAGAATAATGTTGATTAACATCATTGAAAACTTGTTGGATTAGATCTAAAACAGGGACTTGCTTTTTAAGATTCTCATCAAAAATTTGGTTATCCCCAAGCAAATGTCTTAAAGCATAATCACTATTATAAAGAATTTCATCTATCACGGGTTTCTCACGATTCATACCATAGAAATCAAAGATCTCCCTAGCTTCCCATATTATGTGGTCAAATTCATTCATAAGAGCAAGAGTGGCCAACTTTTAGCTTTAGGATTCTTTATAACGGGTAACTCATAAAACAATCTTTGCAAGGTAGGATGAGTGCGAATAAATTTACTTTCAAGCTTCAGAACAAGTGCTGAAATAGCTTCCGCATAAGATTTGGTCTTTTTAAGTATAGGAGCATCGTCAAGACTTAGATTTCCAACACAATTGAAAAATTCTTGGATATGTTCTTTTCCCATAAAATTCCCTTGCCCCAAGAAAAAAGTTTTGGCATCCAGATTACCCGTACGCTCCATTTTAGGAGTTAGGCCATCATCTATTTCTACCATACCAAAATCACTCATGATTGCAAGCAAAGGATAAATCTGACGAGAAAACGGCGAACGAAAAAGAGGGCGAATAAAATGGCGAATTTTTGTGAAGTGGGGGAGAGGAAAACGAGAGGCAAATGGCAAATAATGTAAATTGCGAGGAGATGAGATTTGTGATTAGGAACCTGGTAGATATTGATGATGTCTCCCCGGCAACGGCGCCAGAAATCGCTAGTGGCCGGGAGACTATCTTGACTTGATCCTCCCCGGCAACGGCGCCAGAAATTCCTTTTGATGTTTGGCTTGAACTACGTCGGTATTTCCCCAAAGAGGAAGGGATGATGCAGCACAGCAACGGTAGGTATTTTCCTCAGTGATGAGACCGAGGTTATCGAACCAGTAGGAGAACCAAGCAACACTAGGTAAATAGCACCTGCACACAAATAACAAATACTCGCAACCCGATGTGTTAAAGGGGTTGTCAATCCTTTCGGGCAACGGCGCCAGAGATAGGCAAACAGACGTGAGAAAGTTGTAATAGATTGACAGATGCAAATAAAAGCAAATAAAATTCAGCGAGGTATTTTTGGGTTTTTGATAATATAGGTCTGAAAATAAAAGTGGCAAATAAAAGAAAAGGCAAATAGCAATATAGATCTGAAAATATACGATGAGAAAATAGACCCCGGGGCCGTAGATTTCTGGCTTCTCTCGAGAAAAATAGCAAACGGTGGGAAAACAATTATTGTTGGGCAATTGATAGAACTTCAAATAATCATGACGATATACAGGCAATGATCATTATATAGGCATCACGTCCAAGATTAGTAGACCGACTCCTGTCTACATCTACTACTATTACTCCACACATCGACCCCTATCCAGCATGCATCTAGTGTATTAAGTTCATGGAGAAACGGAGTAATGCAATAAGAACGATTGCATGATGTAGACAGGATCTATTTATGTAGAAATAGACCCCATCTTGATATCCTTAATAGCAACGATACATACGTGTCGTTTCCCTTTCTGTCACTGGGATCAAGCACCGTAAGATCGAACCCATCACAAAGCACCTCTTCCCATTGCAAGATAAATAGATCAAGTTGGCCAAACAAAACCCAAATATCGGAGAATAAATAAGATGCTATAAATAATCATGCATATAAGAGATCAAAGAAGACTCAAATAACTTTCATGGATAAAAAGATAGATCTGATCATAAACTCAAAGTTCATCGAATCCCAACAAACACACCGCAAAAAGAGTTACATCATATGGATCTCCAAAATACCATTGTATTGAGAATCAAAAGAGAGAGAGGAAGCCATCTAGCTACTAACTACGGACCCGTAGGTCTACAAAGAACTACTCACGCATCACCGGAGAGGCACCAATGGACATGATGAACCCCTCCGAGATGGTGTCTAGATTGGATCTGGTGTTTCTGGAACTTGCGGCGGCTGGAATTGATTTTCGTCGACTCCCCTAGGGTTTCTCGAATATTGGGGTATTTATAGAGCAAAGAGGCGGTTCGGAAGGCACCCGAGGTGGGCACAACCCACCAGTAGGCGCGCCCTGGTGGGTTGTGCTCCCCTCGGAGCACCCCCGAGGCGCTTCTTCGGCCCACTGGATGTCTTCTGGTCCAAAAAAAATCCATAAAAAGTTTCGCTGCGTTTGGACTCCGTTTGGTATTGATTTCCTGCGATGTAAAAAACATGCAAAAAACAGCAACTGGCACTTGGCACTATGTCAGTAGGTTAGTACAAAAAAATGATATAAAATGATTATAAAACATCCAAGAATGATAATATAACAGCATGGAACAATCAAAAATTATAGATACGTTGGAGACGTATCAGAAGCCCCCGAGCCCATCCTGAGGGAGGCGCCGGGCTCGCCTTCCTATGCGGGAGGAAGGCACGCCCCAGCAGCAGGCGCGGCATGAGAGGTGTCGCTGGCAGGCTTCTTCTCCTCAGAACGGCTCTTGGGGAGGAGCTGCTTCTTCTTGGCGGGGGCAGCTTCATAGGGCACGACGTCACCCTCACCATCGGAGTTCTCGGCCGCCGCGGCTCGGTAGGCATGCTCGCGGGAGCAGACCGCATCTTTCTCATTATAGGCGACAGTGATGACGCCGCTGCACCCTGGCATCTTGAGGACATTGTAGCCGTGGTGGGTGGCCGCCATGAACTTGGCGAGTGCGGGGTACCCCAGGATGGCATTGTACGGGAGGTCGATGTGGGCCATGTCGAAGTTGATGAGCTCAGTGTGATAGTTGTCGCGGGTGTCGAAGGTGACTGGGAGGCGCACCTGCCCCAGCGGAGTGGTGGAGCCGTCGGTCACCCCTGAGAATGGCCTGGTGGGCATGAGCTGGTCATAGGGCACCTGAAGCATCTCGAGGGTCTCGACGAAAAGCACGTTGAGGCCGGCGCCGCCATCAATGAGGGTCTTGGTGACTGAAACATTGTTGATGGTGGGCGTGCACAGCATGGGGAGCGGGCCGACGCTGGCCGAACACCTGAGGTGGTCCTTGGAATCGAAGGTGATGACGTACTGCGACCACTTGAGGGGACGTACAGCTTCAAGCCTCGGGAGGGCTGCATTCACCTCACGAGAGAACTCCTTGAAGATGCGGTTTGACGCTGGGCCTGAGCCCCGCTGAGGATACAGGCGACCGCGCGAGGTTCCTGGTAGCCCCTAGCCCCCTCGTCTTGCTGATTGTCTTCGTTCCTCCTGGGCCGTGGTGGCAGCAGCGGAAGGCTAGCATTGCCCTGAGGACGGGCCTCGCGAGGCTGATCGCGCTAGGCGCCATCGCGAGGTTGATTGCGCCAGCCACCCTCGCGAGGCTAGTCGCGCCAGCCTTGACGGGGGTTATGGTTGTCCCAGCGACCTCAGGCACGGCCTCCTCCGCGGCCGAAGCCACGATCGCTGTGCTCGGGGTGGCGGCCCAGGCGCTCATCCCGGAGCGCCCTGAGCTCCTGACAGTTGTTGATGTTATGGGTGTGCATGTTGTGGAAGACACAGAACGGGCGACCATCCTTGGAGGGCTCGTCGCGGTCACGACCGCGCTTCAGTTCAGGCTCTGCCGCCAGCACGGCGGGGCCCTTGTGCTTCACTTCCTTGGCCTTGGCCTTCTTTTCTTCGGGATCAACATCCGGGTGGTTGAGGAGGGAGAGGCGGCCTTCTTCTGCCTTGGCGCACCTGTCGGCCAGATTGAACAGCTCTAGCACCATGCACAGGTCGTCGTTGATGGCGAGCTCCTCGCTCATCCTAACGTCCGTGAGGCCATCGATGAACGCCGAGATGATGGCTTCGTCCGAGGCCTTCGGGATCTTGAGTCGAACTTGGGTGAAGCGTTGAATGTACTTGCGGAGGGTCCCGCCGGGACGCTGCTTTACCTGCCGCAGATCGTTGACAGTGCGGGCGCGGTTGCGGGTGTCTTGGAAGTTGGTGATGAACCGCTCGCAGAGCTCATCCCACGAAGAGATCGACCCCTCTGGGAGGTGCAAGAGCCAGGAGCGCGCGTCGTCCTTGAGGGCCATGGGGAAACAATTCGCCATGACCTTGTCGTTGCCGTTCACCGCTTCGATGCTCAACGTGTAGAGCTGGAGGAACTCCGTAGGGTCGGGGATGCTGTCGTAGCGCGGGGGCAGCTCCGGCTTGAACTTGACTGGCCAGACCACCCGGCGTAGCTCACGGGTGAAGGCACGGCAGCCAGCGGCACTCACGGGAGTGGCTCGCGCAGGAGGGGCGCGGTCCTGGCGCTCGCGTGCCGCAGCTTCTTGAATGGCCCGATCTTGGTGCTGACGCGGCGGCGTGGGGAGTGCATGGGCGTCGTGCAGCGGCTGCTGCACCACCTGACAGTTGGCCTCGTCCCATGCCGATGCCGGCGCCCCACATGGTGGGTCACGCGGCTGTGCGTCACGCCGGGGCTCGACATCGCTGCCGCGTAGAGAAGGAGGAGGTGGCGCGCCGTGCGCCACGTCGCCCGCATGGGAAGGCGGGGGACGGAGCGAGTAGGAGGGCGCCGGGGCCTCACCCGTGGCGTTGACGAGCTCGGTGATGCAACCAAGCCAGGCATCATAGCCTTCATTGGTGGGGCGGTAGCGTAGCAGTTCGCGCGCCATGAGCAGCGCAGCTTGAGCGTTCGCCGGCCCGCGGTGAGCTTGGGAGGATGATGCCATGGCCGGAGTGAGAGAAGGTGTGGCAGTGCGGCCATCGCGCTGCATGGAGGGTGGCAGAGAAGAGTCCTGCTGCTCATGCGCAGTAGGGTCAGTGGCAGTGTTGGCCGTGGTAGAAGCGGAGTTGCGGGGGGCAGCACGGCCCGCTGGCGCAGTCTGGGTGACGCGAGCTGCATGGCGCTCGGCACGAACACGACGAGTGTCGGCCATGGGGATGGTGAAGCGGAAGTGGAAAGGAGCGAAGGGACTTCGGCACGCCCCTATGGCGCGCCAAATGTCGGAATCTGGGCTCCGCAGACCCAAAGAAAGGTTCGAACTCTGGGGTGTGCGCGAAGAACTCCACTAGGCTATAGCTCGCCCCTCACTGCCTCACGGCGATGCTCCGTCATGCCCGAGCGAGAGGGAAGGAGAGAGAACACAGTGATTTACCCAGGTTCGGGCCACCTTGCGGTGTAAAACCCTATTCTTGCTTTGTGGTGGCTTCCCTCGCGAGGAGGATGAGTATGAGCTGGTACAAGGATGAAGTGCCTCTGGAGGGCTCAAGAGTCGACCCCTCTCTGTGGTGAAGACTAACCTATACTTATACTGGCCTTGGTCCTCAGCCCGCAAATCCTAGGCTGGAAAGGGTGCCACAACGGCCAATTTCGAACGGGGACAGGGGTACACACTATCCTGACTAAAGGTGGTCTTCGACTGCAAAGCTTCTGGCCGTGACGCGCAGGTGGGCTCGGCAATGACCTCCGCCCTGACGAGCCCATCGCCCTGGTCTTGTTGCACCGAGGAGGTAAGCTTTGGGGGATTCCTTGGAAACCCGCGTGCTGGCCCTATCCCTTTAGCACCAAAGAGGAAACTGTCTTGAACTGCGTCCGCTGGCGTTCTCCTGGCTCCGCTCGTCGTGGCTCGCGTCACCCACGTGCATCGCGAGGCAGGGTGGCGAGCCTAGAATTGTCCGCCCCTCAGGAGGCAGCCTCGAGGTTAAATATGTACTTAATTAAAAACTTGATATGTGTTGAACAAAAAAGAAATCAATAAAATACAACAAGGAACAAAGAAAAACGAAGAAACCCAATAAAACCCAAAAAGAAAACAAAGAAAATTGAAAAGAGAAAAATAAAATCAAACACAACCATTGCAAAATAATGGAAACAGAGAAAGGCAAAAAAAAAAGATAGAAAAATAAGGAAAACCATGAAAGAAACAAAGAAAAATGAAGAAAGAAAGAAAATAAAAAAGAAAGAAAACCATGAATAAAGAATACCGATGAAAAAATGATGAAAAATAGAAAAAAGAAACTGATGAAGAAACAGGGAAAACTAAAAAGAAAAAAGAAAAGGAAAGGGAAAAAAATACCAAACCTATTTTTTTAACATCAAAGAACTCTTTATTGCAAGGTGATCACCATATTATCCTTTACAAGAGTATTAACAATCTCTACGAGTGGATCTTTCATCCTGCACACGCCTTACTTCTAGCTAGGTTCATCGACCACGCGAAGACTACAGCCAGCAATCGTCGAACGTAGCCAACGATTGAAAAGAAACTATCAAACGGGCCGGCCTAGATACAACGGGGGCAGAAAAAAAGCTTCAGGCCAGACGAAAGGTTCACTCACTTTATGCGAGATATAAGTTTTGTAATGCATATCAGCTCTGATCGCCCACTAGCGCCCCAACATGGGCCGACCTACTGGGAACCAATCGCTCGGGAGTGTCAGGTGCGGAACCTTTCATGTCGTTTTTTCACCGGTT
Source organism: Thinopyrum elongatum (assembly GCA_011799875.1). Taxonomy (NCBI): domain Eukaryota; kingdom Viridiplantae; phylum Streptophyta; class Magnoliopsida; order Poales; family Poaceae; genus Thinopyrum; species Thinopyrum elongatum. The sequence goes on from CM022298.1 coordinate 7,332,472, forward strand.
TTCTTTTCTATTTTTCTTTTATTTTCATAGATTGCTCTGTTCAATTTTCTGGTTTCTGATCGGTTGTCTTTTCGAACGTTTCCAATTGGTTCCTGAGAACTTCCACTTGGTTCTTTCACAGGTTTTATTTATTTATTTATTTTTGTTCTTTTCACCGGTTTCTTCGGCCCGGTTTATGGGGTTTCACTGGTTATACTAGAACCACCTTTCTAATATACAATAAATATTTGTTTGTTTTGAGCCATTTCGAGGACCTTTCATTTGTTTTTCTTCACTGGTTTTCCGGTTTTCTTTTCTATTTTCTTTTGTTTGTCCTTTTCTAGGGTACCTGCTCTGAAGATGGTTTAGTGGAAGATGGTGGCGATGGCCTCTGTAGCGTGCACATGCGGTGCCCGCTGAGAGTGAGCCGGACCGCTGTGTGACCCAGACCCGACAATTCAGATTGGTTGGGGCCTCTGGCTTTAGATGTTGCGCTTTGGTGTGAGGTCTGGGTATGCGGCCCAGACAATCTGCACCCCTGTATCAAGTTGATAGGAGTAGCGACGGTTGTTTCCAAGGTGATAGCTTCAGTCTTATTGATGTATTACATTGTAAGATTTTGATGAATAATTAATAAAATGGTTGCATACAAACTTGGGGGAACTCTGAAAATGAACTCATTTCTAGTATTTCAAATGACCCAACAGACTAGAATGATTATATCCATAGCAAAAGGCAGATCAAGCATGGATGCCAGCTACTAGGGGAGACCAGGTGGGACAAATGTACCTCCAACAAGTGGCAGCAAAGTCACACGGGAAAACAGATTATCTCTTGTTTCCAGAACATACTGATCACACATGACATGAGAAAACAAATAATGTAGAAAGAAAAGAAAAGAAAGAAGAAAAATAAATAAAAATATGTATTTGCCTAGTGCCACATAGGCTGAACACGGTAAAGAGTACTATCTTTGCCGAGTGCACCCGTTTTGCAGATTTTTTTTCTCCCATTCGGTTTCATTTACTTTGCCAAGTGGCCCTTAAAATCAACATTACAAACACCCGGGCACTCGGCAAGGGATCGGATTCCGATAGTGAAAAGGGGTCGGTGAAGACAAATTTAAACCAAGAAGACAGATGAACTATAAATTTGAAGGGTTGCCTCAGGCATGGAGCCTAAAAATGGAATGCATTGTCTTATATTTTATTTCATTACGATGTTATAATGAATCCGCCTTATCTAGACCATCTTGCAAGCACGTCTGTCGTGTGTGCTTTTGTCGTTTGTGTAGGCATCCTTACAATATGAATTTCGCTATAAATCAAGCGCCAGATTTTTAAGCATGGTAAATCAAACATTTTTTATGATAAATTATGTTGTCGTGGGGATGAGAATTTCCTTAGCAAGCACTAAGGATTTGCCATGCTCGCTAAAGAAAGTTGCCATCATTCCAACATCATAATTTGCCACAAAATTCAATTTGCCATGATTAATAATCTGACGCCGGATTTTTAACACTACCGAACAACGTATAAGTTGCGCACAGTATAGTCCAGTGACCCCATGCCGACTATGTACTTGCAAATAAACTGACAATAGAAGACATCTCCAATGGCGTCCACTCATCTTAATTATATGCTCAAGCATGATGCATAAACTCTTGTAACCTGGTAATAAACCGCAGGTGCTAGGTAGCATAAATCTCAGATTACGATGATGGACGAACCTAGTCTGATGATCTTCCAGCCAAAACGATTTGATGGATCACCAGAGCAGAAGCAACTCGTCGACGAACCTCTCTCCTTCCGGGTTGCCGCGGTGCCGCTCCATGAGCATACGGAGGATGAGGCCAGCAATGGAGGCGGCCAGGCCGAGCACCAGGATAAGGAGGAGTGTCAGCGCGAGGACCTTGGGGTCGTTATCGTCGCGGTCGCCGATGGAGGCGTACAGAATCACGAGGAAGATGGCGACGGACAAGAGCACGATGACGGCGCAGCCCACGAGGAAGATCACCGCCGACCGGCTGCACTCCTCAGGCTCCGCCGCCAGAAGCTGCTGCTGCTCCGCGTCGGCCATTTATCATCCGCGTTTTTTTTTCTTAATATAAGGATAAGGATCACCCGCGTACAGATATAGATTTTTTTTTTGAACATTACAGATACCTGGCTAATTATTCGATTTGGAAGAATACGTACGTACATAGTTGGTTACTCTACAAGATTTTTTTTTTACATGATAATTCGTGTCTTATTTATATCATAAAGATCGAAGTATAAGTCACGTAAAGACCGATATGACAAAACTGAAAAGATAGCAGAACATCTCTAAGCTTGACACCAACGCCCGTCACCTGCCTCCGGCACCACCACAGCAGCCACCGAAGAAAAGAATGACAAATCATCTCCTCATCTGAGCTCGACGCGGCTCCATCGCTGATATGCAGCTTTGCGGACCTCCTAGGTAGCTCACGAAAAGTGAAGCTCTTGCCATTGAACGAATGAGACCAGGGCAACACCCCCGACACGCCATCGAACTCCAAATCTAGCACCCCACCACGACTAAGACGCCAAGGAGGCAATCATACCTGTCATCCACGAACCACGAGCCCAGCACACGTTCCGTCCAGATGTCGTTGACGCAGACCACAATCTGCATCCGCTTCTGGACTACCACCCAAGCTCCGCGCCAACGCTGGAGCAAACATCGTCGCAACGGCGGAGCCCAAGGACACAGGTCCACCACGAAGATGCCGCCACCGCCACGCCATCCTTACTTGAACAGACTGGTTTCCAAATCCATCCCCAACCATACGACCGATGGCCTCATCAGGGAAGGATCCGAAGAATCTTTATTGAAACCAAACACCGTATTCGTCCGTGGACCGGTGGGATAAGTCCATGGACACAAATACGGGAGCCAGCCTTACAACCGTAGCCGCAGCAAACCAGATGGTTTTCACATAAACCGGAGCACATTCATTACATTTTCGACATTTTTTATTAAAAAAATGACTCGACCTAAACCTAGCCTACGATGGAGCTCGTCCTACACGTCCTTGTTGTTACCTTCCGGCGATCGCCGGGTCCATCTCGCCATCTCCATGAGCGACGGGAATAACACCCGTGAAGTGAAGGTGCGATCGCCGGGAGGAAGACTAGGAGATGGGACGGACCGGCCCACTTCGAAGACTAGGCCCGCCGCCTCTTATGCACTACTCATTCTCGTCAGAGCCCGTGACCTGTCCGTTGCCAGTGGACGTGAGGTCCACGATGGACGTGGACGGGGCGACACGCTCCTCGTGCCACTGGCGCCCTCGAAAGTTCATTGGCGGCACGTAGGACGCGCAACTAGCGGTGTTCTCGTCCGCGATCGCCAGCGCCGCCTAAGCGTTGCGAGCGGCAGCGTGATTGCGGGCTGCCTCGTAGAGCGCCCGCTGCTCGACTACGAAGTTGGGGTTCGCCATGGCCATGGCCACCACGGCATCCTCGCTCGTTCGCTCATCATAGATTTGGCCCTCCGCCAGCCGGTGCTGCTCGAGGAAGAAGAAGCTGTAACACTGCTCCCCCGCGCCTGCCAAAATGCCAACATTGGAGCCGGTCCTGGCTGCTCCTCCGCCATCGCGACGTAGAAGTGCGTTTGCGCCTGCTCCATGGTGAAGCCGGCAGGGACAGGCGCGGGCGGTGACGTTGAGTCATCGTGGGAACCCATGTCCATCGTGGGGTTGTAGTCATCGGAGACCTCCGGGGAGCTGGCCGGCATACCGGCCTCTATCCGCCTGGCACGACGGCTCTGCTAGGCGGCCGCAAGGGTGGCCACCTTGTGCTTGTGCTCCATCGAGAGGCTCTCCCACACAACGCATTCCCGCATGCGGTCATGGCGGATGTGGTGCACGGGAGGAGGATGTGGAGCGGACGTGGTGTGGTGTGGCTTGAGCCGAATGTGCCGGCCTTTAAATAACGGATGCCGATGAGGCCAAGTGTCCGGGTGTGTCAATGCGTGGGCATCGGAGTTGGTTTCTCGGCCGACGTGCCTGTTTAATGGCGGCCGACAGACGGACGTGCATTGTACAAAGTGGACTGAATAAAGGCAACTGACTTCGGGAGGGAAAGCACGCGGGCGTGGGAGGGAATTTTGAATGGATAAGTATTGTCGGAAGCGGGCATGCCCGTGGTCCGGACACCCACAAAAACCCTCCGGTTTGCTTCGGGTTTGCGGGGAAAAGAAAATCCGGACTGGCCAGCGGACGGATACAGAACCATATTGAATGGCAAAACACACCCGAACCACGTGATTTGAAAATATATGGACGATTTAAGAGTTCGCGTTGGAGCTAGTCCGACCCGATGTGTATTTTATAGGATTACTAATATCCTCCGTTTCATAGGCCTGCGTATTTTGCTTCGTTATAACATGCACGAAGCGTGGTCAATACTGATAATCATACAAGTGCGACGGACCTGGTGTGCAACCCTGGGAATTACTTCCTTAATCTGCGAACAGATGATTTTGGTGTGAGCATATAATTTCTCTAAGATCACACGCGAAGAACGCACTCGAACGCAATGCGGCACTCTTCCTTTGTCTCGCGTGGCAGGACAACAGGACATTGCCAGAGAAGCCCTAGTCGTCCCCTCAGGTTAGGGCCCTCTTCCTCTCGTGCGACTTTGGCCGCCGTTGAGATCCACCCGCCTCGCTGCCTCTACCCCGCCGTGTTTCCTTCCTTCCCTTGCTGTGCCGCGTTTGGGCTGATTTCGGGGCGACCTGGTGTTGCTTCCCGGCCTCGACGCGCTAGTTAGGGTTAGGGTTCTGATCTTTAGCGATCGGGTTCCTAGGGTTGTCATGGCAAGCGACGCTGCTTCTTCGACAATAATGGAGGACGAGGAACTTGCAGGCCTCATGGAAGAGCTGGGAATTGTAGAAGAGGACATGGATGATCTAGTCTATGAGGAGGAAGTCCCCGACGAAGTCCCTGATCCACGTTGGCTGGCAATCGGTAAAGTACATACTTCTCGCGAGTACGGCGACTTCTGGTTCTACAAGAACATGAGGAACGCTTGGGATCTCGCTAAATCTGTCAAATTTCGTTCGCTTGGGAACAATCGATGCAATTCACTTGTCTTGGAGATTGGACAAAGGTCATGGAGGGGGGACCGTGGGCCTTCCGTGGCCAACCAGTGCTGCTTGCTCCCTATGATGGGTTTACAAAACCATCGTCCATTGATCTCAACACATTCAAAATCTGGGTACAAATACACGATCTTCCGGATGGATACGAAAAACTGATGAAGCCTATAGCCGAGAAGGTGGGTGAGTTTTATGCAGAGGACAAGGATGCTGGTGATTTCGCTGGGAATTTTTATCGAGCTCGAGTGATTCTGGATGTTAGTGTTAACTGACACTAGTCCACTGTATAGCTCTCCCACGACATGCACGATCACCACGATCTGCTGCACGTCGCTCCACTGCGCCATGCGCTCTCTCTGTTGTACTGTAACACCATATATACCCCAAGAGGAATACAGCAGCACCCAAGGTGCAAAGCTTCCCCGATCTCACTTGTTCACATGGTATCAGACGCCGGTCTCCTCCTGCATCGTTAGACCTCTTCCGCTGCCCTCTCCTCCCAACTCCTCAACCGCACCTAGCCATGGCCGCACCTTCTCCACCACCCCCTCCCCCACCCGTCTTCGGCCATGGCGGATGCGCCGGCGGCTCCCCTGCCACACCAGCTGCTCGCCGCCCCACCCTCCTCACCCCATCCCTCTTCATCCGCGGTGGCGCCCTGTTCGTCCCAGACCCCAGCGTCACCTCCTCTACCGCACCGCCCAACCCATCTCCCCTCTCTGGCGTGTTCATCAATCAACACGTCCCGATCGTGCTCTCTCTCAACCCTCCCAACTTCTCCCACTGGCGTACATTGTTCGAGGTGATGTTCCAGAAGAGCGGCATCGCCGACCACATCACCGGCTCGCCGCGCCATGCCGATCCGGGCTGGATGCAGGACGACGCTCACATCGTGTCCTCGCTCTACAACCGCGTCGGCGCCGACATCTTCGCGATCATCCATCAGCGTGGTGCGACTGCGGCCGAGGTCTGGGCCGCGATCTGCACCCTCTTCCTCGAGAACAGCGAGCACCAGGTGGTCCTCCTCGCCACCGAATTTCGCCGTCTCGAGCAGGGCAACATGTCCATCATCTCCTTCTTCGCCAAGCACAAGGAGTGCGCCGACCGTCTCGCCGATCTTGGCGCCCCTGTCGAGGATCGTGATCAGGTACTGAACATGATCCGCGGGCTGCACCCGCGCTTTCGATACGCCATACCTATCCTCACCATGCAGACTCCCTTCCCCACCTTCCTTCGCTGCCGTGCCTTTCTGCTACTGGAGGAAAGCCGTCAGGCCGCCGACACCACCACGGACACCGCTCTTCACGCCGCCCGTGTCCCCAACACCAACCACGGCGGCGGGAGCCGTGGTGGTGGCAACACCCGCGGCGGCGGGGGTGGCGGTGGACGCTACAAGGGCAAGGGCAAGAGCTCCAACTACGGCGGGGGGCAGTCCTCCAACTCCGGCGAGGGCGGCGCGCCACCCCGTCCCGCTGCTCCAGCCCCAGCACCATGGACTGGCATGGTGCACGCCTGGCCCATGCCATGGCGGCCACATGCTCCGGGGGCCGGCATTCTCGGGCCACGCCCCGGCGGCGCGGCACCGTTCGCCGGCATGGCCTACCACCAGTCCACGGTGCCCAACAGCAGCGCCAACTACGGGCCACCGACTGTCTGGCAGCCAGCCGTGCCGCCACATCCGCTGTACGGGGCCCCGGCTGCGGGCTCTGCTGCCTCCTCCACGCCCAGCTGGGATCAAGCCTCCCTCGTTCAGGCCCTCAACAACCTGACGATGCAACAGCAGCAGACCGCGCCACCCGGCGCGGAGTGGTACCTCAACACGGGAGCTACATCGCACATGGCCTCTTCCTCTGGTATGCTCTCCTCCTCTCAGCCTTGTCACTCTGCTCGCATTGTCGTCGGCAACGGGGATTCCTTTGCAGTCACGCACTCCGGGCATCTCCACATCCCCACAAACGCCTCCCCCCTCTCACTCAACAACGTTCTCGTCTCACCCAACCTCATAAAAATCTAATCTCTGTGAAAAAGCTAGCTCGAGAAAACCCTGTTAATGTTGAGTTTGACGATATTGGTTTCACTCTTAAGGATCGAAGCACGAGGAAGGTGATCCTCCGGTGTAACTCTGACGACGACGAGCTCTACCCCATGCCCCACGCACCAATCCAAGCTCATCATGCCCTCACCGCCGTCTCGCGTGACCTGTGGCACCAGCGTTTCGGGCACCTCGGTGCTGATGCCCTTGATCACACCCTCCGCCGCTCCTCCATCGACCACACGGGCGGCGGCGATCATGTTTGCCATGCTTGTCAGTTAGGAAAAAGTACTAGGTTGCCTTTCGGTTCATCCCATCATGTATTGTATTTCCCGTTCCAGTTAGTTCACTGTGATGTATGGACCTCACCTGTTACGAGCGTATCTGGTTGTCAATATTATCTACTACTACTCGATGATTACAGCCATTTCGCCTGGACCTTCCCACTCAAGCATAAATCAGACGTGTTTCCCACACTGCGACATTTCTTCGTATTTGTGCGTAATCACTATAATCTCCCCATTCTCACCCTACAAACAGATGATGGCAGAGAATTTGACAACCAGGCTGCCCGCACGCTCTTCTCCTCCCTTGGCGTTGTCCTACTCATGTCATGCCCGTATTCCTCGCCACAGAACGGACGGGCCGAACGCGCACTGCGCACGCTCAATGACATTGCTCGCTCCCTCCTCGTGCATGCACACATGCCATATGAATACTGGGCGGAGGCGCTTCAGACTGCCACATTCCTACTCAACCGTCAACCATGCCACCCATGCCATGACCAAACTCCATTTTTCCTGCTCTATGGATCGCACCCAGACTACACCTCGCTTCGCGTTTTTGGGTGTCTCTGCTACCCCAACCTCACGCCCACCACGCCGCACAAGCTCGCGCCCCGCTCCGCACCGTGCATTCTCCTCGGGTACTTACCTGACCACAAGAGCTATAGGTGTCTGAATCGAACGACCGGGCGCGTCGTCATATCTCGCCATGTCGTGTTTGATGAACACACGTTCCCGTTTCAAACACCTACACCTGCACCTGCACCACCCTCTGACGCCGACCCTCTCCTCGATCATCAGATCGCGCCGCCCGTGCCACGGCGTCCTCGCTCCTTACGCCCTCACGAGCGTCATGTTGCTACAGCATCGCCCGCTGCCGCAGCACCCACACCCTCCTCCCCGCCTCACGCGAATGCTGCCACAGCTCCCACGCCGCACTCACCTAACGTCGCTGCCATGGCGCTGTCTCCGCCAACACCTACACCCCCTACCCCGACCCCGGACTCTGCTGTCATGGCAGCCGAACCGCCCCTCATGGGCACAGATCCCCAGCCAGCGCCCACCGTCCGTCGCCGCGCTCCCCCGCCACCTCCAAGCCATCCCATGCAAACCCGCGTGCAGGCCGGAAAATTCCTCCCAAACCCTAAATATCACACCAACCTCTCAGCCACCACTGACACCTCCATCTCTCCCGTTCCGAAGAGTGTGCAGGCTGCTTTGCGCGATCCACATTGGTTGTCTGCAGTGCAGGTGGAGTACAGGGCTCTGATGGAGAACCAGACGTGGCGGCTCGTTCCCCGGCCTGCCGGCGCCAACATCGTCACCGGCAAATGGCTGTTCCGGCACAAGTTCAAGGCCGACGGCACGCTGGAGCGGTACAAGGCACGCTGGGTCGTTCGCGGCTTCTCTCAATGCCCGGGGGTCGACTTCGACGAGACTTTCTCCCCTGTGGTCAAGGCTGCCACCATTTGCGTGGTGCTCACCATCGCTGCTTCACGCGACTGGCCTGTTCACCAGATGGACGTGAACAACACGTTCCTCCACGGGCGCCTCTCCGAGCAGGTCCTCTATCAACAGCCGGCCGGCTTCGTCGACACCGCCCACCCTGACCACGTTTGCCTACTTGACAAATTGTTGTACGGCCTCAAGCAGGCGCCTCGTGCCTGGTTTGCCCGCTTCGCCGCGTATGCTCGCCAGATCGGCTTCTCCAGCTCCCGCCCCGATCCCTCGCTGTTCGTCCTCCACAACAGCCGCGGCACGACGTACCTCCTACTCTACGTCGACGACATCATCCTCGCCGCCTCGTCGACTGCACTGCTCCAACACCTGCAACGGCAGCTCTTCGCGGAGTTCTCCATGAAAGATCTCGGGCCCTTGCATTATTTCCTCGGCATCGCGGTCACCCGCAGTGAGCGTGGCTTCTACCTGTCGCAACGTAAGTACGAGGAGGAGCTGCTCGAACGCGCCAACATGCAGGCCTGCAAGCCCATGTCCACTCCGGTTGACGCCCGCGCCAAGCTCTCTGCCACCGACGGCGCGCCCGTCTCTGATCCCTCGGAGTACCGCAGCCTCGTCGGAGCGCTCCAGTACATGACCATGACGCGGCCGGACATCGCCTATGCAGTGCAACAGTGCTGCCTGGTCATGCATGACCCGCGTGCTCCTCACCTCGCCCTGGTCAGACGGATACTTCACTATCTGCGCGGCACCACCTCGCACGGCCTGCACCTCCAGCGTGCGTCGCCTCTCGAGCTCGTCGCCTACTCCGACGCCGACTGGGCAGGGTGCCCCGATACGCGATGCTCCACATCTGGCTACGCCGTCTTCCTCGGTGACTCCTTGGTATCCTGGTCATCCAAACGGCAGGCCACGGTGTCCCGTTCGAGCGCCGAAGCGGAGTACCGCGCCGTGGCCAACGCCGTCGCCGAAAGCTGCTGGCTCCGTCAACTTCTTGGTGAGCTCTACATGCCCCTGACCAAGGCCAGCATCATCTTCTGCGACAACATCTCGTCAGTGTACATGGCGGCCAACCCAGTTCACCATCGCCGCACCAAACACATCGAGTTGGACATCCACTTTGTCCGCGAGAAGGTGGCGCTCGAGCAACTTCGTGTCCTGCATGTACCGACGCAACAACAGTTCGCCGACGTGCTTACAAAGGGGCTGCCCACGGCGGAGTTCGAAGACTTTCGTTCCAGCTTGTGCATCCGGCCGCCGGACGCTCAAACTGCGGCGGGGTGTTAACTGACACTAGTCCACTGTATAGCTCTCCCACGACATGCAGGATCACCACGATCTGCTGCACGTCGCTCCACTGCGCCATGCGCTCTCTCTGTTGTACTGTAACACCATATATACCCCAAGAGGAATACAGCAGCACCCAAGGTGCAAAGCTTCCCCGATCTCACTTGTTCACAGTTAGGAAACCACTGAAAAACCATGTCTCTGTGGTAAGGAAGAAGAAGAGGCAGATTTTCAAGGTCAACCCGGATTGGTGTGCAGTTTGTGGGATGATTGGACACCTACATACAGAGCACGGTGATGGAGTTCATGCACCATCCAAGTTGGTTTTCAAAGAGCTTCGTGCTGCTTGGAGCGGGAGAGGAAGAGGTACTTCACGTGAACAAGAGGGCAATGGCCCAGCTGCTTCTGATGGCGGTGATGGTACTGCGGTGCTGGCTGCGATGGAGGTTGACAAAAACAGTAGTACGCCGGGTGTTGTTGATGGTAGGAAGAGAGTTGCTCCCTCTCGACTGGAGCCGCCTCTGGCTTCTACAACTCAGCTCCCTCTGGTTGGTTCGGATGTGGTTCTTCCAAGTTCCTCTGTTGAACAAGATCCGAAAAGAGTGAGGACAGTGGTGAATTCAGCTTCAAGTGGTCAGAATAATAACAAGAATTTGACATCGGCGAGCTCCCTGGAGGGGCTGCGCCGAGAACAATGAATCTCATTAGCTGGAACTGCTGGGGTGGGGGGAATCCCCAGACAGTTCGTGAAATAGCGATGATTTCTAAGTCGCATTCCCCCATGTTTGTGTTCTTATGTGAGATTAGATAGAAAGCAGCTAAGATGAGAAGGATCCGTGCACGTCTCGGTTTGCAAGGATTTGTGGGAGTGGATATATAGCAATGGTTTGAGCAGTGGTCTGGCCTTTTTTTGGCACGAGTCATGTGTGGTCGATATTTTAGATAAGGATGATCGATATATTGATGCTATGGTGAGATCGCATGTTGATGCGGAGAATTGGAGAGTAACACTCAGTTTATGGGGAACCACGAGTTGAAAACAGGCACTTGATGTGGTCCAAGTTGCAGAGTTTAAAAAATGTGAGTGATCGACCGTGGCTCGTAATTGGTGATTTCAACGAAGCTCTCTGGGATTTTGAACATCTTTCATCTAACCCACGACCGGAACCACAAATGATCGCGTTCAGAGATACACTTGAAGTGTGTGAACTTATTGATTTGGGATTCTCAGGAATCCCTTTCACCTATGATAACATGCGAGCTGGAGCAAACAACGTTAAGGTACGTTTGGACAGGGCAATGGCGACCAATGAATGGCGTAATTTGTTCCCTTTTTATTCTGTACAGCATGTTGTTTCGCCTTGCTCCGACCATGTTGCATTGGTGTTGAAAGGTGCGCCAGATTTGGGTCAGCCGGGACCGAAGTGTAGGCGTTATGAGGTTTTCTGGGAAAGGGATTCGGCGCTACCCAGTGTGATCAAAGAGGCGTGGGACTCCGTTGGTGACGTTGACAATTTGGAAAAGCTTCAATCTGCTCTAAGCAAGACGCTAGCCACCCTTAGCATGTGGAGTAATAAAAAATTCGGCAACATCTCAAGGGAACTAGCTAAGTCACGGTCACAACTTGAAGAGCTTATGAGTATGAACGAAGATAGACAAGAAATAAGAAGCATAACTGATAAGATGAATGAGTTGATTTACCAGGAGGAGATGATGTGACTTCAGAGGTCAAGAATTATGTGGTTGAAAGAGGGGGATAGAAACACAAAATATTTTCAAAGTAAAGCTGTTTGGCGAGCACGCAAAAATAAAATCAGAGAGCTTACAGATAGTATTGGAGTGGTTCACACAAATTTTGACGATATGGCGGCCTTGGCGAATGAGTATTTCCAAGGTGTTTTCACGGCTGATCCTACACTTGATGCGTCCTTGGTTATTGAGCTTCTTGAGGCTAAAGTCTCAGATCAGGACAACGTGCGTCTTTGCGCTCCCTTTGGTGATAAGGAGATCTCGGATGCGCTTTTTCAGATTGGTCCTTTGAAAGCACCTGGGCCAGACGGTATGCCGGCGAGATTTTTTCAGCGCAATTGGGACACCCTGAAGGACAGTGTTATTTCGGCGGTTAAGGAATTTTTTGCTACAGGACTCATGCCGGCAGGGGTAAATTCAACCTCTATCGTACTTATTCCTAAAATTCCTAACCCTACAAGTTTGACTCATTACAGGCCAATAAGTCTTTGTAATGTTGTTTATAAAGTTATATCTTAAGTGTCTCGTGAGCCGTCTAAGGCCTCTCCTTGATGATATTGTCTCTCCGGAGCAGAGTGCGTTTATCCCTGGACGTATGATCACTGACAATGCACTGGTGGCATTTGAATGCATTCATCACATCAAACAAGAAAAGGATCCAACGAAAGGTTTCTGTGCATACAAGCTTGACCTCTCTAAGGCGTATGATAGGGTGGACTGGAAGTTCTTGAAGCAGGTGATGCCAAAGCTGGGTTTCTCTCAATGATGGGTAGACTGTATTATGTCTTGTGTCACATTAGTGAGGTCTTCTGTCAAACTTAATGGGACCCTCTTGGATTCATTTGCACCGTCGCGTGAGCTTCGGCAGGGTGATCCTCTCTCTCCCTTCTTGTTCCTTTTTGTGGCTGATGGCTTGTCTGCAATTCTAAAGCATTATGTAGCTGCGGGTGATATTTCTCCGGTGAAGGTGTGTAGAAGAGCCCCTGGTATTTCGCACCTATTGTTTGCTGATGATACATTGCTATTTTTTGAGGCCTCACGTGGCCAGGCTGAAAAAGTTAAAATGGCTCTGGATATATATGGCAATGCTACAGGTCAAAGTTTGAATTTTGACAAGTGTTCGATATTATTTGGTCCTGCTTGTCCTTTTGTTAATCAGGACGAAGTTAGACAGGTGCTCAATGTGACCAGCTTAGTCTTTGAAGAGAAGTATCTTGGCCTACCTACTCCGGATGGTCGCATGTCTAAAGGTCGGTTCCAAAACCTTCAAATGAGCTTGACGAAACGGTTGATTCAGTGGGGAGATGGACTTCTTGCTCAGCCCGGGAGAGAGACTCTCATTAAGTCTGTTGCTCAGGCTTTGCCGACATATATTATGGGTGTGTTCAAGGTTCCCTTTTCAGTGTGCGATGAACTAACCAGGATGGTGAGAGGGTTTTATTGGGGTGCTCAAAAGGGTAAACGGAAAGTGCATTGGCGAGCATGGGACGATCTGTTGCAACCAAAAAGTAAAGGAGGTGCTGGTTTTCGAGGCTTTCGTATTTTTAACCAAGCTTGGCGTTTGATCTCTAAAACGGATAGTCTGTGTGCACAAGTTTTAAAGGCTAGATACTACCCGGATGGTAATTTTGAGGACACCGTTTTTTCAGGCAATGCGTCATCTTCCTGGCATGCCATTAGTTATGGTCTTGACCTTCTGAAGAAAGGACTCATCTGGCGGGTGGGTAACGGACGGAGTATTCGAGTTTGGCGAGATAGTTGGATTCCGCGTCCCTATTCCTATAAACTCATCACGTCTCAAGGGAGGTACAGAATTCGTTTTGTCTCGGAATTACTCAACGATAATGGCTCGTGGAATCAGGCTTTACTGCAAAACTACTTTGTACCGGCGGATGTAGCAGAAATAATAAAGATTAGGGCCTCGCCCAGGTTGGAGGATGACACCTTGGCATGGGGTCCTGGCAAATACGGTGTGTTTACAGTGAAAAGTGCTTATCAACTAGGCTTTGATGAAGCGCACAGGGGGTCAGCAACAGGTTCCAGCTACAGACCAGACGGACGTCGTTCTTGCTGGCAACTAATCTGGTCATCGGATGTTCCCCCAACAGTTCACAACTTTGCATGGCGAGTTGCTACTGATCCATTGTCAACCTAGAAGAATAAGTATGTTCGTGGATTTGAGACCAGCGAACTTTGTCCTATATGTGCCACCGAAACTGAAGATAGTTTCCATGCCCTTTGCCGCTGCACCTTGTCACGTGTACTATGGGATACAATGGCTGGAGTTTTGACATTGCCAAGTATTTCTACGATGCTCAATACTGGGAAAGAGTGGCTTCTACATGCGTTAGAACCTCTTCCAGAAATTGAACGTTCTATGCTTCTCATGATGTTATGGCGGGCTTGGCATATCCGGAATGAGGTGGTACATAATAAACCTCCACCGCCCATGGAAGCTTCTAGTCGTTTCTTGGTGAGTTACCTTGACTCCCTTATTGGCATTAAGACGGATCTCTCTTCAGATAAAAGCAAGGGCAAATCCATCATCACATATGATACAGGCACCAATGGACCGCATGCGATCATAAGTACTGTACCTACGTGGAGCGCTCCAATTGTTGGCTGGGTTAATTTATGTACTGACGGTGCATATGCGGACAACGGTTCAGCGGGTGCCGGTATGGTTTTGAGAGATGATAAAGGTGCTATTATTTTCTCGTCATGCAGGCAACTTTTCTCTTGTCGTGAATCCCTCGAAGCTGAACTATGTGCGTGTATGGAGGGTCTGTCATTGGCTATCCAGAGAACCGAGCTTCCAGTTGCAATCGAGATGGACTCCCTTATTGCAGTGAAGATGATCCAGGCAAAAGAGGTGGATAGATCAATCTACGCATCACTTATCAAGGAGATTAGATACCTTATGTCTATTTGTGAATCATGTATTACTCATATCAGTCGTAGCCAAAATGAGGTTAGTGATAGTTTAGCTAAGTTTGCTCATTTAGAAGGTAGAACCATGACTTGGATCGGTCTGGGCCTTTGGTTGCTATGAAACTAGCTACGATTGACTGTATGAACTTCTCGAGTTGAGTAATACATTTTTCATCCGCAAAAAAAAAGGACATTGCCAGAGCATAAAACCGCGTTTAAAAAAATGTGAACACGTACTTATTTAATTGCGTGCAAATTATTTAGGAAAAGTGTGTGGAATTTTTTATACGTAATGTGTGAATATTTTTAAAAGACATGTGTACATTTTAAAAACTATGCAATCCTTTTAGAAAAATCAGAAAAAATACTTCCTATGATCCATATTACCTGCCGTTACTTTAGTAAAGTAGTACTAAAGCAACGAAAAAGTAATATCGATTGGAGGGAGTATAACTTCTATGAATAAAATTTTAAAATCATGATTTTAAGAAAACATTAACATTTTTGGGAAAATGTTAAATATTTTTCAAAACAGTTGAAACTCCAAGAAATAGGAAAAATAAAAATAAAAAAGGAAAAGATATAAAAGAAAATAACTGGAAGAACATCTGTGGAAACAAACAGAAATAAAAACACAAACCAGACAAACCGCTATGAAACCTATGGAAAAAAATTGATTAGAAAGAAAATCACTCGTTCTCTCCTCCTATTGGGGCCTGGCACATGACACCGCCCCTATGTATTTGCCGAACAATTTGACACAATAACCTTCAAATAGGGAATACCTATCTAGCGCCTTTAGCGCTCGCGTGTCGCTACCTTGATGGGCCAAGGCTTAGCAGCGCTAGCTCACATGCTCCTCACACGTATTTTAAAAATAAAGATTATTTCTATTTTTTAAATTATTAATTAATTTGCAAAAACTGGTCATGGGTTAATATTCGCAATTTGAAAATATTCATGAGTTATGAGAAATGTGCACTATTTGGAAGAAATGTCGTGAATTAAAAAAAAATCATCATGGATTTGAAAAATATGTATTCGTACGAAAAACTATTGAAGAATTTAAAAATGTGCAGCACTGTTGCTGTTTTAATTGAGTGAAAATTATTTAGGAAAAGTGTGTGGAATTTTTTATACATAATGCTTGAATATTTTTAAAAGATGTGCATACATTTAAAAACTATGCAACCCTTTTAGAAAAATCAGAAAAAATACTCCCTATGATCCATATTACTTGCCGTTACTTTAGTAAAGTTGGACTAAAGCAACGAAAACTAATATGGATCGGAGGGAGTATAACTTCTATGAATAAAATTTTAAAATTATGGTATTTCGAAAACGTTAAAAAAATTGGGAAAATTTTAAACATTTTTCAAAAGAGTTGAAACTCCAACAAATAAGAAAAAGATTAACCTACAAATAGCAAATACCTATTTAGCGCTCTTAGCGCTCGCGTGTCGCTAGCAGTGCTAGCTCACCTGCTCCTCTTACGTTGCTAGCTGGATTAAAGATTTGGAAATTTTCACAAAATCAAAAAACAATCACATATTTTAAAAAGAAATATTATTTCTATTTTTAAAAATATTAGTTAATTTACAAAAATGGTCATGGGTTAATATTCGCAATTTAAAAATATTCATGAGCTATGAGAAATGTCCACTATTTGGAAGAAATGTTGTGAATTTTTACAAAATACTCATGGATTTGATAAATAAGTATTTATACGAAAAACTATTGAAGAATTTTAAAATGTGCAGAAAAAATAAAATGCTCATTAATTTTGTAAAAATAAAATAAAAACTATTGAAGCGTGCATTCAGTTAGCTTGATGTGTTCATTGTGGTCAACTGGCACGCAGGCATGCGTAACACTGTTGCTGTTTTCTCCAGCCAACCTTTGCATCATGTTAATGCTATTCAGGCATGCGTAACACTGGTGCAAAGGTTGTCTTGATGAAACTGCGTTTTTACGCAAAGCTTCTTCATCTCCAGATTACCCAGGCCAGGTGTTCGCTCTAGTGGAGTGAATATTGTTGATCACAGACAGTCGCCGAGTCTCTCTCATCATCAAAGATAAACTGAAGCGCCAAATTCAGACCCAAGACACAAAGCCCCTTGCCTCCTCCACATCTGCACACTGACTGACAGAGCTTCTGTCCCTTGGCAATGGCATACACCACACAATACACCCCCCCCATGGTGGGTGGCCACCCGCAGCAGCAGTCGCCGCTCTGAAACCCCTGCCTAGCCGTGCACAATACTACTACTGTATCATTCATTCATTCATTCCTGAGATGATGCAGCAACTCATATTTCATCATCAGCCTAAGTCTCCTGCAGCAACTCATATTCCAAACTCTAGGTCCGCATGCAAAGAAAGAAAGAAAGAAGAAATCTCCAGCCAACCTTTGCATCGATGAAAACTAGTTAAGCTCTGTTTTCTTGTGGTCATCGATCGAGCAACAATGCTCGGGGAAATCAAAGAGAACACCACCCAAATCCATTTTTCTTCTTCTTTATTTTACACACATGGTGCGCACACTGACACCATAGAAACAACCAACATGCATGAATGACCAGCAGAGAAGCCACATCTCTGCCTGAATTTTATCAGCTGTACTGCATGACAGTGAGCAGTACTGCACAGTTCACAACACATTGCTGATGCTGAGTGATTGGTCAAATATTTCATGACTCGAGGCATAAATATGAATGTGATGGAATGTTTTATCAGATGATGACAATGATAACATACATAGCATGTCTAAGATGAGGTGAACACCATATCATCTCTTCAATCTGTACAACAGCACAAATTTAACAATTGCACAGAAGGCCTGATGGCAAAATTGGACTGGAAATTGAATGGTTCTGCTTCTGAACTCATTCCATAGCCCATTGACTCGAGGTCTGAGCCCTGCCATCTTGATCGCAAAAGTGACCGACGGATACTTCTGCTACCAAGTCTGGAGCACAAGATCGGACAGTCGATGATGAGCCCCCCCAATTTGGCGCCAATCGTTGGGTGTCGATTTCTTCAGTTAACAACATGAGAAGTGCGATTTCTTCAGAAGATGCAGCCTGGTTCCTGACAAGGAGATGTGTTCTGCCGGTCAGGGTCTGAATATTTTGTACTACACTAATAAAATACTGAATGACGGAAATACTAACCATCGCACACACGGTATGAATGTGAATAGACAAGTTCTGAGTGCCATCACAAGGCTGGCAGGCTTCAGATATTTCTTCCAGGCAGAGGCAGGTACCTTCCATTCCATGTTATATCTGCTGGCAAAGCAGCAGCAAAATAAACGTGTAAGTACCTGGCATGGTTCTTGGTTCCGCCAGCAGGGTAAAAAGATATTAAAACACACTGAACTGAATGAGCACAACACCAAAATCCATCTAAGATGGACTATCTTAAGTAGACTGCATCCAAGGAAGAACCGAAGGAGGGGCATCACGAGTAACAGTTGAAACTGCATCCACCGAACAGCGCCATTCTTGTGTGTCTGTTGCAGTGGCAGAAGACTGCCTCAGTCAACCACACCTTTCCCCCAACTCAATATGTTGCTTCCGAGCAGATTCATCTACAATTTATTTTTTTGGAACATGTTTTTAGTTATTTTGTACATTTTTTAAATTCGTGAATGTTATTTTAAAATTCATGAGCATTTTTAGTTTCCAAATAATATTTTCAATACTTTTTATTAAATATAACATTTCTCCGAAACAAAAACCAGCCCAAATTCCGTCAGTAAAAAGGCAGGATCACTGATTGGGCTGGCCCACTACACACAAGGTTTTCGGAGAAACACACTCTGGCATCCAATCAGGAATTTCCTAAAACCCTCCTTCTATCAATGCAATGATGTGCAAATTTTTTGCGTATTCGGAAAACAAAAGAACTAACTAAGTCCATGCCCAAGCATGATAGAGCCCATACAGACAAAGAGCCTTGAATTTCTTTTTCAACTTCGCAACATTTTTAAATTCACTAATATTTTCTAAAATGTGTGATTTCTTTTTAAATTCTTGAACATGTTTTTAATCCGCAAATAATTATAAATTTTGAACATGTTTTTAGTTATTTTGTACATTTTTGTAAATTTGTGAATGTTATTTTAAAATTCAGGAACATTTCTAATTTCCAAATAATATTTTAAATACATTTTATTATATATAACATTTCTCCGAAATAAAAACCAGGCCAAATTCCATCAGGAAAAAGGCAGGATCACTAGTTGGGTATGTGGGTTGTTAATGAGGAAATTGTGATAAAATGCCTTCTTCGGGCCTGGTTTTTGTACGTCAGGACACCCACATCTTGACATGTCTTGTTCATCACTTGAATAATAATCAATAAACTAGGCAAAGCTTGTTAATCTCCAGAGATGAACTGAATCGCCAAATTCAGACCCAGGACACCAGCCCTTGCCGGCTCCTCCACATCTGCACACTGAGAGAGCTTGTGTCCCTTGGCAATGGCATACACCACACCGCCATGCCCATGGTGGTTGCGCATCACGCACGACACCCGTGCTCGCCGCTCTAAAAGCCAACATTGACCCTCATGGCTCATGATGGCATTTCTGAACCACACTGACACCCACACGAACATGAACATGCACACCGGCGGTGAAGGCGCATCTCCCTCCCGAAATTTTATCAGCTGGGCCTGTACTACATGTTCTTTTCCCAGACAGTGAGCAATGGTACACGTTCAGAACACACATTGGTTGTGATGTTGAGCAATTGGTTAAGGATCTCGTGGCACAACTCGAGGTGTAAATAACAGAGTACGTTCAGTGTAACTAGAAGGAAAGATGCGCCGTTATAACTCGAGGCGTAAATAAAGGATGATGCATGATGACAATGATAATATACATATAGAATGTCTTTTCTCTTTGATTTTATACTTCAAAACACAAACTTCAGTTTGCACAACTAAAGGCCAGGACTTGAAGGAAGCCAGATGAGATGAGCAGCATTCTTTCTTGTGCTGAGAAGAACACAAGCTGGCCATATATATATTTCACGAGCAGGCAAGTACCAAGTAGGTGAATTCACAAGACGATTGCCAGCGAAATATGGCGGCCAGGGTTTACCCCAAGTACATGAAGATGAGCTCCAGGGCTCTCGATGATGAGCCCGGTTTGGCGCCAACCGACCGCTGGGTGTCGATTTCTTCAGTTAACAGCGTAACAAGTGTCGATTTCTTCAGAAGATGCAGTATGGTTGTTCCTGACAAGGAGTGTCGATTTCTTCAGTTAACCAAGTCTGGAGCACAAGATCATGCGGTTGAGGGCGAAGAAGGTCATTTGACGAGCATCTTGGGAAGAAGCTCATTCAGAATACCATGTCTGAAGAAGCCCTACCAACTCGGCCGTCTTCCCAAGAGACGGTGATGATCAACGGCGCATGCTCCAGTAAGCAGGCACACCGAATACAATTTCCGGAATACAACTCGAGACCAAGCAAGCCAGACAAGCGGGCATTCTTGAGCTAAGAAGAAGAAGCTGACCATTTATTTTGGCATCAGGCAGGTACCTTCCATTCCATGTTACATCTGCTAGATCACACCAAGTAAGTGAATTCAGAGAATGATCACAAGAGAAATATAGCAAATTACAGGAGTGGATATGCGTTTACCACAAGTACAGGAAGATGAGGTCCAGGATTCTCAGAGAGATCCTCCGGGGTTTTATGCCCATTACAACCAGTGAAAGGTAATCTTAACTTTAACGCTAAAGTAAGGCAGGTGAACAAGGAGACAGTAAAAGGTAACTCAAATAGCGACAGCTTCAGTCTTCAGATACGTTAGATGAAGATAACACACGTTTCAAAAAAAGAGCACGGAAGCCCCGGCGGCGCAGCGAGAAGGCCGCGAAGGTCCCGCGTGGTGGCGCGGAGGCCGCGGCATGGCGCGGCGGTCGTGGTGACGACGACGACGACAAGAGCTCCAACGACGAGGCGTCTCAAGATTAGGGGGAGAATGTTAGCCATAATCTTGCATGGATAGAGTTTGTTAGTCACGGATGGATAGACTCCAGGTTAGTTAGTGCATGCGTGAGTTGAGTTCATAGTTTTAAATAGCCGGCTATAGCGGAGCTATAGCCTTTTCAGCAGGGTGCCGCTAAATGGTCGCCTTCATAAATAGCCCGCTATAGCTCCGCTGTAGCTGATTTGGAGGCCCGCCGCTATTTTCCATAGCCCGCTATTTAAAACATTGGTTGAGTTGCTGGACGTGGTGGCCGGGTCATGCGTGGTGTGTACGTGCATTAGTGGTCGGTTCTGGCGTTGGTGCGGGCCGTGCGTGTAGCTAGCTTAGTGGGGCGTGAGGCCAACGCCTGGTGTGAGTCCGGCTATATAAGCCATGTATTGGTGGTGTGTAGATGGCAAGAGTAGCTAGGAGAGATGTAGTCTCCAGTAGTCTCTCGTGTGGATGTGGCGCTGGTATGAGCCGAGCCACGGTGTGTTGTCGGGTGCCGGTATGTGCCGAGCTCGGGTATGTGCCCAGTAAAGATTAGGCCGTTCGTGCTGCCGAGGCGCCGTTCGTGCGGCGAGGGTGTTTGTGCGCCGGAAAACCATCACTGTGTTCATTCTACCTTCGTTCGTGAGAGAGAGAGAGAGAGATAGAGAGAGAGAGAGAGAGAGAGAGAGAGGGAGCTGGGCACCGGCGCAAAGAGCAAGCTAGGGCTCGGCGCCAACATGACCATCTTAAGTAACACTGCATCTGAGGAAGAACCGAATGAGGGGCATCACAAGGAAGTTGAAACCACATCTACCGAACAGCACCATCCTTGTGTGGCTGCTGCAGTGGCACAAGACTGTCTCAGTCAACCATACCTTTCCCCAACTCAATCTCTTGCTTCCAAGGATATACATCTACAAAACAAAGCAACATCATAACTGAGATTAGCTACCAACACTACATGCATGTCAGACTAAAGTAGATAAAAGATCGATCAGAGCGAGGCACTTACAGCTTCATCACTAGTTACTCAAGTCTCGCATGTAAACAGTTGAGCAGCAAATAAATCCCCGATAATCGACATCCCGATTCACTATGGACTTGATCAGATCAAATTTCACTACTTTGTATTGGACGGTGATGGGAACAGAGTAGTGCTCATAAAATGGTTGGGTGGCAAAAACGCAATCATGCATCTTATCTTAGTACCTTAATGGGGTTTTCCAATTTCAAAATTGCACGTGCCCGCATAATCACCTCGACTGTAACACGTTGCACAAATTCAGTGTTCCAGCACGGATATGCACTATACCTTCATACTGCTACGATTCCCCAGGTCCCCATGATCTGAATTGGCTCCATACCTGAACTGCTACAGTATGTAGGTTGCTCTTGTGAAGATCCTACACCATTAAATTTCATTGACAGCAGTCATGAGAAATGTAAGCGTACCTGGTATCAGTACAAAGTAGACTAAATTGGAAAACTGCAAACCTTATCAGAGCAGAGGATGAAAACAGGAATGGTCGTGGTGGACCACTCCGGTGCTGTAACTTCTTTTTAGGGGTCCGGTGCTCTAAACTGTTGTAGCTCCGTGTACATGGGCCTGGCTCCACTTTCTTTCTTCTCTTGTTAATTTTCTATCACTACAAAATCACTACTAATATAGCCCTCCATTTAACCGTGGACAACAGTGGGTCGACCCCGATTTGTTCGTCCACGCAACGGCAATCCCCATTTGTCCGCCCAAATAAATACGAACACATGCAACATCAATCACATATATTCGATGGCATACATAGTTCATACATAGGACATCACCTAGTTCGGCATAGAACATAGTATGACATAGTTCAACATACGACAACTGAAACATCCCAGCTTTTTCAAAAATTTGGAATGTTAATGAAATAAAGTTAAGTAAATAAAATTGATTGATTGCATGCCTTTAACTGGGATTTCAAGCTTTTCGAAACTGAATATTAAAAGGAGAGAAAATAAAAGAAGTTTCTCAAATATTTAATTTGAATTTTATTTGCTTCTTCGGGTATTCAAATCAGCACTTAAAAAGTGAGAGAAGACAAAATGACTTATCCCAATAAAAATATTGGGATGCTTGAACATTTATCTGAATTTTAGTTGGTACATTTTAAAATATTGCAAACCACTTTCCAATAAAAATAAATTAGAAAAGTGGGGATAATAGAACTTCTCCAAGAGTTGGAGATGATTTAAATATTATGGGATCATTTCTTCAAAAATATTTTTGAGAAATTTACAAGAAAGGAGATAATAAAACTTCTCCATTGTAAAAGATTAGGATGGTTAGAATATTAATGGATCACTTATTTGGAGTTCAAAAGTATTTTTGGGAAAAGTTACAAGAAAGGAGATAAATAAAACTTCTCCACTGTAAAAGAGTAGGGATGGTTTGAATATTATTGGATCATTTATTTGGAGTTCAAAAGTATTTTTGGGAAAGGTTACAAGAAAGGAGATAATAGTCTTCTTCATTGTAAAAGTGTTGGAAATGGTTTAAATATTATTAGATTATCTATTTGGAGTTCAAAATTATGTTTGGTAAAAGTTGCAAGAAAGGAGATAATAGACTTCTCCATCGCAAAAGAGTTGGAAATGGTTTAATTGTTATTGGATTATTTATTTGGAGTTCAACATTATTTTTACGAAAAGTTACAAGAAAGGAGATAATAAAACTTCTCCCATCTAAAAGATTTAGAAATGGTTTAAATGTTATTGAGTTATTAATTTGGAGTTCAAAAGTATTTTTGGGAAAAGTTACAAGAAAGGAGAAAATAAAACTTCTCTAATGTAAAAAAGTATTTGGAGTTCACAAGTATTTTTGGCAAAAGTTACAAGAAAGGAGATAATATAAATTCTCCATTGTAAAAGAGTTGGAAATGGTTTAAATATTATTGGATTATTTATTTGGAGTTGATAAGGGGTAGCCTCATCTTCTCAGTGAGCGGATGATGTCGATGATGAACTTGCTGGATAACTTGTGAGACGTTTTCGAACTCTCCGTCTATTCCCCCGTTGCCAATGAGACAGATCTTCAATCCTATGGATACTCATAACACCACACACTTGCGCACGTAGCAGCCAACCACGAAGCGGTTCTGCAATCTCTCAATTCTTAATGGAACGCCATATAGCACTTGACTTTCAGTAGCGCATACACTCTATCGGAACGAATTTGGTGTAGATAAATATTCCTGATCGATGGAAAGACGAATATAATTTCAGAGGAATGCTTAAAGAAGTTCAATCTGGTAGAGGTTTAATCAAAACGTGGTCGGTCGAAATCAACCATATCTCTAACCTTTCTAACTTAAATGACCTTATCTGGGAAATTGGCAGAACACAACCGCCATATTGTTTTGATGATTCCGACTTGACCACCGCGACTCGGGGGTTGAGGGAATACAGTTTGGAAAGAACACAAGTCAGGCTTTCCAAATTGTATTTACACGCATTATTTGAAGCACGGACACGGATTCTACACGTATATCAATTTTGGACCTCCTGCAAGTTAATCCGAATCTGACACGGAATATCTTCTTTCCAACTTTTGTTCTCTTCATGTGACGATGGCGCTATTTCCTCACACACCTCCCTCATGCTTCCCACCATTCCTTGCGCATAGCATCTTCCCCATGTGCCCGTCTTGCCATTAATTCAATCCTAACGATACAAAAAGTCCATGACTTAGGTAGTATAAAATTCTTCCAAATCAAAGTAACATGTTCAACTAGGAATGAATTCACCTTGTGATATTTGTCAACGAGGCTCAATTTTTCTTTCGAGCTAAAGTAGGCAGAATCATCATATTTCGTGAATATATCCTCATCAGGAGTTCAAGAATATTTTTGGGAAAAGTTATAAGAAAGGAGATAATAAAACTTCTCCATTGTAAAAGAGTAGGGATGGTTTGAATATTATTGGATTATTTATTTGGAGTTCAAAAGTATTTTTTGGGAAAGTTACAAGAAAGGAGAAAATAGACTTCTCCATTGTAAAAGAGTTGGAAATGGTTTAAATATTATTGGATTATTTATTTGGAGTTCAAAGTTACTTTTGGAAAAAAGTTACAAGAAAGGCGATAGTAGAACTTTGTAAAAGATTTGGAAATGGTTAATATGTTATTGGATTGTTTATTTGGTGTTCAAAAGTATTTTAGGGAAAAGTTACATGAAAGGAGATAATATAACTTCTCCATTGTAAAAGAATCAACTGATGAACTGAATTGACTGAAGGGCTCGTTTCCATACTGTACCAACCAGTCAGAGAAAGTCCGAATCGCATATGAGCAGAGCTAGAAAATAGTACGATCATCCTCTCCCACATAAATTTAGTGATTTGAGCGCACAATTTAGTGAGAACTGGACCGTGGATTTGGCAAACCAAACACACTACTAATTTATTAACCGTGCTCCATACATGCAAACATTTCGGCTCATCTGACATGAAACACATATGTACATGTTGAAGGAAATATGCCCTAGAGGCAATAATAAAGTTGTTATTTTATATTTCCTTATATCATGATAAATGTTTATTATTCATGCCAGAATTGTATTAACTGGAAACTTAATACATGTGTGGATACATAGACAAAACACAGTGTCCCTAGTAAGCCTCTACTAGACTAGCTCGTTAATCAAAGATGTTTAAGTTTCCTAACCATAGACATGTGTTGTCATTTGATGAACGGGGTCACATCATTAGGAGAATGATGTGATGAACAAGACCCATCGTTAGCTTAGCATTATGATCATTAAGTTTTATTGCTATTGCTTTCTTCATGTCATATACATATTCCTTTGACTATGAGATTATGCAACTCCCGGATACCGGAGGAATACCTTGTGTGCTATCAAACGTCACAACGTAACTGGGTGATTATAAAGATGCTCTACAGGTATCTCCGAAGGTGTTTGTTGGGTTGGCATAGATCGAGATTAGGATTTGTCACTCCGAGTATCGGAGAGGTATCTCTGGGCCCTCTCGGTAATGCACATCATAATAAGCCTTGCAAGCAATGTGACTAATGAGTTAATTACGGGATGATGCATTACGGAACGAGTAAAGAGACTTGCCGGTAATGAGATTGAACTAGGTATGAAGATACCGACGATCGAATCTCGGGCAAGTAACATACCGATGACAAAGGGAATAACGTATGTTGTCATTACGGTTTGACCGATAAAGATCATCATAGAATATGTAGGAACCAATATGAGCATCCAGGTTCCGCTATTGGTTATTGACCGGAGAGGTGTCTCGGTCATGTCTACATAGTTCTCGAACCCGTAGGGTCCGCACGCTTAACGTTCGATGACGATTTGAATTATGAGTTATGTGATTTGGTGACCGAAGATTGTTCGGAGTCCCGAATGAGATCACGGACATGATGGGGAGTCTAGAAATGGTCGAGAGGTAAAGATTGATATATTGGATGATAGTATTCGGACACCGGAAGTGTTTCGGAATGTATCGGGTACATATCGGAGTACCGGAGGGGTTACCAGAACTCCCCGGGGGAAGATATGGGCCATATGGGCCATAGGAGGGAGGCAAACCAGCCCACATAGGGGTGGCGCCCCCCCCCCCCCCCCACCCCCCAAGGGAGGAGTCCGAATTGGACTAGGGGAGGGGGCGGCGCCCCCCTTTCCTTCTCCCTCTCTCTCTCCTTCCCCCTTTTCCCCTCTGATAAAAGTAAGGGGGGGGGGGGGACGAATCCTACTAGGAGCACAAGTGGGACTCCTCCCACTTGGGGCGCGCCTAGGGCCGGCCTCCTCCCCTCTCTCTCCTTTATATACGGGGGTGGGGGCGCCTCTAACACACATTAATTGTTCCAAGCCGTGTGCGGCGCCCCCCTCCACGGTTTACTCCTCCGGTCATATTCACGTAGTGCTTAGGCGAAGTCCTGCGCGGATTACTTCACCATTAAAGTCACCACACCGTCGTGCTGACGGAACTCTTCCTCGACACTTTGCTGGATCATCGAGCTGAACGTGTGCAGAACTCGGAGGTGCCGTACGTTCGGTGCTTGATTGGTTGAATCGAGAAGACGTTCGACTACATCAACCGTGTTAAGCTAACGCTTCCACTTTCGGTCTACGAGGGTACGTGCACACACTCTCCCCCTCTCGTTGCTATGCATCTCCTAGATAGATCTTGCGTGAGCGTAGGAATTTTTTTTGAAATTGCATGCTACGTTCCCCAACAGTGGCATCCGAGCCAGGTCTATGCGTAGATGATATGCACGAGTAGAACACAAAGAGTTCTGGGCGATGCTAGTCATACTGCTTATAACCAACGTCTTATTTTGATTTGGCGGTATTGTTGGATGAAGCGGCCCGGACCAACCTTACATGACTACGTTCATGAGACCGGTTCCACCGACAGACATGCAATTTGTTTTGCATAAAGGTGGCTGGCGGGTGTCTGTTTCTCCAACTTAGTTGAATCGAATTTGACTACGGCCGGTCCTTGTTGAAGGTTAAAACAGCAAACTTGACAAAACATCATTGTGGTTTCGATGCGTAGGTAAGAACGGTTCTTACTAGAAGCCCGTAGCAGCCACGTAAAACTTGCAACAACTAAGTAGAGGACGTCTAACTTGTTTTTGCAGGGCATGTTGTGATGTGATATGGTCACGACATGATGTGATATATGTTATTGTATGAGATGATCATGTTTTGTAAAAGTTATCGGTAACTGGCAGGAGCCTTATGGTTGTCGCTTTATTGTATGAAATGCAATCGCCATGTAATTGCTTTACTTTATCACTATGCGTTAGCGATAGTTGTAGAAGCAATAGTTGGCGAGATACAACGACGCTACGATGAAGATCAAGGTGTCAAGCCGATGACGATGGAAATCATGACGGTGCTTTGGAGATGGAGATCAAAGGCACTAGATGATGATGGCCATATCATGTCACATATTTTGATTGCATGTGATGTTTATCTATTATGCATCTTATTTTGCTTAGTATGGCGGTAGCATTATAAGATGATCCCTCACTAAAATTTCAAGGTATAAGTGTTCTCCCTGAGTATGCACCGTTGCGACAGTTCGTCGTGCCGAGACACCACGTGATGATCGGGTGTGATAAGCTCTACGTTCACATACAACGGGTGCAAGACAGTTTTGCACATGCGGAATACTCAGGTTAAACTTGACGAGCCTAGCATATACAGACATGGCCTCGGAACACTGGAGACCGAAAGGTCGAACGTGAATCATATAGTAGATATGATCAACATAGAGATGTTCACCATTGAAAACTACTCCATCTCACGTGATGATCGGACATGGTTTAGTTGATATGGATCACGTGATCATTTAGATGACTCGAGGGATGTCTATCTAAGTGGGAGTTCTTAAGTAATTTGATTAATTGAACTTAATTTATCATGAACTTAGTCCTCATAGTATTTGCATATCTATGTTGTAGATCAATAGCTCGTGTTGTAGCTCCCCTATGTTTTTGATATGTTCCTAGAGAAAACTAAGTTGAAAGATGATAGTAGCAATGATGCGGACTGGGTCCGTGATCTGAGGATTATCCTCATTGCTGCACAGAAGAATTATGTCCTTGATGCACCGCTGGGTGACGGACCTATTGCAGGAGAAAATGCAGACGTTATGAACGTTTGGCAAGCTCGAAATGATGACTACTTGATAGTTTAGTGCGCCATGCTTTACGACTTAGAACCGGGACTTCAAAAACGTTTTGAACGCCACGGAGCATATGAGATGTTCCAAGAGATGAAATTGGTATTTCAGTCTCATGCCCGTGTCGAGAGGTATGAGACCTCTGACAAGTACTTTGCCTACAAGATGGAGGAGAATAGGTCAACTAGTGAGCATGTGCTCAGAATGTCTGGGTACTACAATCACTTGAATCAAGTGGGAGTTAATCTTCCAGATAAGATAGTGATTGACAGAAGTTCTCTAGTCACTATCACCAAGCTACTAGAACTTCGTGATGAACTATAATGTGCAAGGGATAACAGAAAAGATTCCCGAGCCCTTCGCGATGTTGAAATCGGCGAAGGTTGAAATCAAGAAAGAGCATCAAGTGTTGATGGTTAATAAGACCACTAGTTTCAAGGAAAGGGGCAAGGGAAAAGAAAGGGAACTTCAAGAAGAATGGCAAGCAAGTTGCCACTCCCGGGAAGAAGCCTAAGTCTGGACCTAAGCCTGAAACTGAGTGCTTCTACTACAAAGGGAATGGTCACTGGAAGCGGAACTACCCCAAATACTTGGCGGATAAGAAGGATGGCAAAGTGAACAAAGGTATATTTGATATACATGTTATTGATGTGTACTTTACTAGTGTTCATAGTAATCCCAGGGTATTTGATACCGGTTGTTAGGATTAGTAACTCAAAACAGGAGTTGCAAAATGAACAGAAACTAGTTAAGGGCGAGGTGACGATGTGTTGGAAGTGATTCCAAGGTTGATAAGATCACCATCGCACACTCCCTCTACCTTCGGGATTAGTGTTGAACCTAAATAAATGTTATTTGGTGTTTGCGTTGAGCATAAATATCATTTGATCATGTTTATTGCAATACGGTTATTCATTTAAGTCCGAGAATAATTGTTGTTCTATTTACATGAATAAAACCTTCTATGGTCATACACCCAATGTGAATGGTTTATTGAATCTCGATCGTAATGATACACATATTCATAATATTGATGACAAAAGATGCAAAGTTGATAATGATAGTGCAACATATTTGTGGCACTGCCGTTTAGATCATATTGGTGTAAAGCGCATGAAGAAACTCCATGCGGATGGACTTTTGGAATCACTTGATTATGAATCATTTGATGCTTGCGAACCATGCCTCATGGGCAAGATGACTAAGACGCCGTTCTCCGGAACAATGGAGCGAGCTACAGACTTATTGGAAATAATACATACCGATGTATGCGGTCCGATGAGTGTTGAGGCTCGCGGCGGGTATCGTTATTTTCTAACCTTCACAGATTATTTGAGCAGATATGGGTATATCTATTTAATGAAACATAAGTCTGAAACATTTGAAAAGTTCAAAGAATTTCAGA
Organism: Thinopyrum elongatum; assembly: GCA_011799875.1. NCBI lineage: Eukaryota > Viridiplantae > Streptophyta > Magnoliopsida > Poales > Poaceae > Thinopyrum > Thinopyrum elongatum. Next base: position 7,362,404 of record CM022298.1, read on the forward strand.
GTGAAGTGGAAAATCATCGTAACAAGAAAATAAAGTTTCTACGATCTGATCGCGGAGGCGAATATTTGAGTTACGAGTTTGGCCTTCATTTAAAACAATGTGGAATAGTTTCACAACTCACGCCACCTGAAACACCACAGCATAATGGTGTGTCCGAACATCGTAGCCGTACTTTATTAGATATGGTGCTATCTATGATGTCTCTTGCCGATTTACCACTATCGTTTTGGGTGCATTAGAGACAACTGCATTCACGTTAAATAGGGCACCATCTAAATCCGTTGAGACGACACCGTATGAACTGTGGTTTGGCAAGAAACCTAAGCTGTCGTTTCTTAAAGTTTGGGGTTGCGATGCTTATGTGAAAAAGCTTCAGCCTGATAAGCTCGAACCCAAATCGGAGAAGTGCGTCTTCATAGGATACCCAAAAGAAACTGTTGGGTACACCTTCTATCACAGATCCGAAGGCAAGATCTTTGTTGCTAAGAATGGATCCTTTCTAGAGAAGGAGTTTCTATCGAAAGAAGTGAGTGGGAAGAAAGTAGAACTTGATGAGGTAGTTGTACCTTCTCTCGAATTGGAAAGTAGCTCATCACAGAAAACCGTTCCCGTGATGCCTACACCAACTAATGAGGAAGCTAATGATAATGATCATGAAACTTCGGATCAAGTTACTACCGAACCTCGTAGGTCAACCAGAGCATGTTCCGCACCAGAGTGGTACGGTAATCCTGTTCTGGAAGTCATGTTACTAGACCATGACGAACCTACGAACTATGAGGAAGCGATGATGAGCCCAGATTCCGCGAAATGGCTTGAGGCCATGAAATCTGAGATGAGATCCATGTATGAGAACAAGGTGTGGACTTTGGTTGACTTGCCCGATGATCAGCAAGCCATAGTGAATAAATGGTTCTTCAAGAAGAAGACTGACGCTGATGGTAATGTTACTGTCTACAAAGCTTGACTTGTTGCGAAAGGTTTTCGACAAGTTCAAGGAATTGACTACGATGAGACCTTCTCACCCGTAGCGATGCTTAAGTCTGTCCGAATCATGTTAGCAATTGCCGCATTTTATGAAATCTGGCAAATGGATATCAAAACTGCATTCCTTAATGGATTTATTAAAGAAGAGTTGTATATGATGCAACCAGAAAGTTTTGTCAATCCTAAACGTGCTAACAAAGTGTGCAAGCTCCAGCAATCCATCTATGGACTGGTGCAAGCATCTCGGAGTTGAAATATACACTTTGATGAGTTGATCAAAGCATATAGTTTTATACAGACTTGCGGTGAAGCCAGTATTTACAAGAAAGTGAATGGGAGCACTACAGCCTTTCTGATAAGTATATGTGAATGACATATTGTTGATCGAAAATGATGTAGAATTTTTCTGGAAAGCATAAAGGAGTGTTTGAAAGGATTTTTTTTCAAAGAAAGACCTCGGTGAAGCTGCTTATATATTGGGCATCAATATCTATAGAGATAGATCAAGACGCTTGATAAGACTTTCGATGAGTACATACCTTGATAAGATTTTGAAGGAGTTTAAAATAGATCAGTCAAAGAAAGAGTTCTTGCCTGAGTTGTAAGGTATGAAGTTGAGTAAGACTCAAAACCCGACCACGGCAGAAGATAGAGAGAGAATGAAAGTCATTCCCTATGCCTCAGCCATAGGTTCTATAAAGTATGCCATGCTGTATAACAAACCTGTTGTGTACCTTGCCATGAGTTTGGCAAGGGGGTACGATAGTGATCCAGAAGTGGATCACTGGACAGCGGTTAAAGTTATCCTTAGTTACCTAAGAGGACTAAGGAAATATTTCTTGGTTATGTAGGTGATAAAGAGTTCGTCGTAAAGAGTTACGTCAATGCAAGCTTTTACACCAATCCGGATGACTCTGAGTCTCAATCTGGATACATATTGAAAGTGGGAGCAATTAGCTAGAGTAGCTCCATGCAGAGCATTGTAGACATAGAAATTTTGCAAAATACATACGGATCTGAATATGGCAGACCCGTTGACTAAACTTCTCTCACAAGCAAAATATGATCACACCTTAGTACTCTTTGGGTGTTAATCACATGGCGATGTGAACTAGATTATTGACTCTAGTAAACCCTTTGGATGTTGGTCACATGGCGATGTGAACTATGGGTGTTAATCACATAAAGATGTGAACTATTGGTATTAAATCACATGGCGATGTGAACTAGATTATTGACTCTAATGCAAGTGAGAGACTGAAGGAAATATGCCCTAGAGGCAATAATAAAGTTGTTATTTTATATTTCCTTATATCAAGATAAATGTTTATTATTCATGCTAGAATTGTATTAACCGAAAACTTAATACATGTGTGGATACATAGACAAAACACAGTGTCCCTAGTAAGCCTCAACTAGACTAGCTCGTTAATCAAAGATGGTTAAGTTTCCTAATCATAGACATGTGTTGTCATTTGATGAACGGGATCACATCATTAGGAGAATGATGTGATGGACAAGACCCATCCGTTACCTTAGCAGTATGATCGTTAAATTTTATTGCTATTGCTTTCTTCATGTCATATTCATATTCCTTTGACTATGAGATTATGCAACTCCCAGATACCGGAGGAATACCTTGTGTGCTATCAAACGTCACAACATAATTGGGTGATTATAAAGATGCTCTACAGGTATCTCCGAAGGTGTTTGTTGGGTTGGCATAGATCGAGATTAGGATTTGTCACTCCGAGTATCGGAGAGGTATCTCTGGGCCCTCTCGGTAATGCACATTATAATAAGCCTTGCAAGCAATGTGACTAATGAGTTAGTTATGGGATGATGCATTACGGAATGAGTAAAGAGACTTGCCGGTAACGAGATTGAACTAGGTATGAAGATACCGACGATCGAATCTCGGGCAAGTAACATACCGATGACAAAGGGAATAACGTATGTTGTCATTACGGTTTGACCGATAAAGATCTTCGTAGAATATGTAGGAACCAATATGAGCATCCAGGTTCCGCTATTGGTTATTGACCGGAGAGGTGTCTCGGTCATGTCTACATAGTTCTCGAACCCGTAGGGTCCGCACGCTTAACGTTCGATGACGATTTGTATTATGAGTTATGTGATTTGGTTACCGAAGATTGTTCGGAGTCCCAGATGAGATCACGGACATGACGAGGAGTCTCGAAATGGTCGAGAGGTAAAGATTGATATATTGGATGATAGTATTCGGACACCGGAAGTGTTTCGGAATGTATCGGGTACATATCGGAGTACCGGAGGGGTTACCAGAACCCCCCGGGGGAAGATATGGGCCATATGGGCCATAGGAGGGAGGCAAACCAGCCCACATAGGGGTGGCGCCCCTGCCCCTCCCCAAGGGAGGAGTCCGAATTGGACTAGGGGAGGGGGCGGCGCCCCCCTTTCCTTCTCCCTCTCTCTCTCCTTCCCCCTTTTCCCCTCCGATAAAAGGAAGGGGGGGAGGGGGAATCCTGCTAGGAGCCCAAGTGGGACTCCTCCCACTTGGGACGCGCCTAGGGCCGGCCTCCTCCCCTCTCCCTCCTTTATATACGGGGGTAGGGGGCGCCTCTAACACACATCAATTGTTCCAAGCCGTGTGCGGCGCCCCCCTCCACGGTTTACTCCTCCGGTCATATTCACGTAGTGCTTAGGCGAAGCCCTGCGCGGATTACTTCACCATTACCATCACCACGCCGTCGTGCTGACGGAACTCTTCCTCGACAATTTGCTGGATCAAGAGTTCGAGGGACGTCATCGAGCTGAACGTGTGCAGAACTCGCAGGTGCCGTACGTTCGGTGCTTGATCGGTTGAATCGAGAAGACGTTCGACTACATCAACCGCGTTAAGCTAACGCTTCCGCTTTCGGTCTACGAAGGTACGTGGACACACTCTCCTCCTCTCGTTGCTATACATCTCCTAGATAGATCTTGCGTGAGCGTAGGATTTTTTTTTGAAATTGCATGCTACGTTCCCCAACACATAACACATGTTACACACATCGAAACATGAGCTCGTGTACGCCTACATTTTTTTTCCGGACGTCCACATGGTGTACACACATGACACACGACCGGCCTAATTAAACACGGGATATGGAAAACAAGCAGAAATTGAAGGTACGTAAGAAAACAAATACTTAATGCATGCCTACATGAGGTACACAGAGTAGTAGCTAGATGGGAATGGGATTGACAAAGAGGCTCTTGATGATGTCTTCAAGATGCCAGCTGAAGGTGAAGGCATCTTTCCAATCACCGTAGTACACCGGCCCGCTAAGAGTGAAGTTGATGACCCGTTGCACGGCAGGCAGCAGCTCACGGCCATGTTTGAATCGAGCTTGGTTGGTGGTCTTCCACTCATCTTCTATCATCGAGTCGATGGCAGCAAAGGCGACCTCCTCTGTGACATTGTGCTCACTGGCGTAGCACTCCCTGTTGTTCCGGGGCTGCATGAACGTTTCCGTTAATTTAACTAATTCAATACTATGCTAGAGATTAGCTAATTACAAATAAACATGGTTAGTTGCACATATATTTGTGTTTACCAACGTACTTTGGATGAAGCAGCAAGGTCATTCATTAGGCGCCCAATCTTGGCGCATGCCATGACGACGTCAGGGTACCCAAGTGCCCACGCCAGTGCTCCCTTGGGCATTACATCACCCATGCAAACCATCGCATACACGCATAGCTCTGTCGCGCCTATGGACATGGCACCCAAATGCAATCTATCTTCGAACCTGGGCTTGTGGTTTTTGTGCAGCCATTCAGCTTCCTGGAGATAACAACTAGACAGGTGCTGGAACTGCATGCATCCGCACGAGCAAAGGTAGCGATTAATTAAACACACAACTATTTTTATATTAATATTCTTTCAAAAATAGACATAGAAATGATTTCCCAAGATAAACAGGATGACACTTTTTTTACACGAATTAACGGCCAATCCATGTGCCTTTTGCACAAACTAGTACTGGACAATTATTACAACATTGCCTGTTTTGTGACCAAGGAAGTATATGTGCCATGTGCCTTTTGTTGTTTGGTAACAAACCATAAATATTGTATTAACTTAGATGCTTTCCCGACGACAATGTCCCAACGATCCTCATGCCCGAAGCAACGAATCTCTCAACGGCTACACTTTCTACTTACATCTATTAGTAGATCATAAAATTTCTATGTTCCAAAGAGGTACATTAGTTGAAGAAGTTGTTCATTTGAAAAAGCAAATGGTCAGGCAAGCAGACAGACATTTTCTTTCTCTTTAGCATCATTGACTACTAGTCTCCTGCGTGCAGTACTAGCTCAAAAACTCATCGAGTACCTCCTTTAGGGGAGGATGGGGCCAAAGAGTAATCTCTGAGCTCTGTTAAATAAAATCGTGAGGCGTGTTTTGGTCCTTTCTATTTTAGTTTCCCTGGTTGAAAAAGAATCACCCTAACCTTGTTTTACTAAAAAAATTATATATAATGTACGATCATTGTGGGCTAAAATTAATTAGACATGTTTAAAAGCCACCAGAAAGCTTTTTACGACATGATTGTGATGGGACATTTGTTACGCTCATGGGCAATCAATATATGTCTTCTAAATCAAAAATGTTATTGAGATACATAATTTTACCTCCTTCTTGATGTGATCAATCGAATATCTCCCATTGAGTCTCAATTCATCATCGAACTCCTTAAAGCAGATTAGCAGTTTATTATAGAACTTCTTCAGATATCCTGGAACAAGAGAAACGGCGCTCTCCTCCCATCTGCGTGACAAATTAATTAGTTCAAACAAGTGACACAAATTCATCTATTGTTGCTAGAATTAATAGTTGTTCACCACAAATACAGAGATTGGCGAGAGAGATAACCTTTGTATGGCTGCGTCGAGCTTCCCATACTCCTCCAAGGTGGCACCAACATCATTGGTGTCATCCAACAGTATGTGCAGAAAAAATAACTTGGCAAAGATCATTCGTGGGAGCGCGTGCTCTTCCTCGTAGAACAAAAAGTAGCCCCAAAGGTAGCACTCCACCACACGATCCCGAGCAAAACTTAGCCCCACGTATCCCTTAAGATCACTATACCACCTGAAAAAATTCCATGCATACTAACAAAATTGATAGGTAGTCCCAATGAAGCATGTACACAAACGTATGTATATATAGTGATATAGTTGGCTGAGTATATGTGAATGAACATACTCAGAGATAGCTTTGAGCTCCTTCAAGTGGACAGCCTGGAGGAGGTTAAATTCCAGCTTTGCGAGCTCTAGAAGGATTGGATTGTGTCCTGCTTCTTGTTCGTATTCTGGCATGTAGCGCAGCGCCTCCAACCTCCTATAGGTCCTTGGTAGTGGTACATTAAGGGCACGTTTGACTTGCTCTGCTAAAGGGGATCTAAGGCTGGGTGCCATTGATTTTAGATGATGCCTTGCAAATGTGGTGGCCTCTTCGAGTTCTGGCTCGCCATGGGTTAACATGTATGCTGCATTGTAGAGACATAGGAGCCCCTTAGGATCGTTTGTTATATCCTCATTGAAGGTCCCATCTTCACCCTTAAACTTTTTGAATACATCTGCAAGACATATTCATGTTAATTCATTTTCATTTATTGTTCTTGCAAGGTATTCAATATTAAAATGTGTAGATGGATACCTGGAGATACCCAAAGGCCATGTTCCCTGAGAAGGCGGAACCGAAGAGCTACCTCGTGGAGGTTGGAGCTACTGAGTTCACTTTCATGTATGTCACTTAGTGCAGTCTCTATCTGTATTTCGAAGAGGTGTTCTATTCCTAGGCGTTGGACTGCATCCACCAAGTTCATTCTCTCTAAAATATTACTGCAAGTCTTAAACAACATGTGAACATCTTCCTTCAGTTTATCGATTCTAATCTTCATCCATTCCTCTGACCTCTGCATAAATTTATTGGTTACAATCATCCAAACTAGTCGTTAACATATCAACTAAATATACAGGACAATATGGAAGCTTTATAGCATACAATCACAGTAAATGATGATTCAACCATTTGATGGAAGTTCACCGATTTTGATGTGTGCCAAGTGTAAATGCTGCCTTTGCATAACTAGATGCCAAATATGGTACTGCCTCTTGGAGCATTTTTACTTTGCTAAAGCTAACACCTTGCAAATATGAATTCAAGAAATATATTTGATGGCTTAATTGGAATTTTTTTATTTATGGCTATAGCAAAAAAGGCCGGGTAGCATTAAACATGTCCCTTCGATTTTATTCGAGGAGGAATTAGTGGTGGTGATGGTCGGGTGGAGGCTAGGCCTTTTGGCTAGCGCCACGGAGGGAGCCGGGGAGCCCATTTTGTGCAGGGAAACATAAAAATAGACAAAATCTTGGCACCGTTTGATATGCTGTGACTGGCCTTGTCTAGGTTAGAGGAGCCACTTCCTAATGCATGTGTGAGCCCATATGTCTTGAATTTGTTATTCTTCAACCTTTTATAATTGATGTTCAAATTTAGTGACCAGCTCGTAATTTTGTTAGGATGCCTTTTTATAACTGGCGTGGTGGTTTTTGCAACCACCATAGTCTAGTGCGCCCACATTTTTACACTGATCCTATCTCTTCCTTATTGCGAGTACGGAGTAGTAAATCCCACACAAGGTGATACCATTGCACTCAGAAAAAAGGTGATACTAGTGCACTTAGGGTAAACTCTGTCTCTGCAAAACTAGATGCATGAAGCTAACACGTCCAAAAACCATGATGTGAATGTGATAAACACCTCCTTGACTGTATACGGTATGCACCAATCACGTCCCTACGCATGTATACATGAAGAAGCTAGCTTACCCCGATCTTGTTTGCCGGGTCTACCTCGAGACGCAACACGGGGATTGATTGCCAAAATTCTCGTATCGAGCCTTGGTGTTTACCAGTGAAACTAGAAAAGTAACTCCACGTACGCTAATATTAGACCAACTCCTTGCTAAGTAGTACGGTACATAACCCCAGCTAAGCCAATTAGTGTTAATGAAAAGAAGTTTGCATGAGAGAGTAGCACATAATTAATAATGTATAAATACATGCATGCCTTGGGTGGCTTCCGCTCGTATCTCAGGAAGAATTCACTCCATGCCGAGGGCTGAAAGACGGACACCATCGAGCCGGACGCCATGCAGAGGACGTGTAATTTATGTGTCGTAGTTGCTTTGCTTGCTCGCTCCCAGCAACCAATTTATACACGCGAACACAAAGCCAATCGGTCTCTAGCGGACCCTACATTGTTGTTTTTTAGTGAGTGACATCATCTGCCTTTCTATTGAGTGACATCACCTGTCGGGCGAGGGTTGTGCTTTTTTTTTCCAATGGCAGTATGTGTTACATTCGTATAGTACATATCAAGGTACAAGCCATGTAGATATCGACCTAATAATACTAAATAGACACCAAAATGGTAGCCTTTACAAGGATTTGGACCACCCCGAACCATATTTCCTCTTTCTTTATTCTTTCATTTCCCCCTCTCTCTCCATTATCACCAATCACATGCATTTGACTTGGACAATTTGGGAACAAAGTATGGGTCATGATTGAATGCATGCATAAATAAAGGCTTGAAAGGGACATTGCCCGAACGTGACCGCTGGCGTTTGATGGCTCACCTTTTGTGTTTGTGGTTGCAGATGCTCTAAGGACATCTTCCGCATAAGAAGGAAAAAAAAATGCTCTAAGGACATATACAATGGTGCTATCTTAGCAATTAATACCACGTAGGTTAAATGTTGAGGTGGTGCAGAAAAGAGAAACTAGTAGAAAAATGTTTTGCCTTCTCTTAATTAAGAGAAGATCTCTTAGCAACAAATATGTCACACTAATGCAGAAACGGGCTATAGTCCCGGTTCGTAAGGCCCTTTAGTGCCGGTTCTGGAACCGGCACTAAAGGGTGGGGACTAAAGGCCACCCCCCCTTTAGTCCCGGTTCAACACGAACCGGCACTAAAGGGCCACCACGTGGCACGAGCACGCGCCGGGGTCTGGGGGACCTTTAGTCCCGGTTGGTACTAAATGTTTTAATTTGAAATTTGTTTTAAAAAAAAATTGATTTTTTTTCCGATTTTCAAGTTTCTGAATTATTTGACGATTTAATCTCTAATCACCCCTCATCACTGCTCAAGTGTGGAGCACTCATTCCAAATCATCTAACTTCCCGGCCGGTCACTCATCCTCTCACTACTCCAGCCTGTGCACGCTTAACTTCCGAGTTCTATTCCCACTAGTTTCCAAGTCTGCACTTGTTGTTTTCCTGACAATACTAAGCTGTCAATCCTATTAACCCTCAGGAGTTTAGCTTGAGTATGAAGTCACACGTTTCACCGTTTGAGTTTGAAACTATTATTCTAAAAAATAATTATTATTTAGTAACAGTAATATTTTTTGAATAAGTAATTTGACCATAGTTTGACCAGATTTGACCAAAATTCAAAAAAACTAAAATAATTATTTAGTAACACTAATATTCTTGAATAATTATTTAGTAACACTAATATTTTTTCTTGAATAAGTAGTTTGACCAGATTTAACCAAAATTCAAAAAAACTGAAATTTGAGCATAACTTTTTTTCCTTTTAGAATTTGAGGATTCTAAAAATTTGCAAAACGTCCTATGGCGGTCAAAATCGGATGCGGATTTTCGTGCTGAACATTTTGATATATTACACGTTTTTTTTCGACATCGTATGCAAAAGATATAGTTGTTTTACTTTTTCATAACACTTTTTTGCAAAACATGTCAAAATTTATGTTTTTAAATTTACCTAACTAGTAGATGTAGTAACATAACTACATCTCGAAGAATTTTAATTTTTGAAGTTTTTATCATTTTCTTTTGGGTTTTTTTCAAAAGTGAAAAGGCGATACTGGGGGGGGGAGGGGGGGGTAGAGTTTTAAAATTGCCCTTTAGTCCCGGTTTGTGTCTCCAACCGGGACTAAAGGTTAGACCCCTTTAGTCCTGGTTTGTGACACAAACTGGGACTATAGGTATAGTCCCGGTTTGTCTCACAAACCGGGACTAAAGGGGCTCGTGGGGGCCCGGCCTGCCACCAGCCTGCCACCACCCCTTTAGTCCTGGTTTGTGACACAAACCGGGACTATAGGTCACAAATGAACCAGAGCTAATGCATAGCCGTTCGAACCGGGACTAATGGTATCATTAGTGCCGGTTCATTTACAAACCGGGACTAATGTGTCTCACGTAAAGTAGTTTTTCTACTAATGTCACCATATTTTTAGAAATATGTAGTCAGTAGAGATAAGATTAGAAGATAACCCATTGTACATAATTGTTTTTGTCATCTCTAGATTACGTCTTTCCTTTGGCTCCGCTCGGTGGGGGGAACCCAATGTACCAATTCTTTCACTCGACCCTGCTCCTTCTTCTTTCTCATTTGCCTCTTTCCCTCTCTCCTGCTCCCCCCGACTGTCACTCTATGGCAAAGCTAAAGCTTTCCTGGCGCTTGGTGAATAATCTTTCTATAGGGACAAATAAAAGCCCGACAGGATTAATATAAGACTGTCTTATCAAGCATTGTACATGCCCTAATACAAGAGGATGAGCATATTCTGCTTGACTTGACCTGGCTAACCACGCATGCAACATGCAGCTCCCATCGTTTTCAGACTGGTACCTATGTGAAGGAATCCTACGGCTGATGAGAGAAGCGAGAATTGTGGACCACAGCAACGACGTACAGACCGTAGATGCATGGCTGGACGAAGCCAGCCTGCAGGTATGTTTTCTGACTTGTGGTCGATAGCTACATGTACGGCGATCACTTGGTAGTACCAGTTTCCTTCGTGGAAATTCCATGTATGCACCGAGAAGGAAGGACAGACCGAAGGAGACGGCTGCGCACGCGTGTACCACGCCACGGAACGGCTTGTCTCTTGCGCTCGGCAAGTGAGTTGTTTTGGTTGGTCACTACCGGCCGTATACTAGGTCGCAGTGGAACCAACCTCGTGGGAAAAAACACAAGCACCTGGCTGGGCTGGAAGACGACGGGTCTTCGTCCATGCCCGCCCTTCGTCCCCTCGGCGTCGCCGTCGTCTGGAGCAGAAGGGGAGAGGATGGAATGCTGCTGGGTCGATGGATGGTGGGCCACTCCGGCGTTGTAACTGTCTGTTGCAGGGCCTATGTTACATGGGCCGGCCCGGCTGGCCCCAACGTTCTTTTTTCTTCTGTCTCCCTACTTTTATAAAAAGCTGAGTTGGTGATGATAATGTGTCTGTCATCCCCGACATACGGCCGTCGGATATGCATCCAGCGCACACAAGATAATTCGTGGCGATTTTGCAAAACATGCCGGCCACTTCGGACACATTTGTAGATAACCCTCCATATATCACGTTCAGTCCCATCTCTCCTCCAACCTCATCCAACTACCGTACGAACCATGGAGGCTGATATGGAGCGGTGTCCACTGCTGACGACCGGCGCCGTCCGCCCCCAATCCCTCTCATACATCCTCCCAGCCCCGTCGCCCACCACTACCACGACCCAACTCTTCTACCTCCACCTCCTCGTCTCCATCTCCTCCGCCCCCTCCCCATCTCTTCCGAAGCCAACCTCCTCAAGCACGCCGCCGGCTACGTGATGTTCATCCTTGGCTGCAGCACCGCCACCTACTACTACTTCCCCTTCCCCGTCGATGAGCTCCACGTATGGAGGTGTTGCTTGGCTACTGCCTCTTCCCAAATTCAATTTTTTTGTTACTCCAATCCACACACCTTGGTCAAACTCTCTAGAGACGAGTCTTTCAACCCGATATAAATCAAGTGGGCAGGTAGATGAGACTCACGCTACTCAAACTACATCCCAAGAAGCCACACACTAGTGAGATTAACTGGCCATCGCCTTCTGATATGCTTTGTCAAGGGGTGCTAAAATGCCACCATTGTCCTGTACAGAGAGCAGTGCCTACTACTTTGCTTATACTACTGCAATCAAAATATAGTTGCACGATTATGTCCCAATCAGTTCACAAAAAAGATTTTGTCCTCTCAAACTAATGTTGTCTCTTGTTCTCTCTCTTTGGATGGTATAGTGATACCCATCTAAATATACAACAAACTCTGCACACACTCATTTGTTTTTCCTTTGCCTAAATATACTGTCAGACCATTATGTATGCAGTAGTGATTGTCTGATGTATACAATATTTATTCCTTCTATCAATGAAATCAACAGCTCTGCTGTTGGGTTTAAGCAAAATCTGTGTTGGAGCTTAGTTCTTGCATGTGTCAGATATTTACATTGTCTGAATAAACTTTAGATGAGAGGCATTTATGATTCTTTCTATATTCCAGTACCAATTACTCATGCATGCAACACTTTTTGAATTTTTATATACTCTCTTATGTATGCAAGTTATGTATACATGTTTTTATTTGTGTTCTCTTTTTTGATGTGAGTTCTCTTGGATTCATAGATAAAGCGGGTCAGAGAAAATGTTTGGCCTAGACGAAAGGGGTCGGAAACCATATGTTTGATTGTGCTCGATGGCTACCTATGAACGATATAACATCGTTTGATCAATGTCTAGGAACATTTTCATTGTTCCACGGAAATGAACTGGCTCTTGAATATAATTTAAGTAAACAATGTATCACTTGATCTTTTGTGATCTATAGCGTAGCATGGGCCTCTTACTAGTATGTATATAATATCGATGTTATAGTCGTGGTACTTATCACTAGTGCAAGCTAAAATATAGTACTCCCTGCATCAAGCTATGCACAAGACGTACTCAATGTTTAGGTAAGATAAAACACACGGCATCACAACCTCTCAGACACACATGTGTGGTACACGGATGCACTGTAACCAGAAACACTTGCCGTCTCTTCTATTCAACTCAAGAACACGAGAGCACCCGAGAAGCACACCAACAACCGACGTGTCACGGTGAAGCAATCGAGACGAACAGATCTTCCACCAGATAGCACATACTCACATAGCTGTGTGCATCGTTTGATGTAGAGGCCGCGGTAATCCTTCTTTTTGAAAAAAGATAGCATATACTCTCTCTGTTTCAAAATAGGTGTTCTCTTATTTGAACTAAGAGGAGCGTTGAACTAAAACCAACACATTTATTTTGAAACGGAGGGAGTAATAATCAACCACCGTTTATAGTACTGCCTAGTTGTGACGATTGACATGCATCTAACAAATCTGCAGAGTTAGATAACAACCATGCGCACCCCGTACAACATCTCAGGACCTTCGCGAAAGTAGTTTAATAAGCCTGCGATAGATGATCTGGCTCAGCTACACTGCAATGATTCATTGTTTTTCTTAGTTTTGCAGTTCAGTTTGAACTGTAAAAACGACTTATATTAAAGAACAGAGATAGTACTATATACTATTACCATCAGCGGTGGCATCGTCACTAGCTAGCTAGCATGTAAAGCCACACGGTACATTGCTCCATAAACAGCGAATTAAACTGCGCGCAGAAGTAAGTTTGTCTGGATCAATATGAGCGTGGCCATCTTAGGTGGAAAACAGGTGGAACCTTTTCAAAACCGGGTGAAAGTTTCCAAAAACCGACCAACTTTCCAAAGCTGCTTATGCACAACTGCTATTGGCTCGACCCACTTGGGTGAACTCTACACGCGAGTGCTACTACTGTATCGCAGTAACAGAGACATGGGGGCAACTAATCCATGGGTACGCCCTTGAGGGGCTTCCCAGCGAACACTTTTTTCCTAGCGTGGAGCACACCAGTGTCGACACACATGGTGTGCGCTGGGCATCCATTGAAACGGGTTTTCTTTATTTTTTTGGTTTTTTCCCTGTCTTTTTGTGTTTTGTTCTTTCTGGTTCTTGTTTTTCTTTGGGGTTTGGTTTTTCATTTTTTTCTAATGATTTATTGCACTTTTATTTCATTTCATTTTTTCTTTTTTCTTTTTTGTTTCTGGTTTTTGTTTTGCGTGAAACACAAACATAGTTCTCCAAAAGTAAAGAAAAGTTGTGCTTCCCCAAAAAGGTGAAGCGCAAATGTGCTTATGCTAAAGCACAGTTGTGCTTTTGTGCTTCCCCAAAAGGGAGGCATAATGTGCTTCACCCCGCTGAAGCACAAGTTTATTTGAAAGCACGGTTTAGTAAAGTTTAGAAGCACAAGTTACTACTAGCTGGAAGCATGGATTTGCCCAAAAAAAAGTTTGTCGAGATCTATTAAAACATGGGATCCAGTTATATCGATGTGAGAAACACAATGGTGAATGTTTAAGAGATAAAACTTTTAAAACACAATGGTGAACGGAAAAAACACAAGTGAACCCACCCGTGCCTTCCGTGCGTGAGAAAAAGCATGTTGCGACAAGTGTCACACTACAGTGCGTCACTTGTAACCACCAGAGAAGGTGGGAATGACCTTTGCAAGGAATACTCCTTTACTAGTGATTTCACAGTTTGAGGAGTGTAGTACAGCTCTCTGATGGACCTGGTACATATGTGGGGCCATAGCGGCCCAGTACAATAGTGTGTTGCAGTCCTAAGTGACGCGTGAACACACAGGGCCTGGAACCAGCCGCCTGTACTACTAAGAGAAAGCATAATAAGGTGATGTAAGCGGGCTATAAGGATTTAAAGAATATATTATTGCGGAGTTGGAGAAGAGAGGAGAGTAGAGAGAAGAGAAGTGGTCTGTAGATTAACAGTTATAACATATGCTGTTAGAAACTTCGTGAGAGTGTAAAACGGACCATAGTAGTATATAGATGACATGAGAACAACATATAGCCAATAACCAACTATTCTATTAGTCATGCTCCAAGGGCTAGTCCAACCGGCCGATCCAAAGAAAACAAAACTGTCCACTTTTTGTCCGTTTGGGTGGCCAAACAGGCGGGCGTCTACCGCTTGTCTGCCTTTCCTGGCCATGGCGGCGCACGGGCGATCCATATGGTGCACCCTATCCGTTTTTATCAAAAAAAAAAAATTTGGACATTCTATACATTTACATCAATAAACAAATTAATGAAATGTTACACATTATTAAAAAAATAAGTCACATAGTTTACAACCAAATAAATAGAAATCACATAGTTTACAACAAAATAAATTGAAAATTGTAGCAAATAAATTGGAAGAAAAATTCTAGCAAATAAACTATTGGTTTCTTATGTGAGTCCATAGATTCTCAACCAAATCATCTTGAAGTTGAATGTGAGTTGCACGGTCACATATTTCATGATGAAATTGGACGAATCTGCAAATGTTGCCGCTCCACCTTCGGGCTCAACCAACACATCATGGTAATCCCATCTTTGGTCTGAGATGATGTCATCACACTCATCATCTACGATCATATTTTGCATGATCACACAAGCAGTCATCACCTCCACATACACTAGTAGAAAACAGGGCTTTGGTTCAGGATAAGGGCATTAATCCCGGTTCACTCACGAACCGGGACCAAAAGTGGCATTAGTCCCGGTTCGTGAGGCGCAGGCATCAGTCCCGGTTCGAACGGGACCTTTAGTCCCGGTTGGAGACACCAACCGGGACTAAAGGTTCTGCGACCGGCCTCGAACGGTGCCAGCCCCTTTAGTCCCGGTTGGTATCTCCAACCGGGACTAAAGGCCCCCCCCCCCCCCTTTAGTCCCGGTTGGTGATACCAACCGGGACTGGAAAAAAAATTCAAATTTATTTTTCAAAAAAAAAAAAAAAATTCAGATTTTTTTCCCAGCCCTTTAGTCCCGGTTGGTGTCTTCAACCGGGACTAAAAGTCTATCTTTAGTCCCGGTTGGAGATACCAACCGGGACAAAGGGGGGGCCCCTAAACCCTAAACCCCTTTACCACATTAATGTTAGAAAAATCATAACTAAATCATTATAATTCAGAAAAATACAAATAATATATCAAAATTTGCAGAAAAAAAAAGTTTTGTCCGATGAAACAACAAGTTTTACATTTCGACAAATTTTTAAAATCACCAAATTCCAAAGGAAAAATAGAGTTTTTGGACGTTTTAGACGTTTTTAGGGTTTAGGGCTAGGGTTTAGATTTCTAAGTTTAGGGTTATGTTTTAGAGTTTGACCCTTTAATGTTTACTGTTTAGAATAGAGTTTCGGACGTTTTAAGTCCCGGGTTTAGGGTTTTCAGAGTTCATTTGTAGTGCTTTTCAATTTCAGGATAATTTAGCTCAAAAAATCATTAAATGCATGAAAAAAGCAAATAAAGTCAAAAAATGTTGAAATTTAAGGATGTGGCTTTGAATGGTTCATATTGAACACACAAAAATTCTGGAGTTGAAATAAGATTAAAAAAAATGAAATGTCTTTGTAACAGCTGAGTTTTTGTCTGAAACCTGTTACTTCGAAAGAGATGGTCCAGTTTGTACACAAAGTGCATCCAGTTTTTGCCATAACCCTCTCTACTTTTTAGCACAAGCTATTTGGGTGAAATGATGATACCATGTCAAGTTTCAACCTTTTCAGAGTTCATTTGTAGTGCTTTTCAATTTCGGGCTAATTTAGCTCAAAAAATCATTAAATGCATGAAAAATAGCAAATGAAGTCAGAAATGATTGAAATTTGAGGATGTGGCTTTGAATTGTTCATATTGAACACACAAAAATTCTTCAGTTAAAATAAGTTTAAAGAAATGAAATGTGGTCAAATTCTGGTCAAACAGTGGTCAGACTGTGGTCAAACTACTAAATAATTATTGTTTTTTAGAATAATAGTTTCAAACTCAAACGGTGAAGCGTGTGACATCATGGTCACATTTTTCTGATAATAATGGATATATTATTTTTCGAATTTTGATTTACAGATTTAAAGATATTAATTATGCCATATTAAATGAATAAACGGCATAATAATAATAATAATAATATTACTTATTTTATTTTCATTGAAATTCAATATTATTATTACTTATTTTATTTTGAACTTTTTGTATTATTTTGTATTTTTTGATTTTTTTTTGTTTTTTGAGAATTTTTTATTTTTTTGAATTTTTTTCATTTTTTTGAAGTATTTTTTAGTTTTTAAATTAATCATTGTTGTTTGTTAATCATTGTTGTTTATTTTAATAATTGTTTGGAATTCAAAAAATTAAATCATGTGACATCAAGACCTAAGGGTTAACAGGATTGATAGCTTACTATTGTCAGGAAAACAACAAGTGCAGACTTGGAAACTAGGGGGAATAGAACCTGAAAGTTAAGCGTGCTGGGGCTGGAGTAGTGAGAGGATGGGTGACCAGCCGGGAAGTTAGACGATTTGGAATGAGTGCTGATTAGAGATTAGAGATTAAATTCTGAAGCAGTGAGGAGGGGTGATTAGAGATTAAATTGTCAAATAATTCAAAAATTTGAAAATCAGAAGAAAAAAAATTAAAAATAAAAAAATTCAAAAAAAATTTTGAATTTTTTTTTTTGAAAAAATTCTTTAGTCCCGGTTCGTGTTATCAACCGGGACTAAAGGCTCCACCTTTAGTCCCGGTTGGTACCGGGACTAAAGGTCCTCCAGCCCCCGCCCAGCCAGCGGCCACGTGGAGGGCCTTTAGTCCCGGTTCGTAACAGAACCGGGACTAAAGGGGGGGACCTTTAGTCCCGACCCTTTAGTCCCGGTTCCAGAACCGGGACTAAAGGCCCTCTGGAACCGGGACTAAAGGCCCTTTTTCTACTAGTGATAGTGATAGTGCTCAATGTTCTAGCAGTCTGTCGAACAATAGTCCAGCGAGATTGGAGCACACCAAAAGCACGCTCCACATTCTTTTTAGCACTGTTTTGTTCTTTGGCAAATCTAGCCCTCTTCTCTTCTTGGGGCTCGGGGATTGTCTTCACAAATGTAGACCATGGTGTATAGATACCATCAACTAGGTAGTATCCCTTGTTGTATTGGTGGCCATTGATTTCAATGTTGACCAATGGAGAATTGCCTTCCGAAAGCCTCGAGAACACTGGAGAGAGATGCAGCACATTGATGTCATTATGATAACCTACCATGCCAAAAAATGAGTGCCAAATCTAGAGATTTTGTGATGCCATACTGAAACGACAGTGGCGAGCGTGGACGATTCTCGACCTGGTAAACGGCCGAACATGTTCTGGGTGGGCATGGCTGAGTCTCGGCCGGTGAAGGGGCTCGTCCTTGGCCCATCCAGGCAACAAGGCTGGCGAAACCCATGTCCTCTGGCGGTGACCGTGGGGGTGGCGGCGGTGTGCCGACGGGCGGCGACGATCCTGGGTAGCGTGCGGGCTGCGAGCTACACCATCGACGGCAAGAAGCGGATCCAAACGCTAGCGGCAGGGGCGGTGGTGGATGCGGCAGACGTTGATGTGGCAGCAGTGGATGGTGGGGGTGCTGAGGGTGGCGAAGAGGTCGGAAGCTGGGCGACGGCGGCGAGGACGACGAGGCCTGGGAGGTCGTCCTCTTTTTTTTGGGGGGTGGGGGGATGTTTGGTGTGCCACCGACAGGTGGGCTAGGGGAGGACGCCGCCGGCGTCCAAGGCGTGTCCTTGCGGACCCAAAACCTAGACCAAATTTGTGCTGGAAATGGATCAAAGCGGACATGCAAACGGAAGCGAAAACGAAATGTGTCGGGCCATTGGAGTTGTCTGATTGCTTGTATCTGCGTTGGTATTTCCCCGAATAGGAGAGGATGATGCAGCATAGCAACGGTAAGTATTTCCCTCAGTTATGAAACCAAGGTTATCAATCCAGTAGGAGAACCATGCAACACTATGTAAACGGTACCTGCACATACTACAAAAAAAACCCAGTTCCGTGATGATACGTGTTTGTCACACTAGGTCATGTTTTCTATCATGCCTGTACATCCATGATGATTTTATGACAGAATCAAGATAGTCATACCTGTACTGTCGTAGAAGTGTTCCATGACAATACCAGAATTATCATCACGGAAGTGTCCACTTCCATGACGATAAATGGCGCGTCATGGAAGTGCTTCATCAAGGGTAACCGACACGTGGCATCCACCGTAACGGGTCGCCGTTAAGCTATCAGATTCTGGTTTGAATCCGATAACCCGTTAACAGCCCGGACCAATAGGGATTTTTCACGTGTAAAATTCTCAATGGCCAGAGGAACCACGTGTCGGCTCAGCGTTGGGACAGATGTCATCCACTCATTAGACGGGAGGCGCCTATGATACGTTGACACGTGGCACGGCCCAACAGAGGCCCATTCAGGTGAAAAGGCCGGCCCGTTTGACTTGGTCGAAAGGTCGCGGGCCAGCCCACGGAAAGCCTATTAACGGCCTGTTCACATAAAGTCCATTTACAGCCCGCCCGCTAACTCACGACCCGTTATGGCCTATCCGAATTGGGCCCACTAGCGTCATCTGGGCCGACTAATATTATTCCAGCCCGTTGTAACTTCTGGCCCATGTATGGCCCATGACGTCTTTCAGCCCATACGAGGCCCTTTGTAACTCTGGGCCCATTAAAGGCTCATGGTGAAACTGGCCCATAATGAACAGTGTATCGCTTTATACCCATTAACGGCCCATTATTCCGTTGGGCCGTTTTCAGCCCGTGTTACCTTTCGGCCTTCTAGGGGCCCATTTATTCTTGGCCTCATTTCTAGCATTCGGTTACTTACGGTCCATTACTGGCCTGTCCCGCTTGAGGGCCAAATTCAGCCCATGGTTACAGTCGGCCCGTTTGTGTCCCGTTAACCCGTTGGGCTGTTTTCATAGCATCATCAAATACGGCACATTAACGATCCGTGATGCCTGTCGATAGAATTAAGCCCGTTATACATTTTGGCGTATTAACAGCCCGTTATGGTCGGGCCATAAACACACGATTTCCACTCTAGCCCGTTTACGGCCTATTTTGCGGACCGTTATTGGTCCATGAATAGTATGGCCCATGTTTGGCCAATCGATCATATGGACCGTAGAAGGCCCATTGATTCTACGGCCCGTAGGAGGCCCATGGTCACTATAGCAGATAGTAGGACCATGGTTACAACGGTCCGTATGTTGCCCATGGTTATTGTGGCCTAGTTATAAAAAATAGGTTATTGTGGCCACTAGAAAAAACGCGGAAAAAGAACTGCAGTGACTACAAGCAAACAACTAAACAAGATAATAAGGAAATAAATAAGCATGCAACTAACGCTAGGCTATTACGGCTATTACACATATTACATCCACTGGAAATCAAAGTTTGCCACCAGTGCAAATATAGGGAACAAAGCAGCATATCACATACACTGGTTGTCAAAGTTGGCGACCAGTGCAAATAAACACCGCAGCAAAACAAGTCCAGAACTGAAACCACTTCAGAAGAGCTCAAGAAACAATATCCTCGGTACCCATCATGCTGGCAAGATGCTTAGCAAGCTTATTAACTTTCTCTTGTTTGGCACTTAAATACTCCAGCGCTTGCTGTTGCACCAGAAAGTATGCATCTGAATTCTGTAGGGACTTCCTCAGTCCTTCGGCTTCGTGTCGCAGCACATCTGATCGATGTCTTTTAATTGAAGTTGAGACTCAAGAAGACGAACTGATTCAGGCAGCGAGTTCGAAGAGCTTGTGCCAGCAATAGTGGCCAGTAACTCGAACACTACATCAAGACAGGACTTTGGGGTTGTCTCACTGTCATCAAGATAGTTTTTATCAGCTTTCTTGGAGACCAACAGGGATGTCTCACTATCTTGAACCTTATCTGCATTACTTCCTTTACCATTGCATAACGGCGTACTCTTCTCCAATATTTTGTCCGCATTCTAAAAGAGAAACAAATAGACACATCACAGGTTTACCATGTTGTATATGAAAATCATTTTGGTAAATCAGTTCAGCAGTAAAGTGGACAGGATAACAGCATGAAACAAATATATATCTATGTACCATGGTCACTGTATGGTCTATATCATTCTAGTTTTTGTTGCCAAATCAAGATAGAGACACAGTTCAAATAATATCTGTTTAAGACAAAGCAGCATAGACAGAATAAAAGTGTGGGAAACTACACAGCAATAACAACACTTGTAATGTGCATGACATGAGAACATAACTGTTTATTCAATTGAAATTGAAATCAACATAGAGCAAGTTACAACAGCAAACCAGTTAAATAAACAGGTTTAAAACATACCTATTGCGCCATTGGAGTTTTAATTCCATCCTTCAAATTTGAAAATAGTTGGTATGAGTAAATACAGTGATGCAAGAGCAAAGGAGTATGAACCATAGCTACAGAACCTGACCTGAGAACAATTCTTCTTCTGCTTTAAGCGTTGAGTTGGGGTTCGGAGTGGTGGTCCTCATGCTTTGGGCACTGCAGTTGCCTTACTAACTACTCGTGTTTGGGTGCTCTGTGGTGGAGACAGTGTTGTGTCAACTAGAACTGGGTTACTATCTGCTGGGGTTGGGGTTAGAAGGGGTGTAGCTGGTTCTCTGTCCAACTGGGTAGGGGTACAATTTGTGAGAGTCTGAGTTATGTGTGGTGGGGCTGGTTCTTGGACAAGTACAACCGTGCTTCTATTTGCATCGACTGGTAGCACTATCTTTTCTGAAGACCGTGTTGTTACTCCCTTAGATACTGTCATCACCCCCTCCAATTCAAATGTATGATAAACAAAAAAACTAATTGAATGTACAGACATTGTATGATAGATAGGTGCAATGGATAGTGGGGAATAAAAGAGGGCATGAAATAATTCACATTTATGTTGTCTAACCAAACAAGATAGCATGACACAATTTCACATATATGATGGCTAACTAAAGAGGATAGCATGACACAATTTCACATATATGATGGCTAACTAAACAGGATAGAAAGACATAATTCAAAATATGATGACTATGTAAACAGGATGACATGATATAACTATATGATGTGTTTATTAAATAGGTTGGCATGTCATAATTCACACACATGCCGCCTATGGAAACATGATGGCATGATATAATTCACGGATAGAATGACATAATTCAAAATATGATGACTATGTAAACACTAAACAGGATGTGATGATATAACTATATGATGTCTTTATTAAATGGGTTGGCATGCCATAATTCAGATAGATGCTGTCTATGTAAACATGATGGCATGATATAATTCAAATATATGATTTATATACTAAGCAAGTAAGCAGATGACAATCGCACATATTATGTCTAAATTAAGCAGATGGCATTCAATATTGTGTATATGATGTAAAAACTAAGCAATGCAAGACAATATATGCATGATATGAGTAATATAACCCTGCCAAGTTTGAGCATACACCTCAGGGGGGAAATAGGACTGGTCATCTGTCTCTGAATCCTCCTCTGAGGAGCTATCTGTAACTAGCAAGATGTCTGCTTCAGCAGGTAGCATTGTCTGCTCTGAAGACCTTGTTTTCACTCTAGGTACTTCCATCACCGATTCAAATGGCTGATGCACAGGAACAGTAGTTGAATATACAAACGTTTTCGACAAATGGAATACGTAATACAAAAAAAGGATAGCATGATATAATTCACATATATGATGATTGGCTAAACAGCATGGCATTGCATAATTCACATATAAAATGCCTTACAACAAGATAGCATTGCATGATTCACATATATAATGTCTTGCAACAAGATGACATTGCAAAATTCACATATATGGTAATTAGACACTAAACAGGTGGCATTCACACAAAGTATGTCTAAACAAAGCAAATGACATAGTAATGCAAGACACCATACGCACGATATGAGCAACATAACCCTGCCAAGTTAGAGCATACACCTCGGGGGGGGGGGGGGGAATAGGACTGGGCATCTATTTCTGAATCCTCCTCTAAGGAGCTATCCGTAACCAGCGAGATATGCGCTTCGTCAGATAGCTTTGCCTTCTCAGAAGACCTTGTTTTCACTCCAGAGTTTTCCATCACCGTGTCAAATGGCTGATGCACACGAAGAGTAGTTGAATGTACTAACATTGTTGACAAATGTAATACGTAATGAAAAAAAAGAATGGCATGATATAATTCACATATAAGATGACTGGCTAAGCAGGATGGCATTGCAAAATTCACATTTATGATGCCTGGCCAAACAAGATGGCGTTGCATAATTCACATATATGATATATAAACTAAACAGATGGCATTCACATAAAGCATGTCTAAACTAAGCAGATGACATATTTGATGTATAAAGTAAGCAATGCAAGGCACCATATGCATGATTTGACCAACATCAGCATGCCAAGTTAGAGCAAAGACCTGAGGGAGTAAATAGGAGTGGTCTGCTCCTTCTGAATCCCCCTCGGAACAGTTATCTTCCTCTTGATTACAATCTGAAATGGGTGGAGGGGGGCTGCCTTTGCGCCCACCATGGAACGTCTGCATGAAATTTTATTGCCACGCATGATCTGGAATGGGTGGAGGGGGGGCTGCCTTTTGCTCTACATGTTCAGTTCCATTGTGTACAATAATTGACATGCATAGGAATAAAACATAGTGAGATTATGTAAGGAGTGCATGCAGAAATCCAAAGTGATGGTAGCAACCTATGGATAGACCCAAAATCAATCATAGCAGGCAAATAATGGCTTCAGTTAAAAAATACAGATAATGGCTACTTTACCGTTTGTTTCCCACCCAACATGAAACTCATAGTAGACACCAAAGATTAACCAGATAGTAGACCAATACTATTGATTGCGGCCCCGATATGTACCCCACAACCATTTTAAAACTCAAGTTTGAGCATTAGTTTGGAGCTGACTCCGAGTCTAATTGGTGAACAGGACGATAAAGTAGCATGTAATATTAAGCGATGCATAACGTAAGTAGACACGAAAGAGTGTGACCTCTCTTGCGGACTCGTGTAGTCCTCAAGGTCATGTGCTCAGTTGATGATGGTAATGCAGTTGTCGTGGCTGCCGGCGGCGGGGAAGAAGATCTGAGGCGGCGAAAGACAGTCTGGAGGGCGGATCCCTGCTGTGGTAGATCCTTCTGTCGTTGGAGCAGCTGAGGTGGGGTGTACGACGGCGCGGCAGGAGCGGGACAAACCACACAAGGTTTTCTTTGACAACTATCTGTAAGAGAAGTAATTCTGTAAGGGCTCGTTTGAATTGGAGGATTCTAACAACGCAGGGATAGGAAATACATAGTAATAGATAGGAATGCATGTGCAAAACAGAGAATTTAAAATCACAGGATTTCTGTCAATCTGAGTGTTTGGTTCATAGGAATTGGAAGGTCACAGGAATGCAAAGAGGCATGGTCAAATTAAGTCAAACCACAAGAAAATGTACAGTTATAATGATATTATACTACTATCACTTAGTCTTCTTCTTCATGAATAGGAATTTGAAAAGGAGGGCCAAGTGGATATTAAAATTCCTACGGTTTTTCTTTGAAAGAGACACTAACGGAACAAATCCTACAGTTTTCCTTTGCTCCATTCCTTTAAACCAAATGCATCAATAGTAGTACCATAGGAAACTTTCCAATTCCTATATTTTTCCTTCACTTTTTCTTTTATCCACTGGCAATTCTAGTAGGCAGGCTTGAACAGGCAAAATCCTACACTCCAAAAATGTTTTTGTGCTACTTGTACTACTTTGGACCCAGGCCATTGTCCTACTAACTCAACTCCCAGGCCCATCTACACATGCACAGCTCAAATGCGCAGAAATAAATAATGATGATTTTCAAGAGAGTCCATCACAGATAGCTAAGTTGCCTGGTAACTCACTGCTTGTTATATAGGAGAAACTAATCGTATTTCACGTTACTACGTGTGCTCAGTGGACAATATATATAACATGTAGAGTAAAAAAGCGATGCAGCAAGTGTACAACCTCTTTGGCGAAGCCTTGTCGATCTTAGCATCATTGGGTTGGTTGCTGAGGATGCTGCCGCTGATGTGGCAGTCGGAGGAGGGGAAGAAGATCTTAGGCGCCTGGAGATGGAGCCAAGGGTACTGATCCGCTGTGATGGAGGGTTTCGTTGTTGGAGCAGCTCCGATGAGATGTACGACAGCGAGGCTGAAGTAGGACAAGAGAGGAAACGTTAACCTGAAGTGGTATTCTAATAGCATCTCCAATAGATGATGTAAAATACATAACCAAAAAGTGCTAGATGTAAAATACATCAGCCGCTCATCTCTGAACTTAACTGTCGAAACTGAATTTTGCTGTCGAAACTGAATTTTACTGTCGAAACTGAACGCACTAGTAGCAGAAAAGCAGTGCACTAATAGTTTTGGCCGCTCGAGCACTAGTGGCAGAGTAGCAGTGATCTAAATCGTTAGCCGCTCCAGCAGGGAACGTACTACCAGAGAGCAGCCGGGGCAGAGCAGCAGCGCATGCGAGAGCCGGGGCAGCTGGTCGTGTAGCAGCACCTCGGGTAGTAGCAGCAGGAGCTCGAGCGAGAGCCAAAGCTATGCTCGTGCAGTAGCAGCGCGAGCAAGAGTAGACCAGCAGCGCAAGCAAGATCAAGAGCAAGAGCAGCAGCGCGAGCAAGAGCCAGAGCAGACCAGGCAGGGGACTGAGAGCAAGAGCAGAGCAGCAGCGCGAGCGAGAGCCGAAGCAGCAGCAGCAGGGCCAGCGAGAGCCGGAGCAGCAGCAGCAGCTCCTACTGATGTGGACGTCGCCGCCGAGGAGCGACGCCATGGAGGAAGTGGCCGGCGACGTCGCCGTAGATGGAGCCGCGCCATGGCGGCTCGGGACCGAGTGCCGGAAGCACTGTGAGATCGAATCAAGAAGAAAATGCAGCGATTACTGTAGAACCTCTTTGGTGGCGCCGATTAGGCCTCAGCTTCATCCTAGGAATCGGTGATGGTGCTGCTCTTCAGGTGGTGCAGGTGAAGACGGCGGTGCGGGAATGGAGGTGGCGCGATAGACAAGGCGAACGTCGGGGCAGCTCCTTGGAGGTGGACGATGGGGTGGATGAACACGTGGGACGATGAGATCGACGACGGATCCTCATCTGGTGTGCTGGATGAGGGACGTCGAGCTGTTGCGGTGGACGATGTCGTCAGGGAAGAGGGTCCGGCTGGGTGGCGGACGGAGGAGGGTGTGGGGCTTCGCGGGTTTTTGCGGCCTCGGTGTACGAATGAGGGGCGGGGCGGAGGGGATGGGAGGGGTGAACCATGGCTTACGGACGTGCTTGTCTGAAATGTGGGGTAAGTTACGAAAGTACCCCCACCAATTTCAACTAGGCGGTTCTTTCGGTTCATGGGTATCGTGGGAATTTCGCGTGTCGGGATTTCGCAGGAGGTGGGAGTTTTCGCGCGCGTTGTAATTTTGGGATAGCAAGGCACGGGTTGAGATGGATGGAGTTTTCGGAGCACAACGAGACAAAGAGATATCTTAAAATTTCGGGATAACAAGGCAGGAGTTTCGCAGCACGATAGATAGAGATGCTAGCTTGAAATTTCGGCATAACAAGGAGTGGCTTGAAATTTCGGGAGAACAAGCTTAACGTGTAAAAAAAACAAAAAAAAGACAATTTGCACCCCACTAGAGAGAGTCATGTCCCGTTTTACTATATTACTAGAAATGCCATTCAAAAACAACAACAAAAAACTAATAAAATTGGGACAACAAGCTTAACGTGTACAGTACCAAATCAATTTACACTTCGCTCAACAATAAAAAAACAATTCATACTGTCTAGCATAAGGACTAAATTTGAGTACATTTTCCCTGTTTGAATGGGATTGTACTCGGGTTAGTTATACAACCATCTAAATATTATCATCACAACACATGACATGAATATAGGAGTAGTAAATTCTCATATAAATATGAACTACATGTACGTAACACCCCTATGTAATGAGCCCTGTGACACTCTGTTAATCTTGCCAAGTCATGACCATTTGCAGTGCCAAGTCACATGGGTTAAGTATTCAATACAAATTCAACTATGAAAATCAACTCAATTTCCAAAGTGAAATATGAGGTTGATCAAGCCTTACGGGAAAATTGTTCAAAACTTTGCAAATATTCCAGAAGCACTCATAAAATTATCACGAATAATATTTGGATTAAATAAAAGACTCAAACCATATGAAACAGCACCAAAACAGCAATATACAACACATTTAAAATCATATCATTTTCAAATGAAGTCCAAATTCACCCAAACCAATTTTTGGGGAAAGCTTACACTGCACATTAATATTTGAACCTAGTCTCATATTTTACAAAAAGGCTAAAGTGGCCTAACTAATTCAAAACAGAAAATAAATAAAGAAAAAGCAAAACAGGAAAACAAAACTAAAAAGAAAAGGCCAAAAGGCCACTTACCTGGCCACTGGGCTGAGCCCAGCTGGCCTAGCAGCGGACTCACCTACCTGCTCCCGCCCCGCTGTCGACGCCGCCGTGGTCGAAGCTCGCCGCGCCGCACGCCGTTTGCCACGCCGACAGGGCAGGTGGGCGAGGGGGATAAGGATCCGCCGAGCCCTCTCCCCTGGTCCTCCTCGCTCCTTCTTCCACTCCTCTCCCTCGAGCTCGCTCGCTCTTATCACTCTCTGCCCGAGCTCCGCCGCTGCAACTCTGGCAAAATCCGCGGCCTCCGACGCCACTCCGACCGGCCGAGCTACCCAGAAGGACCGCCAGCTTCCGCCCGGTCGCCTGCTGCCCTCCGCTGGTCCCCGGAGGTTTTGCATCGCCGGGTTCTTCTTCTTCCCCATCGCCGACCGCCGCGGCACCTTCGTCGTCTCCGGCAACGCCCCGGCGCTCCTAAGCTGTCACAGGCCTTGCTTGGCCGCGCGGTGAGCTTCTTTCCTCCTCCCTGACCCCTCTGGTAGCCTGTGCGTGCGTTAGCTCGTCGGCCTCGCTCGATCCCGAAAACTGCCGCCGCCGTTGCTCAACGCCGGTGCCTCTTCCGGTCAACCCAGCCCGCCCCGACACCTTAGACCGATGCAGCAGCGAGTAGCCGTTCTAGCGCACTTCGAATCATGCAAAATGGTGCGGTGTAGCGATTTTCCGAGCTGCTCCGGCGCTCGGCCGCCGCGGAAGAGCTCGCCGGAGCCCCTCCGCTGACGCTGCTGGCGTGGCACTGCGTGGGACCCACCCGGTGACACTGCCCGTGGGCCCCGCGGGACCCCTTTTTGACCCGTTGACCAAAATCAACGCTGACTGGGCAGCACCAGCCGCTGACAGACGGGGCCCACGTCCTAAATATAAGTTGAATTAATTAGAGTTAATTAGCTAACCTAAGTAGACACTAACATGTGGGCCCTGCCCTTAGTTAACTAAATTGGATTATCCTAAACGCTGTTAAGACCCACTGTCAATGACAGGTGGGTCCCAACTATCAGAATTGACTCTGGTCAGCTGGTTTGACCTGCTGACGTAATGCTGACGTCACTGCTGATTTAATATTTCAATTTCTGTTAAATTAAATAATTTCAGAAAATATTTAAATCTTTAGAAATTCATAACTTTTAAACCGTAGCTCGGATCGAAAAACTTTCTACATGAAAGTTACTCAGAACGACGAGACGAATCCGAATACGCGGTCCGTTCGTACGTTCCACGTCCCTAACTATCCAAACATGGAACCGTTCCCCTCCGGTCATCTGTCTGACAAATGTCCGGAACCGGGAAAACATTCCCGGATGGATTCCTCCTTCCTCGGTGACGTGCAACCTTACGTTAGGACACACCTGGCACTATTTATTGTCATGTCACACTTTGTGTAGCACTTGTTTGCTTTGTATTTATACTGTTTCCTCCCCCTCTTCTCTCTCGATAGAGCCCGGTGCCGACGCAGCTCCGGTGATTGGCTACATTACTGTCGACCTTGCCCTTGCCGCCGAGCAACCAGGCAAGCCCCCCCCCTTGATCATCCCGATATCGCCTATTCTAATATCTCATGCTTGCATTAGATTTTGCTACCGTAATTGATTGCTCCTATTCTGCTGCATAGCCTATTTATTGCAACCTGTTTTGTTACCTTCATGGATATCCTAGACTGTATAGTATAGGCTGGGTAGAGACCCATTAGTGACCCCACTTATCCTGACTGCCCCGCTGGAGTATCAGAAGACCCGAGCAACGGGATCGAAGACCAGGACCCGGCACCGCACCTCACTTCCTCTTTAGTTGCTCGACACTACTGGGTTACTATCGAGTGCCGAGGGTGATACCTCGTCAGCACTTCTGATGATAACCTTGTAGGTTAGTTAATCGGTCGTGGTAAGCAAGGGTGAATCCTCCTACACCACCCCCGATAACGACGAAGTCGTGCAACACCTCTAGTGTGGACCTCGAGGGTGATTCCTCTTACGTCCATCTTGATGTTACATCAGGTGGGAGTCAACGAGGGTGATGCCTCGGATTCCCCTTGATATGGCGACCACACGGATGCCTTACATTATTGTTGATACTGATACTTGAGAAGGCGGGTCGACCCTGAGGGGTACCCGCGAATGATGGATAGATACCCGTGAGTTATTCCACGAGGCGCAGCCGGGCATTCTTAGCCCTTGAAGCAAGTTCTTGAGACGGGGCGACGGGGTCACATCTTTCGTGAGTCTCTGCTCGTTTCCGCAAGCCCCTAGTCCTAACGATTTGGATATTAATCTGAGCCGGCCTCTGGTCGGATAGCACTAACCATCACGTGGGCATAGTATGGGCGTTCTGCACCGTAGCATCAGCCGAAAGCTCTGTCAGACGTCCAGTTCAGCATGGCGGCACGGTCGGATCACGCCGAGGCGCTGGTATCCACCCTGCGCGCAACGAGCCGGAGTGCACAGGGCGATGGCCCAAGACCCCTGAGCATTTAGGAGGTAGACCGACGGGGACCTCTCTGCTGAGTTGTATGTAGGGTTGCGGTGTGTCGTTTGGCCGAGGCTGGGCATGACCCAGGAAAGTTTGTCCGGCCGGAGTTAATCGAGCATGGTGGGTAAGTTGGTGCACCCCTGCAGGGAAGAACACATCTATCGATAGCCGGTCCTACGGTAAAGGACACTCGGAGTTGTATCCCGATCGGTACAGCTAGAATTGAGATGATACCTGGATATGTGGCTCCGGGATCGCTTTCTCGCAGGGAGACGAGGAAGGATCTCTGGGCGAGACTGTTGCTTGTTATTACCACTACTATATTATACTATGCTATTCTGTACTCTTCTAATGCTGCAAGACGCTCGAAGATGCTGGAAGGTGATTGAAGATGCTAGTCTTCGATAGGACTAGGCTTTCCTCTCTATTCTAGCATTTCTGCAGCCCAGTCCACATATACAGCCTTCCTTTGATAATGATGCATATGTAGTGTAGATCCTTGCTTGCTGAGTACTTCAGAGTACTCACGGTTGCTTTGCTTTCTTTTTGTCCCCGTATCAGTTTGTCGAGACCAGTTGACGGAGCCCCTGAGACAGCTGCACCATCGACTACTACTACTACCCCGAGGATGGCTTCTTCTACGAGTTGGCTGTCGACCAGGAGTAGGTTCGGAGGGTCCTAGGCAGGAGGCCTACGCCTTTCGATCGTAGTGTTTTATTTTGCCCCGCCTTTCTAAAGGCCTTTCTGTCTTTCTTTTATATCTGTACTCAGATATCTGATGCTTCCGCTGACGCTTGTATGCCATCGAGCTATGTATTCGAGCCCTCGAGGCCCTGGTTTGTAATATAAAGCTTGTATGACTTTATTTATGTTTTAGAGTTGTGTTGTGGTATCTTCAAGTGAGTCCTTAGGCTTGATCGTGTGCATTTGCGTGTATGATTAGTGCACGATTAAGCCGGGGGCGTCACAGGTTGGTATTAGAGCCGACTGCCTCTAGGAATCCCCCTTCCCAACTCCTTGGCCGAAGTTGAGTCTAGTGGTCCAAAACTGTTTTACTAACTTGGCTGTGTGGCTTACGGGCCCACGTCGCCAACTGGGTGGTATTAGGATCTTTTACTCCTCGACCTTTACTCTGGGACTCTACTCTCTCTTCCTTTCGGGTTAAAATTTTACTAACTCCAACATTAGGTTCTCGTGATCACATCCATCCAGAGTTCTGAAATTATCCCCCCTTGCTTCAAGATTGAGGGCCAGGTTCTGCTTACAGGATCCTCTTATCGAGGGCACCCTGTGTTGTCACTTGCAGATTCCTCGCTCCTACAGTTTTCTCCGACATTGATGTAGCCTTTGCTATGTCTCGTTGTGTACTTCCTTACTGCGTGCTTGCGCGCCGCTTAGTTGTCTAGGCTTCTCTTTTCAGCTGTCGTAATGCCGGATGGTAACCGAGGCTATGTGTGGATTTGAATGTCTGGTGCGAATATGATGAAGTATCTATTGCACTTCCTTCTGTTGTGCACCTTACTTCATGAATTATTCCATACACCTGCAGTTTTCTTGCTAAACTGCCCCTGTTGATTTGGCAGGATGGCTGACGATCCTCCACCTCCATCTTATATTGCTGAAATGAGGCAGCAGTTTGAACTCAACCGTCAGTTTATGACCGGAGTATTGGCTCAGTTCCCAAGTCAAAATGCTCAGCAACAGACTGCTCCAATAACTTTGCCAGAATTCATGCGCCTCAACCCGTCTGTTTTCCGCAGCTCCACCAATCCTATGGATGCTGATGATTGGCTTCGTGACATCATGTTTGAGATGGAGTCAGCTAACGTGGCCCCTGCCAGTTATGTCACCTTTGCGACATTTCACTTGAAGGGTCCAGCTACTCAATGGTGGGAAAACCACAAGAGTATGATGCCTACTGAATCTGTACCCACTTGGCAAGAATTCCAATCAGCTTTTCGTGCACGGTACATTCCTCAAGGTCTGATCGACCAGAAGAAACAGGAGCTCCGTAAACTCACCCAGGGCACGATGACTGTGGATGAATATCAGAGGAAATTTCTCGAATTATCCCGTTATGCTAAAGATGATGTCGACACTGGCGCACGTAAGCAGGAGAAATTCCGTGAAGGACTACGTTCTGATATACAGCTCGCACTTCTTGTCCATGATTGTGAGGACTTTGCGACACTTGTCAGTCAAGCCTACCGAGTTGAAACTGGTCTGGCTAAATATCAGGAGTCGCTCAAACGCACGCGTGATGTAGGCTCATCCTCGCGTCAGCCTGATCAGAAACGTCGGGTTTGGATTCCGCACAATGTTCATCACCGACCGGCTCCAACACCAAGACCATCTTATGTTGCACCTCGTCTGCCTTCACCGCCAAGGCAGCTAACAGTTCAGGATGGACCGCCTAGTGCTATGGCATCTCCTCAGGTTGCACCACGTCCTCCTGTTGGTCGAAAGAAGAGCTGTCGCAACCGTCGTCTCAGAAGCTCTAATGCCAGGCCGTCCGCTATAGTTTGAGGTCAAGTCACCCATGTCAAGATTGAAGAAGCTCGCGAGTCACCAAAAATTGTGATGGGAACCCTTCGCTTTAATTCAGTGCCAGCTTCTGTTCTTTTCGATTCAGGAGCATCGCATGCTTTCGTGTCCCAACAATTTGCTCAGTTGCATGGGTTAGGTATGGAAAATTTGTCCACTCCTTTAGCGATTCAATCCCCGGGGTCTAAGTGGCAAACCTCAATAGTAAGCCCCCACAACCACATTGAGATTGGAGGTCTACTTTTTCCGGCTTCCCTTATTGTGCTCGGACCTTCCAACATTGACATCATTCTTGGTATGGATTGGTTGACAGCGAATAAAGCTTTGATTGACTGTGCCACCAAGACAGTCCAGCTCACTCACCCTTCTGGGCAAACAATCAGATACTCAGCTCGAACATCTCAGGATGCCGAGAATCAGATATATGTTCTGAATGCATTGAACGCTTCACCTCTTGAAGGCATCGAGAACATTCCAGTTGTTCGTGATTTTCAAGATGTCTTTCCAGAAGAACTTCCAGGAATTCCTCCTGCCAGAGCTGTCGAGTTTGTCATCGACTTGAAACCAGGCACTACCCCTATTGCGAAGCGTCCTTATAAGATGCCTCCGCACCACCTTCTTGAACTCAAGGAAGAGATCGACAAGTCACTTAAGAAAGGCTTCATCCGCCCCAGTTCCTCTGCTTGGGGAGCACCTTCACTCTTTGTAAAGAAGAAGGATGGTACAAATCGATTGGTTCAGGATTACCGACCTATCAACCAAGCAACGATTCAGAACAAGTATCCGCTTCCCAGAATCAACGATCTGTATGATCAACTTGCTGGTTCCTCAGTATTCTCTAATCTTGATTTGAGATTGGGATACCACCAGATCTGAGTTCGTGAAGAGGATATTCCGAAGACAGCATTCGTTACTCGCTATGGTTCTTATGAGTACACTGTCATGTCCTTCGGTCTGACTAATGCTCCAGCAACCTTCTCCCGGTTAATGAATTACATCTTCATGGATTATCTCGACAAATTCGTCGTGGTATATCTGGATGATATTCTGGTTTATTCGAAGAATGAGGAAGAACATGCCGAACATCTTCGGCTTGTACTGGAGAAGCTGCGTGAACACCAACTGTATGCCAAGTTTTCCAAATGCGAGTTCTGGTTATCTGAAGTGACATACCTCGGCCATGTGATTTCAAAAGATGGCATAGCTATTAACCCAGAACGAGTTCAAGCTATTCTGGACTGGAATCCCCCGAAGAACGTCAAGCAAGTGAGAAGTTTTCTCGGTCTTGCAAGCTATTGCCGCCGCTTTGTCGAGAATTTCTCAAAGATTGCTAAGCCTCTGACTGATCTTCTTCACAAGGGCGTTAAGTTTGAATGGACAGAAAAATGTCAGGAAAGTTTTCAAACACTCAAAGACAAGCTGACATCCGCCCCAGTACTTGCTCCTCGAGATTCTCGCAAGGATTTTGTGATATATTGCGACGCATCCCGTGAAGGATTAGGCTGTGTCCTAATGCAAGAGCGTAAAGTGATTGCCTATGGCTCTCGTCAGTTGCGCCCGCATGAAGAGAATTATCTGGTACATGATCTAGAACTAGCTGCCGTTATCTATGCACTGCAGTTGTGGCGACATTACCTCCTCGGTAATTGTTGCGAGATCTACACAGATCATAAAAGTCTGAAGTACTTGTTCACTCAACCGTCTCTGTACCTCCGTCAGCAAAGATGGATGGAGACCATTGCTGACTTTGATTTGGGTATTTCTTATACCCCTGGCAAGGCTAATGTAATGGCTGATGCATTGAGCCGTAAATCCTATTGCTGTGAACTTGAAGTTCAGCTAGAGCAACCCCTCTTGTATGAAGAACTTCGAAAGCTAAATATCGAGATAGTTCCTCAAGGATACCTATCAAACTTGGTTGTTGAACCAGACCTTGAGAAGGCTGTTAAGAATGCACAAGCTAAAGATGCTGAAGTTGCTCTGATGAAGAAAGATCTTCACCTGGAAAAGTACAGGGATTTCACGCTGTCTGAAGATGGAACCTTTTATTTCAGAGACCATATTGTAGTACCTCGCTTCGAGCTTATGACTGACAAAGTCATGAAGGAGGCACATGATACCCCGCTGTCTATTCATCCGGGTAGCACCAAGATGTATCGTGATCTCCGTCAAAGGTACTGGTGGTCTAGAATGAAGCAGGACATTGCTCGATATGTTGCTGAATGTGATGTTTGCCGTCGCGTTAAAGCAGAACATCAGAAGCCTGCTGGAATTCTGCAACCGCTCCCTATTCCCTTGTGGAAGTGGGATAAAGTGCAGATGGATTTCATTACTGGTCTTCCCAAGTCTCAGAAAGGTCACGATGCTATTCTTGTTGTCGTCGACCAACTTTCTAAAGTTGCACATTTTCTGCCTGTCAAGGAGACGATCACTGCTAGTCAGTTAGCAGAATTATACATCTCCAGAATTGTTTCACTCCACGGTATTCCTAAAGAGATCAGTTCGGACCGTGGCAGCCTTTTCACTTCCAAGTTCTGGGAAAGTTTCCAACAAGCTATGGGAACTCATATCACCTGGAGTTCAGCATATCATCCCAGTCCCAAGGCCAAGTCGAACGAGTAAATCAAGTACTTGAAGACATGTTGTGAGCTTGTGTTATTTCTTTCAGTAAGAAGTGGGAAGAATCTCTTCCGTATGCCGAGTTCTCTTATAACAACAGCTATCAAGCCAGCTTGAAAATGGCTCCCTTTGAAGTTCTCTATGGACGTAAGTGTCGAACCCCTCTGAATTGGTCAGAAACTGGGGAACGACCACTCGTGGGTCCGGATATTATTCAACACGCTGAAGAGCAAGTCCGAATTGTCCGGGAAAATCTCAAGGCGGCTCAGGACCGCCAGAAAGAGCAACTATGATCGCAAACGATGGGGTTTGACTTATCAACCTGGCGATCAAGCTTATCTGCGTGTCACTCCCCTGAAGGGCACTCACCGATTCGGAATCAAGGGAAAGTTAGCTCCTCGCTATATTGGTCCTTTTCGCATTGTTGCCAGACGTGGACAGGTGGCTTATAAATTGGAGTTGGCGCCGCAATTCTCTCATATCCACGATGTCTTCCACGTATCACAGCTTCGTAAATGCTTTAAGGAGTCTCCGCACAGAGCAGTGGATCACGAGATGCTCGAATTGCAAGATGATCTATCTTATAAGGAGCATCCCATCCGCATTCTCGATGAAGCTGAACGTCGAACCTGTCAGAAGGTCACCAAGTTCCTGAAAGTACAGTGGTCGAATCACACTGAAGATGAAGCCACTCGGGAACGCGAGGATCATCTTCGCAAGGAATACCCCGACCTCTTTCCTTCTACCTCCTAAATTCTCGGGACGAGAATTTCTTTTAGTGGAGGAGAATTGTAACACCCCTGTGTAATGAGCCCTGTGACACTGTTAATCTTGCCAAGTCATGACCATTTGCAGTGCCAAGTCACATGGGTTAAGTATTCAATACAAATTCAACTCTGAAAATCAACTCAATTTCCAAAGTGAAATATGAAGTTGATCAAGCCTTATGGGAAAATTGTTCAAAACTTTGCAAATATTCCAGAAGCACTCTTAAAATTATCACCAATAATATTTGGATTAAATAAAAGACTCAAACCATATGAAACAGCAACAAAACAGCAATATACAACACATTTAAAATCATATCATTTTCAAATGAAGTCCAAATTCACCCAAACCAATTTTTGGGGAAAGCTTACACTGCACATTAATATTTGAACCTAGTCTCATATTTTACAAAAAGTCTAAAGTGGCCTAACTAATTCAAAAAAGAAAATAAATAAAGAAAAAGCAAAACAGGAAAACAGAACTAAAAAGAAAAGGCCAAAAGGCCACTTACCTGGCCACTGGGCCGAGCCCAGCTGGCCCAGCAGCGGCCTCGCCTACCTGCTCCCGCCCCGCTGTCGACGCCGCCGTGGTCGAAGCTCGCCGCGCCACACGCCGTTCGCCACGCCGACAGGGCAGGTGGGCGAGGGGGATAAGGATCCGCCGAGCCCTCTCCCCTGGTCCTCCTCGCTCCTTCCTCCCCTCCTCTCCCTCTAGCTCGCTCGCTCTTCTCACTCTCTGCCCGAGCTCCGCCGCTGCGACTCTGGCAAAATCCGCGGCCTCCGACGCCACTCCGACCGGCCGAGCTACCCAGAAGGACCGCCAGCTTCCGCCCGGTCGCCTGCTGCCCTCCGCTGGTCCCCGGAGGTTTTGCATCGCCGGGTTCTTCTTCTTCCCCATCGCCGACCGCCGCGGCACCTCCGTCGTCTCCGGCAACGCCCCGGCGCTCCTAAGCTGTCACAGGCCTTGCTTGGCCGCGCGGTGAGCTTCTTTCCTCCTACCTGACCCCTCTGGTAGCCTGTGCGTGTGTTAGCTCGCCGGCCTCGCTCGATCCCGAAAACCACCGCTGTCGTTGCTCAACGCCGGCGCCTCTTCCGGTCAACCCAGCCAGCCCCGACACCTTAGACCGATGCAGCAGCGAGTAGCCGTTCTAGCGCACTTTGAATCATGCAAAATGGTGCGGTGTAGCTATTTTCCGAGCTGCTCCGGCGCTCGGCCACCATGGAAGAGCTCGCCGGAGCCCCTCCGGCGACGCTGCTGGCGTGGCACTGCGTGGGACCCACCCGGTGACACTGCCCGTGGGCCCCGCGGGACCCCTTTTTGACCCGTTGACCAAAGTCAACGCTGACTGGGCAGCCCCAGCCGCTGACAGACGGGGCCCACCTCCTAAATATAAGTTGAATTAATTAGAGTTAATTAGCTAACCTAAGTAGACACTGACATGTGGGCCCTGCCCTTAGTTAACTAAATTGGATTATCCTAAACGCTGTTAAGACCCACTGTCAATGACAGGTGGGTCCCAACAGTCAGAATTGACTCTGGTCAGCTGGTTTGACCTGCTGACGTAATGCTGACGTCACTGCTGATTTAATATTTCAATTTCTGTTAAATTAAATAATTTCAGAAAATATTTAAATCTTTAGAAATTCATAACTTTTAAACCGTAGCTCGGATCGAAAAACTTTCTACATGAAAGTTGCTCAGAACGACGAGACGAATCCGAATACGCGATCCGTTCGTTCGTTCCACGTTCCTAACTATCTGAACATGGAACCGTTCCCCTCCGGTCATCTGTCTGACAAATGTCCGGAACCGGGAAAACATTCCCG
The DNA here is from genome assembly GCA_011799875.1 of Thinopyrum elongatum. Classification (NCBI taxonomy): domain Eukaryota; kingdom Viridiplantae; phylum Streptophyta; class Magnoliopsida; order Poales; family Poaceae; genus Thinopyrum; species Thinopyrum elongatum. The sequence continues at coordinate 7,399,937 of CM022298.1, forward strand.
GATGGATTCCTCCTTCCTCGGTGACGTGCAACCTTACGTTAGGACACACCTGGCACTATTTATTGTCATGTCACACTTTGTGTAGCACTTGTTTGCTTTATATTTATACTGTTTCCTCCCCCTCTTCTCTCTCGATAGAGCCCGGTGCCGACGCAGCTCCGGTGATTGGCTACATTACTGTCGACCTTTCCCTTGCCGCCGAGCAACCAGGCAAGCCCCCTCCCCCCCTTTGATCATCCCGATATCGCCTATTCTAATATCTCATGCTTTCATTAGATTTTGCTACTGTAATTGATTGCTCCTATTCTGCTGCATAGCCTGTTTATTGTAACCTGTTTTATTACCCTCATGGATATCCTAGACTGTATAGTATAGGCTGGGTAGAGACCCATTAGTGACCCCACTTATCCCGACTGCCCCGCTGGAGTATCAGAAGACCCGAGCAACGGGATCGAAGACCAGGACCCGGCACTGCACCTCACTTCCTCTTTAGTTGCTCGACACTACTGGGTTACTATCGAGTGCCGAGGGTGATACCTCTTCAGCACTTCTGATGATAACCTTGTAGGTTAGTTAATCGGTCGTGGTAAGCGAGGGTGAATCCTCCTACACCACCCCCGATAACGACGAAGTCGTGCAACACCTCTAGTGTGGACCTCGAGGGTGATTCCTCTTACGTCCATCTTGATGTTACATCAGGTCGGAGTCCAACGAGGGTGATGCCTCGGATTCCCCTTGATACGGTGACCACACGGATGCCTTACATTATTGTTGATACTGATACTTGAGAAGGCGGGTCGACCCTGAGGGGTACCCGCGAATGATGGATAGATACCCGTGAGTTATTCCACGAGGCGCGGCCGGGCATTCTTAGCCCTTGCAGCAAGTCCTCGAGACGGGGCGACGGGGTCACATCTTTCGTGAGTCTCTGCTCGTTTCCGCAAGCCCCTAGTCCTAACGATTTGAATATTAATCTGAGCCGGCCTCTGGTCGGATAGCACTAACCATCACGTGGGCATAGTATGGGCGTTCTGCACCGTAGCATCAGCCGAAAGCTCTGTCAGACGTCCAGTTCAGCATGGCGGCATGGTCGGATCGCGCCGAGGCGCTGGTATCCACCCTGCGCGCAACGAGCCGGAGTACACAGGGCGATGGCCCAAGACCCCTGAGCATTTAGGAGGTAGACCGACGGGGACCTCTCTGCTGAGCTGTAGGTAGGGTTGCGGTATGTCGTTTGGCCGAGGCCGGGCATGACCCAGGAAAGTGTGTCCGGCTGGAGTTAATCGAGCGTGGTGGGTAAGTTGGTGCACCCCTGCAGGGAAGAACACATCTATCGATAGCCGGTCCTACGGTAAAGGACACTCGGAGTTGTATCCCGATCGGTACAGCTAGAATTGAGATGATACCTGGATATGTGGCTCCGGGATCGCTTTCTCGCAGGGAGACGAGGAAGGATCTCTGGGCGAGACTGTTGCTTGTTATTACCACTACTATATTATACTATGCTATTCTGTACTCTTCTAATGCTGCAAGACTCTCGAAGATGCTGGAAGGTGATTGAAGATGCTAGTCTTCGATAGGACTAGGCTTTCCTCTCTATTCTAGCATTTCTGCAGCCCAGTCCACATATACAGCCTTCCTTTGGTAATGATGCATATGTAGTGTAGATCCTTGCTTGCTGAGTACTTCAGAGTACTCATGGTTGCTTTGCTTTCTTTTTCTCCCCCTATCAGTTTGTCGAGACCAGTTGACGGAGACCCTGAGACAGCTGCACCGTCGACTACTACTACTACCCCGAGGATGGCTTCTTCTACGAGTTGGCTGTCGACCAGGAGTAGGTTCGGAGGGTCCTAGGCAGGAGGCCTACGCCTTTCGATCGTAGTGTTTTATTTTGCCCCGCCTTTCTAAAGGCCTTTCTGTCTTTCTTTTATATCTGTACTCAGATATCTGATGCTTCCGCTGACGCTTGTATGCCATTGAGCTATGTATTCGAGCCCTCGAGGCCCTGGTTTGTAATATAAAGCTTGTATGACTTTATTTATGTTTTAGACTTGTGTTGTGGTATCTTCAAGTGAGTCCTTAGGCTTGATCGTGTGCATTTGCGTGTATGATTAGTGCACGATTAAGCCGGGGGCGTCACAATGTACATACGATCTCGAATTCAAATATATGTATCCATTTTATGTTGAATTCAAACCATAGTACATGTATGCTCTAGCTAGATGTTCGGAATTTAAACCATGTATGATACTATGTACAATGTGTTTAACACACACAACACACAAACACCATTTAGATATGTGCTGCGAAAGCCACCCATCATCTCCATTTTAAATAGTCTGTCCAAACGATGCCTGCCATTGGTATCTCAAATTCAAATCAGTTTGACCTTGTTCAATGTGTATACAGTATAGCATGCTCATTTCAAAACCACACAACACATATCTCAATTATATTGATGCATGCATGGGTTTCAAACATCATCATCTCTTATTCAAATATTTGAATTCAACTTTACATTGATTATGACCTCACCAAGTCTTTTACACCCACACAGTCGTCTTCTCTTTATAGTTGTACCACTAACTTTCTCTCGTGCATGCATGCACACACACTACCACTCGGCATTATCCATCGCACACACGCAATCTTTTTTTTCAGGTCGGTCTCCCATGCATGCACACACACACACACCTCCCCCTCTTCATCACTTCGGTATTCTTTATCTCTCACATGCATGCTTAACGATCGATGTTCCTCTATGTGTGTATATATATAGCTAGGTCTTTCTCAGTTTTCCACACAAACCGATCGATCTATATCTCTAGTCAGGTCTCACCCTGCTCTTTCCCACGTACACATCGATCAAATCTACCTCTCTATATAGGACTACATAGCTAATCCACACACATTATCTATCCATCGTCCCCCTTGCATCATCCATGCCTTCCGCTTCATTCTTCACACACATGCACAGTGTCGAAGACAGGGGGCAGCAAGGGCCCTGGCCCCACTAACATCACTATGTTGAGGCTAATATGAATGTGATCAGTAGATCAATTGCTGGTAAAATGGTTTAAGTTGATGAATTGGCCCTTCCCATAAAGGATTAGCAATGCTTGGCCCCCTAGCTCATTTAATTTTCATGGCTCCGCCACTGCGTGGAACCGTGCACGTTCTCGCCCCCTCCCAATAAATATCGATCTCGCACTTGTGCACTCCTTCCCAGTCTCCCTCCACTTGGCCCCTCGCACCATCTTCCAGCACCCCCCATATCCCAGTGCTTGTACGCTCGTAGAGCTCTTCCCTCTATCTGTCTCTATCGATATCTCACGCGGTCGACCCCTCCCCTCCCTTCTCGTATATCACCCCGGCCCCATGCACATACATGTATGTATATAGGCCTCTCCTTCACACAAATTGCATTGACACGTATTCCCTCGCCATATCTCAGTATCTCTCACACACACACAGACTACGTGTACGAAAAAGAAGAGGTGCACACACGCACTCGTTCCAAAATACAAACGCGCGGGTGCACGGTGGAGCACATTTGTACAAAAAATGAGCGTGTAGAAAGGCTTTAGACGATGTGCCACTAGTCTATATCTATATCTATACCCCTATATAGTGTGCGCATAATATTGGAAGATGGTCATTGGATGAAGCCAATCCGACGGTGCAGAGATGGCAAATCCGAGCACTACTGGCCATTGGATATCATCTACATTTCACCAGATTTTGCCACATGTATAATCTAGAAGACTCCATGGTTGAAGTTAAGCATAATGTACAAACCTCAAAACACAAGCATTTCTCCTTTGTTCTAGAATCTTCCGTATCATAATTGCCCAAACTTTTTTTCTAGATGAATTACCATTATTTGTTTTTACTTTATGCTTTACAACGCACAATTCCATGAATGTTAAAATAGATTAACTTTTTTATAAAAACTAATTGATTTTGAATGAGATGAACTATAAGAATTAAACAAACATCTACATCATGCATATATGACTCAAAGATTACATGCTATAGTGTGGTATTTATTCATAATTTGGTTGTCAAATCTCATGCGTGCAATGCACATGTACCTTACTAGTATGATATATCTACACACACTGCATATGTTACAATTTTTGTTTGAGATATCATCGACACATATTCCTTGTCTATCTGCCACGCACCCCCCCCCCACCCAAAAAAACACTCGCGAACCCACACACCATCTCTCCAGGTTTGTATCTCTCTCACACACACCCACGTAGGTGGTGTACGTACACGAAGAGAATAGGTGCACGCACGACGCACGTACTCACGTCTCTTTCCTAGCCACACCCGCGCGGGTACACGGCGGAGCTCATTTCTATACGAGAAGGCAGCCCACTTGCTAATTTGTGAGCGTGTGGCGGTTGTTTACTTGATGGATGGTCGTGTACCACGCGTGCACGAAACAAAGTTTGACTTGACGCGTTGGCGCGTTATTATTAAAAATAGTTATATCGCTCAATGGCACGTACAGAATATAAACGATTGTTATCGAGAAAAAAGTAATCCGCTCCACTATATACAATAGAGCTTGCCTGCTGGGGTTGGTCTGTCTTCACGCTCTCTCACACAAGACCGCGGTGGCCTTTCTCTCTCTCTCTCTCTCTCACCGCTGGTCACTGAATCCGGCCCGATCCCGTCCGCTGGCGGAAAGGGAGGACGTTCATCGTTGCTTCGTTCGACAGCGTCGAGGCAGCACGTCCCATCTGTGGTACCGTCGTTCTCTCTGACGAAGCTCCGGCGCGGCAGGGTAGACCCCGCCCGCCCGCGGCCTCCTAGTTACATCCCGACTACCCCCAGGAACAGGTTCCTCCCCTCCGGCCTTGCTTCACAGCCCATCTTCCCACGTGGCTGCATGTGGAAAATCCTGCATGTGGATCTTCCCTAGTTATTTGCCCAAAACGTAGCTCGGCCGGCGTACTTTCCATGTTGTAATCTCGTCCTCACACCCTTTTTAGATAAACAACCGTTCTTTTTTGTCGGCGTATGTGTCTTCAACTATTATTGGCCAATAATTGTTTTCTTTCTACCTCTTTTGCAAACAGGGCTATCCATTTCACCTCGTTGCTATTGCGACCTTTTGGTGAACTGCACAAATCACTTTTTTCTGAAGAGTGTTTTGTGCAGTTTTGCTGAAATGTCACACGGGCGACGTTTCTACATTTCAGTGGGACTGCACAAAGGGAGATTGGTTTTTCTCTATCCTCCTCAACCAACTCCGAGGCTAATCTTCTCCAACTATTTGCTTAATCTTCTCCAACTAGTTAGTCTTAAGAGAGACTACAAAGGTGACCGGCTTCTATTTGTGTGTTTATTGTTTCATCAACAATACTTTATTATTGTAATCACACTTACTCAATATCTTTGGAACAGGGACGCTCAGCTCTATTTTAGTGGATCTGCACAAAATGATCGGAATGTTCCATGCTCCTGACAGCTACTTTTTTTCCAACATGTCTTGTTGATTTAGACAGAGCCGCGGGAGAGTTGCTGCCAATGAAAGCATGGATCAATTTTTCTTTTTTCTTTTTAATACCTTCTCACAACTTTGTCTTCAGTTGTAATGTAAATATTAGCTCTGATCTGCTAATCATTGAGATGCATTAGGAAGGAAGTTAGTTTTTTATTTTTTGCGAAAGAGCATGGATGTTAATTTCCTTTCTATTTGATTGATGTTGTAACCAGACAACCTTCCAGCTGGCAAGACTCATGAAACAAAAGCTGAAAGCTTCTAAGCATTGTACAATTTCATGTCGCTGTAAAATTATGTGTACGTCAATTATGTAAACAAATGATGGAAGCTTGATAACATTGCCAGAAGCCATTCAGCATCCGGAACCATGTGACATGCACCAAATAATGCACAACCACATGGGAGACACAGCCTGGTCGTCGCGCCGCACCAATAGTGAGCAGTCAAATCATAAGCCCCACCTTTCCCACAGTAAGTTGCTCGAACGAAGCAACCATCAATACACTCTTCTTTGAATCCGCTCCTACTAACCAAGTGCGCATATGGCATGTCGGTAAACATGCTTTCTCTTGGCATATCACTGACATGTGGGACCGGAGTGTGAGCAAACCGATCTCAATTGACGGCAAAATGGCCAACCCGCCGCTCCTTGAGAGATACGAGGAGCAAGAACACAGACGGGCTAGGTTTCGCACGGAGGCCAAGAAATATTAGAGCATGGTTGATCGATGCCATCATTACATGTTCGATGTTTTTTGAATAGTACCACTTCATTGGGCTGCCATTTTCCGCACTTCTCCGGAATAAATGTGTACTTTATCACAGATTAAAATAAAATAAGAGTGCAGATGCTCCACCATGCGGTTCCTAGTACCTGGATACTACTAGTAAGTAGTACTACTTGTACTACTAAACTTTGCGCTTGGCTCTTTGCCTCTTCGGGAAGTCGAACAATGATGGTACTACAGTGTATGCCTCTGGCAATCTGACACCGAATGAACTGCTACACGTCCACCGCCTGGCGAGGGAGAGGTTGCATTAGTCAAAAGCTTCTCCTCGTCCTGTGAGCCACCGCGCTTGTGGTAGACAGAGAGGGCGTAGTATAATAAGCAAGCTTCACCTCGGCCTGCAAGCTTCTCCTCGTTCTACGAGTTGACGGGACACATAAAAGTAGTGCTAGTCCATACTATCTCCTTTCCAGTTAATATTGCTTATTTTTTGGCGGGTAAATGAGAGACCTTATTCATATAAAAGCATTCTTAGGACAATCAGCCAAGAGACTGGTCACCAGGAAGCTAGGTGTTTCATCAAGCCAGCTCTCGGTCACATTCAAAGTGCAAGCATGCTTCGCACAAAGATGCGCCGGAAGGTTTGCTGACCTGTTTACATGCTGAATCACAAAAGAAGAGAAATTATTTCTGAGCTCTCGTATTTCTAACAGGATAGGAGCCAGAATTAAGCGAGAATTATGGCGACTGTTCCAGAGTGTCACCAACTCCATGCGATCAGCTTCCATTATCACATGCGAGAACCATCGAAGAGAAGCAAATGTGTTGAAAATTGCTTTATCACAGATTAAAATAAAATAAGAGTGCAGACGCTTCACCATGCGGTTCCTTGTAGTACCTGTATAGTACTAGTACTAGTAGTACATAATAATCGTAGTACTACTAGTAAACCTTGCGCTTGGCTCTTCGAGTCTTCGGGAAAGTCGACCAATGATGGTACTACAGTGTATGCTTCTGGCAATCTGACACCGAATTAACTGTTGCACGTCCACCGCCTGAGCGAGGGAGAGCTTGCATTAGTCAAAAGTTTATCCTCGTCCCGCAAGCTTCTCCTCGTCCTGCAAGCTTCTCCTCGTTCTGAAAGTTGACGGGACACAACAAAGTAATGCTAGTCCATACTGCCTCCTTTCCGGTTAATATGGCTTAATTTGAAACGAGATAAATACAGTGGCGGTCACTGTATATTTGTAAAAATACAGTTAGTGGACTTCATAATATGCTCATTGCGGTCAATATAATACATTTTCCGGTGTTTATACGGTCACTAGCTCACCCTGGCTGAGTACGTGTGTGCATGCACGTGTAGGTTGAGCACTTGACCGTGAGCATGTGTGTTCCGTCGTGTGCTCGGGCATGCATGCATTAGGGCGTCGTGTGCGTTTTTGTGTGCATGTGTATGTGTGACTATTGCATGCATGCACGAGGTTGTAGTCCCTCACATTCACATGTTCATATTTCAAAGCTTTGTCAAAATGTTGCATGCAAGGTTTGCTCATTCGTTGTTCATGCATGCATTATTGCAGATATTAATACGTTGGTAAAGACAATTTCTTGCGTGCAATGCACGTGTACCTTACTAGTATGATATATCTACACACACTGCATATGTTACAAATTTTGTTTAAAATATCATCGACACATATTCCTTGTCTATCTGCCACGCATCCCCCCCAAAAAAAACACTCGCGATCCCACACACCATCTCTCTCTAGGTTTGTATCTCTCTCACACACACCCACGTAGGTGGTGTACGTACACGAAGAGAATAGGTGCACGCACGACGCACGTACTCACGTCTCTTTCCTAGCCACACCCACGTGGGTACACGGCGGAGCTCATTTCTGTACGAGAAGGCAGCCCACTTGCTAATTTGTGAGCGTGTGGCGGTTGTTTACTTGATGGATGGTCGTGTACCACGCGTGCACGAAACAAAGTTTAACTTGACGCGTTGGCGCGTTATTATTAAAAATAGTTATATCGCTCAAAGGCACGTACAGAATATAAACGATTGTTATCGAGAAAAAAGTAATCTGCTCCACTATATACAATAGAGCTTGCCTGCTGGGGTTGGTCTGTCTTCACGCTCTCTCACACAAGACCGCGGTGGCCTTTCTCCCTCTCTCTCACCGCTGGTCACTGAATCCGGCCCGATCCCGTCTGCTGGCGGAAAGGGAGGACGTGCATCGTTACTTCGTTCGACGGCGTCGAGGCAGCACGTCCCGATCTGCGGTACCTACCGTTCTCTCTGACCAAGCTCCGGCGCGGCAGGGGAGATCCCGCCCGCCCGCGGCCTCCTAGTTACATCCCGACTACCCCCAGGCACAGCTTCCTCCCCTTCGGCCTTGCTCCACAGCCCATCTTTCCACGTCGCTGCATGTGGATCTTCCCTAGTTCTTTGCCCAAAACATAGCTCGGCCGGCGTACTTTCCATGTTGCAATCTCGTCCTCACACCCTTTTTAGATAAACAACCGTTCTTTTTTGTCGGCGTATGTGTCTTCAACTATTATTGGCCAATAATTGTTTTCTTTCTACCTCTTTTGCAAACAGGGCTATCCATTTCACCTCGTTGCTTTTGCGACCTTTTGGTGAACTGCACAAATCACTTTTTTCTGAAGAGTGTTTTGTGCAGTTTTGCTGAAATGTCACACGGGCGACGTTTCTACATTTCAGTGGGACTGCACAGAGGGAGATTGGTTTTTCTCTATCCTCCTCAGCCAACTACGAGGCTAATCTTCTCCAACTATTTGCTTAATCTTCTCCAACTAGTTAGTCTTAAGAGAGACTACAAAGGTGATCGGCTTCTATTTGTGTGTTTATTGTTTCATCAACAATCCTTTATTATTGTAATCACACTTACTCAATATCTTTGGAACAGGGACGCTCAGCTCTATTTTAGTGGATCTGCACAAAATGATCGGAATGTTCCATGCTCCTGACAGCTACTTTTTTTTCAACATGTCTTGTTGATTTAGACAGAGCTGCGGGAGAGTTGCTGCCAATGAAAGCATGGATCAATTTTCAGTTTTTCTTTTTAACACCTTCTCACAACTTTGTCTTCAGTTATAATGTAAATATTAGCTCTGATCTGCTAATCATGTAGATGCATTAGCAAGGAAGTTACTTTTTTATTTTTTGCGAAAGAGCATAGATGTTAGTTTCCTTTCTATTTGATTGATGTTGTAACCAGACAACCTTCCAGCTGGCAAGACTCATGAAACAAAAGCTGAAAGCTTCAAAGCATTGTACAATTTCATGTCGCTGGAAAATTATGTGTACGTCAATTATGTAATCAATTGCTGGAAGCTTGATAACATTGCCAGAAGCCATTCAGCATCCGGATCCATGTGACATGAACCAAATAATGCACAACCACATGGGAGACTCTGCCTGGTCGACGCGCCGCACCAATAGTGAGCAGTAGTAATGAGCAGTCAAATCATAAGCCCCACCTTACCCACAGTAAGTTGCTCGACCGAAGCAATCATCAATACACTCTTCTTTGAATCTGCTCCTACTAACCAAGTGTGCATATGGCATGTCGGTAAACACGCTTTCTCTTGGCAATTCACTAACATGTGGGACCGGAGTATGAGCAAACCGATCTCAATTGACGGCAAAATGGCCAACCCGCCGCTCCTTGAGAGATACGAGGAGCAAGACCACAGACGGGCTAGGTTTCGCACGGAGGCCAAGAAATACTAGAGCATGGTTGATCGATGCCATCATTACATGTTCGATGTTTTTTGAATAGTACCACTTCATTGGGCTGCCATTTTCCGCACTTCTCCGGAACAAATGTGTACTTTATCACAGATTAAAAAAAATAAGAGTGCAGATGCTCCACCATGCGGTTCCTAGTACCTGGATACTACTAGTAAGTAGTACTACTTGTACTACTAAACCTTGCGCTTGGCTCTTCGCCTCTTAGGGAAGTCGAACTATGATGGTACTACAGTGTATGCCTCTGGCAATCTGACACCGAATGAACTGCTGCACGTCCACCGCCTGGCGAGGGAGAGGTTGCATTAGTCAAAAGTTTCTCCTCGTCCTGCGAGCCACCGCGCTTGTGGTAGACAGAGAGGGCGTAGTATAATAAGCAAGCTTCACCTCGTCCTGCAAGCTTTTCCTCGTTCTACGAGTTGACGGGACTTATAAAAGTAGTGCTAGTCCATACTATCTCCTTTCTGGTTAATATGGCATATTTTTTGGCGGGTAAATGAGAGACTTTATTCATATAAAAACATTCTTAGGACAACCAGCTAAGAGACTGGTCACCAGGAAGCTAGGTGTTTCATCAAGCCAGCTCTCAGTCACATTCAAAGTGCAAGCACGCTTCGCACAAAGATGCGCCGGAAGGTTTGCTGACCTGTTTACATGTTGAATAACAAAAGAAGAGAAATTATTACCGAGCTCTCGTATTTCTAACAGGATAGGAGCCAGAATTAAGCGAGAATTGTGGCGACTGTTCCAGAGTGTCACCAACTCCATGCGATCAGCTTCCATTATCACATGCGAGAACCCTCGAAGAGAAGCAAATGTGTTGAAAATTGCTTTATCACAGATTAAAATAAAATAAGACGCTTCACCATGCGGTTCCTTGTAGTACCTGTATGGTACTAGTACTAGTAGTACGTAATACTCGTAGTACTACTAGTAAACCTTGCGCTTGGCTCGTCGCATCTTCGGGAAGTCGAACAATGATGGTACTACAGTGTATGCTTCTGGCAATCTGACACCGAATTAACTGTTGCACGTCCACCGCCTGAGCGAGGGAGAGCTTGCATTAGTCAAAAGTTTCTCCTCGTCCCGCAAGCTTCTCCTCGTCCTGCAAGCTTCTCCTCATTCTGAAAGTTGACGGGACACAACAAAGTAATGCTAGTCCATACTGCCTCATTTTCAGTTAATATGGTTTAATTTGAAACGAGATAAATACAGTGGCGGTCACTGTATATTTGTAAAAATACAGTCAGTGGACTTCATAATACGCTCATTGCGGTCAATATAATATATTTTTCGGTGTTTATACGGTTATTAGCTCACCCTAGCTGAGTACGTGTGTGCATGCACGTGTAGGTTGAGCACTTGACCGTGAGCATGTGTGTTCCGTCGTGTGCTCGGGCATGCATGCATTAGGGCGTCGCGTGCGTTTTTGTGTGCATGTGTACGTGTGACTATTGCATGCATGCACGAGGTTGTAGTCCCTCACATTCACATGTTCATATTTCAAAGCTTTGTCAAAACGTTGCATGCAAGGTTTGCTCATTCGTTGTTCAAGGATGCATTATTGCCGATATTAATACGTTGGTAAAGACAATTTCTTGCGTGCAATGCACGTGTACCTTACTAGTATGATATATCTACACACACTGCATATGTTATAAATTTTGTTTAAAATATAATCGACACATATTCCTTGTCTATCTGCCACGCACCCCCCCCCCCAAAAAAACATTCGAAAACACACACACCATCTCTCTCTTGGTTTGTATCTCTCTCAGACACACCCACGTAGGTGGTGTACATATCCGAAGAGAATAGGTGCATGCACGACGCACGTACTCACGTCTCTTTCCTAGCCACACCCGCGCGGGTACACGGCGGAGCTCATTTCTGTACGAGAAGGCAGCCCACTTGCTAATTTGTGAGCGTGTGGCGGTTGTTTACTTGATGGATGGTCGTGTACCACGCGTGCACGAAACAAAGTTTGACTTGACGCGTTAGCGAGTTATTATTAAAAATAGTTATATCGCTCAATGGCACGTACAGAATATAAACGATTGTTATCGAGAAAAAAGAAATCCCTCCACTATATACAATAGAACTTGCCTGCTGGGGTTGGTCTGTCTTCACGCTCTCTCACACAAGACCGCGGTGGCCTTTCTCTCTCTCTCTCTCACAGCTGGTCACTGAATCCGGCCCGAACCCGTCCGCTGGCGGAAAGGGAGGACGTGCATCGTTGCTTCGTTCGATGGCGTCGAGGCAGCACGTCCCGATCTGCGGTACCTGCCGTTCTCTCTGACCAAGCTTCAGCGCGGCAGGGTAGATCCCGCCCGCCCGCGGCCTCCTAGTTACATCCCGACTACCCCCAGGTACAACTTCCTCCCCTCCGGCCTTGCTCCACAGCCCATCTTCCCACGTCACTACATGTGGAAAATCCTGCATGTGGATCTTCCCTAGTCCTTTGCCCAAAACGTAGCTCGGCCGACGTACTTTCCATGTTGCAATCTCGTCCTCACACCCTTTTTAGATAAACAACCGTTCTTTTTTGTCGGCGTATGTGTTTTCAACTATTATTGGCCAATAATTGTTTTCTTTCTACCTCTTTTGCAAACAGGGCTATCCATTTCACCTCGTTGCTATTGCGACCTTTTGGTGAACTACACAAATCACTTTCTTCTCAGGAGTGTTTTGGGCAGTTTTTCTGAAATGTCACACGGGCGATGTTTCTACATTTCAGTGGGACTGCACACAGGGAGATTGGTTTTCTCTATCCTACTCAGCCAACTTCGAGGTTAATCTTCTCCAACTATTTGCTTAATCTTCTCCAACTAGTTAGTCTTAAGAGAGACTACAAAGGTGATCGGCTTCTATTTGTGTGTTTATTGTTTTATCAACAATCCTTTATTATTGTAATCACACTTAATATCTTTGGAACAGGACGATCAGCTCTATTTTAGTGGATCTGCACAAAATGATCGGAATGTTCCATGCTCCTGACATCTACTTTTTTTCCAACATGTCTTGTTGATTTATACAGAGCTGCGGGAGAGTTGCTGCCAATGAAAGCATGGATCAATTTTCATTTTTTTTAACACTTTCTCACAACTTTGTCTTCAGTTGTAATGTAAATATTAGCTCTGATCTGCTAATCATTGAGATGCATTAGCAAAGAAGTTACTTTTTTATTTTTTGCGAAAGAGCATGGATGTTAGTTTCCTTTCTATTTGATTGATTTTGTAACCAGACAACCTTCCAGCTGGCAAGACTCATGAAACAAAAGCTGAAAGCTTCAAAGCATTGTACAATTTCATGTCGCTGGAAAATTATGTGTACGTCAATTATGTAAACAAATGATGGAAGCTTGATAACATTGCTAGAAGCCATTCAGCATCCAGATCCATGTGACATGCACCAAATAATGCACAACCACATGGGAGACTCAGCCTGGTCGTCGCGCCGCACCAATAGTGAGCAGTAGTAATGAGCAGTCAAATCATAAGCCCCACCTTTCCCACAGTAAGTTGCTAGAACGAAGCAACCATCAATACACTCTTCTTCGAATCCGCTCCTACTAACCAAGTGCGCATATGGCATCTCGGTAAACACGCTTTCTCTTGGCAATTCACTGACATGTGGGACCGGAGTGTGAGCAAACCGATCTCAATTGACGGCAAAATGGCCAAAACCGCCGCTCCTTGAGAGATACTAGGAGCAAGAACACAGACGGGCTAGGTTTCGCACGGAGGCCAAGAAATATTAGAGCATGGTTGATCGATGCCATCATTACATGTTCGATGTTTTTTGAATAGAACCACGTCATTGGGCTGCCATTTTCCGTACTTCTCCGGAATAAATGTGTACTTTATCACAGATTAAAACAAAATAAGAGTGCAGATGTTCCACCATGCGGTTCCTAGTACCTGGATACTACTAGTAAGTAGTACTACTTGTACTACTAAACCTTGCGCTTGGCTCTTCGCCTCTTCGGGAAGTCGAACAATGATGGTACTATAGTGTATGCCTCTGGGAATCTGACACCGAATGAACTGCTGCACGTCCACCGCCGGGCGAGGGAGAGGTTGCATTAGTCAAAAGCTTCTCCTCGTCCTGCGAGCCACCGCGCTTGTGGTAGACAGAGAGGGCGTAGTATAATAAGCAAGCTTCACCTCGTCCTGCAAGCTTCTCCTCGTTCTACGAGTTGACGGGACACATAAAAGTAGTGCTAGTCCATACTATCTCCTTTCCGGTTAAGATGACTTATTTTTTGGCGGGTAAATGAGAGACTTTATTCATATAAAAGCATTCTTAGGACAATCAGCCAAGAGACTGGTCACCAGTAAGCTAGGTGTTTCATCAAGCCAGCTCTCGGTCACATTCAAAGTGCAAGCACGCTTCACACAAAGATGCGCCGGAAGGTTTGCTGACCTGTTTACATGCTGAATAACAAAAGAAGATAAATTATTTCTGAGCTCTCGTATTTCTAACAGAATAGGAGCCAGAATTAAGCGAGAATTGTGGCGACTGTTCCAGAGTGTCACCAACTCCATGCGATCAACTTCCATTATCAAATGCGAGAACCATCGAAGAGAAGCAAATGTGTTGAAAATTGCTTTATCATAGATTAAAATAAAATAAGAGTGCAGACGCTTCACCATCCGGTTCCTTGTAGTACCTGTATGGTCTAGTACTAGTAGTACGTAATACTCGTAGTACTACTAGTAAACCTTGCGCTTGGCTCTTCGCGTCTTCGGGAAGTCGAACAATGATGGTACTACAGTGTATGCTTCTGGCAATCTGACACCGAATTAACTGTTGCACGTCCACCGCCTGAGCGAGGGAGAGCTTGCATTAGTCAAAAGTTTCTCCTCGTCCCGCAAGCTTCTCCTCGTCCTGCAAGCTTCTCCTCGTTCTGAAAGTTGACGGGACACAACAAAGTAATGCCAGTCCATACTGCCTCCTTTCCGGTTAATATGGCTTAATTTGAAACGAGATAAATACAGTGGTGGTCACTGTATATTTGTAAAAATACAGTCAGTGGACTTCATAATACGCTCATTGCGGTCAATATAATACATTTTCCTGTGTTTATACGATCACTAGCTCACCTTGGCTGAGTACGTGTATGCATACACGTGTAGGTTGAGCACTTGACCGTGAGCATGTGTGTTCCGTCGTGTGCTCGGGCATGCATGCATTAGGGCGTCGCGTGCGTTTTTGTGTGCATGTGTACGTGTGACTATTGCATGCATGCACGAGGTTGTAGTCCCTCACATTCACATGTTCATATTTCAAAGCTTTGTCAAAACGTTGCATGCAAGGTTTGCTCATTCGTTGTTCAAGGATGCATTATTGCCGATATTAATACGTTGGTAAAGACAATTTCTTGCGTGCAATGCACGTGTACCTTACTAGTATGATATATCTACACACACTGCATATGTTATAAATTTTGTTTAAAATATAATCGACACATATTCCTTGTCTATCTGCCACGCACCCCCCCCAAAAAAACACTCGAAAACCCACACACCATCTCTCTCTTGGTTTGTATCTCTCTCACACACACCCACGTAGGTGGTGTACGTACCCGACGGTAATAGGTGCATGCACGACGCACGTACTCACGTCTCTTTCCTAGCCACACCCGCGCGGGTACACGGCGGAGCTCATTTCTGTACGAGAAGGCAGCCCACTTGCTAATTTGTGAGCGTGTGGCGGTTGTTTACTTGATGGATGGTCGTGTACCACGCGTGCATGAAACAAAGATTGACTTGACGCGTTAGCGAGTTATTATTAAAAATAGTTATATCGCTCAATGGCACGTACAGACTATAAACGATTGTTATCGAGAAAAAAGAAATCCCTCCACTATATACAATAGAACTTGCCTGCTGGGGTTGGTCTGTCTTCACGCTCTCTCACACAAGACCGCGGTGGCCTTTCTCTCTCTCTCTCTCACCGCTGGTCACTGAATCCGGCCCGAACCCGTCCGCTGGCGGAAAGGGAGGACGTGCATCGTTGCTTCGTTCGACGGCGTCGAGGCAGCACGTCCCGATCTGCGGTACCTGCCGTTCTCTCTGACCAAGCTTCGGCGCGGCAGGGTAGATCCCGCCCGCCCGCGGCCTCCTAGTTACATCCCGACTACCCCCAGGTACAACTTCCTCTCCTCCGGCCTTGCTCCACAGCCCATCTTCCCACGTCACTGCATGTGGAAAATCCTGCATGTGGATCTTCCCTAGTCCTTTGCCCAAAACGTAGCTCGGCCGACGTACTTTCCATGTTGCAATCTCGTCCTCACACCCTTTTTGGATAAACAACCGTTCTTTTTTGTCGGCGTATGTGTTTTCAACTATTATTGGCCAATAATTGTTTTCTTTCTACCTCTTTTGCAAACAGGGCTATCCATTTCACCTCGTTGCTATTGCGACCTTTTGGTGAACTGCACAAATCACTTTCTTCTCAGGAGTGTTTTGTACAGTTTTTCTGAAATGTCACACGGGCGATGTTTCTACATTTCAGTGGGACTGCACACAGGGAGATTGGTTTTCTCTATCCTACTCAGCCAACTTCGAGGTTAATCTTCTCCAACTATTTCCTTAATCTTCTCCAACTAGTTAGTCTTAAGAGAGACTACAAAGGTGATCGGCTTCTATTTGTGTGTTTATTATTTTATCAACAATCCTTTATTATTGTAATCACACTTACTCAATATCTTTGGAACAAGGACGCTCAGCTCTATTTTAGTGGATCTGCACAAAATGATCGGAATGTTCCATGCTCCTGACAGCTACTTTTTTTCCAACATGTCTTGTTGATTTATACAGAGCTGCGGGAGAGTTGCAGCCAATGAAAGCATGGATCAATTTTCATTTTTTTTAACACTTTCTCACAACTTTGTCTTCAGTTGTAATGTAAATATTAGCTCTGATCTGCTAATCATTGAGATGCATTAGCAAAGAAGTTACTTTTTTATTTTTTGCGAAAGAGCATGGATGTTAGTTTCCTTTATATTTGATTGATGTTGTAACCAGACAACCTTCCAACTGGCAAGACTCATGAAACAAAAGCTGAAAGCTTCAAAGCATTGTACAATTTCACGTCGCTGGAAAATTATGTGTACGTCAATTATGTAAACAAATGCTGGAAGCTTGATAACATTGCCAGAAGCCATTCAGCATCCGGATCCATGTGACATGCACCAAATAATGCACAACCACATGGGAGACTCAGCCTGGTCGTCGCGCCGCACCAATAGTGAGCAGTAGTAATGAGCAGTCAAATCATAAGCCCCACCTTTCCCACAGTAAGTTGCTAGAACGAAGCAACCATCAATACACTCTTCTTCGAATCCGCTCCTACTAACCAAGTGCGCATATGGCATGTCGGTAAACACGCTTTCTCTTGGCAATTCACTGACATGTGGGACCGGAGTGTGAGCAAACCGATCTCAATTGACGGCAAAATGGCCAAAACCGCCGCTCCTTGAGAGATACGAGGAGCAAGAACACAGACGGGCTAGGTTTCGCACGGAGGCCAAGAAATATTAGAGCATGGTTGGTCGATGCCATCATTACATGTTCGATGTTTTTTGAATAGAACCACGTCATTGGGCTGCCATTTTCCGTACTTCTCCGGAATAAATGTGTACTTTATCACAGATTAAAATAAAATAAGAGTGCAGATGTTCCACCATGCGGTTCCTAGTACCTGGATACTACTAGTAAGTAGTACTACTTGTACTACTAAACCTTGCGCTTGGCTCTTCGCCTCTTCGGGAAGTCGAACAATGATGGTACTATAGTGTATGCCTCTGGGAATCTGACACCGAATGAACTGCTGCACGTCCACCGCCGGGCGAGGGAGAGGTTGCATTAGTCAAAAGCTTCTCCTCGTCCTGCGAGCCACCGCGCTTGTGGTAGACAGAGAGGGCGTAGTATAATAAGCAAGCTTCACCTCGTCCTGCAAGCTTCTCCTCGTTCTACGAGTTGACGGGACACATAAAAGTAGTGCTAGTCCATACTATCTCCTTTCCGGTTAAGATGACTTATTTTTTGGCGGGTAAATGAGAGACTTTATTCATATAAAAGCATTCTTAGGACAATCAGCCAAGAGACTGGTCACCAGTAAGCTAGGTGTTTCATCAAGCCAGCTCTCGGTCACATTCAAAGTGCAAGCACGCTTCGCACAAAGATGCGCCGGAAGGTTTGCTGACCTGTTTACATGCTGAATAACAAAAGAAGATAAATTATTTCTGAGCTCTCGTATTTCTAACAGGATAGGAGCCAGAATTAAGCGAGAATTGTGGCGACTGTTCCAGAGTGTCACCAACTCCATGCGATCAGCTTCCATTATCAAATGCGAGAACCATCGAAGAGAAGCAAATGTGCTGAAAATTGCATTATCATAGATTAAAATAAAATAAGAGTGCAGACACTTCACCATCCGGTTCCTTGTAGTACCTGTATGGTACTAGTACTAGTAGTACGTAATACTCGTAGTACTACTAGTAAACCTTGCGCTTGGCTCTTCGCGTCTTCAGGAAGTCGAACAATGATGGTACTACAGTGTATGCTTCTGGCAATCTGACACCGAATTAACTGTTGCACGTCCACCGCCTGAGCGAGGGAGAGCTTGCATTAGTCAAAAGTTTCTCCTCGTCCCGCAAGCTTCTCCTCGTCCTGCAAGCTTCTCCTCGTTCTGAAAGTTGACGGGACACAACAAAGTAATGCTAGTCCATACTGCCTCCTTTCCGGTTAATATGGCTTAATTTGAAACGAGATAAATACAGTGGTGGTCACTGTATATTTGTAAAAATACAGTCAGTGGACTTCATAATACGCTCATTGCGGTCAATATAATACATTTTCCTGTGTTTATACGGTCACTAGCTCACCTTGGCTGAGTACGTGTATGCATGCACGTGTAGGTTGAGCAGTTGACCGTGAGCATGTGTGTTCCGTCGTGTGCTCGGGCATGCATGCATTAGGGCGTCGCGTGCGTTTTTGTGTGCATGTGTACGTGTGACTATTGCATGCATGCACGAGGTTGTAGTCCCTCACATTCACATGTTCATATTTCAAAGCTTTGTCAAAACGTTGCATGCAAAGTTTGCTCATTCGTTGTTCATGCATGCATTATTGCCGATATTAATACGTTGGTAAAGACAATTTCTTGCGTGCAATGCACGTGTACCTTACTAGTATGATATATCTACACACACTGCATATGTTACAAATTTTGTTTAAAATATTATCGACACATATTCCTTATCTATCTGCCACGCACCCCCCCCCCCAAAAAAACACATGCGAACCCACACACCATCTCTCTCTAGGTTTGTATCTCTCTCACACACACCCACGTAGGTGGTGTACGTACACGAAGAGAATAGGTGCACGCACGACGCACGTACTCACGTCTCTTTCCTAGCCACACCCGCGCGGGTACACGGCGGAGCTCATTTCTGTACGAGAAGGCAGCCCACTTGCTAATTTGTGAGCGTGTGGAGGTTGTTTACTTGATGGATGGTCGTGTACCACGCGTGCACGGAACAAAGTTTGACTTGACGCGTTGTCGCGTTATTATTAAAAATAGTTATATCGCTCAATGGCACGTACAGAATATAAACGATTGTTAATGAGAAAAAAGTAATCCGCTCGACTATATACAATAGAGCTTGCCTGCTGGGGTTGGTCTGTCTTCACGCTCTCTCACACAAGACCGCGGTGGCCTTTCTCTCTCTCTCTCTCTCTCACCGCTGGTCACTGAATCCGGCCCGATCCCGTCCGCTGGCGGAAAGGGAGGACGTGCATCGTTGCTTCGTTCGACGGCGTCGAGGCAGCACATACCGATCTGCGGTACTTGCCATTCTCTCTGACCAAGCTCCGGCGCGGCAGGGGAGATCCCGCCCGCGCGCGGCCTCCTAGTTACATCCCGACTACCCCCAGGTATAGCTTCCTCCCCTCCGACCTTGCTCCACAGCCCATCTTCCCACGTCGCTGCATGTGGAAAATCCTGCATGTGGATCTTCCCTAGTTATTTGCACAAAACGTAGCTCGGCCGGCGTACTTTCCATGTTGCAATCTCGTCCTCACACCCTTTTTAGATAAACAACCGTTCTTTTTTGTCGGTGTATGTGTCTTCAACTATTATTGGCCAATAATTGTTTTTTTTCTACCTCTTTTGCAAACAGGGCTATCCATTACACCTCGTTGAAATTGCGACCTTTTGGTGAACTGCACAAACACTTTTTTCTCAGGAGTGTTTTGTGCAGTTTTGCTGAAATGTCACACGGGCGACGTTTCTGCATTTCAGTGGGACTGCACAAAGGGAGATTGGTTTTTCCCTATCCTCCTCAACCAACTCCGAGGGTAATCTTCTCCAACTATTTGCTTAATCTTCTCCTACTAGTTAGTCTTAAGAGAGACTACAAAGGTGACCGGCTTCTATTTGTGTGTTTATTGTTTCATCAACAATCCTTTATTATTGTAATCATACTTACTCAATATCTTTGGAACAGGGACGCTCAGCTCTAATTTAGTGCATCTGCACAAAATGATCGGAATGTTCCATGCTCCTGACAGCTACTTTTTTTCCAACATGTCTTGTTGATTTAGACAGAGCTGCGGGAGAGTTGCTCCCAATGAAAGCATGGATCAATTTTCATTTTTTCTTTTTAACACTTTCTCACAACTTTGTCTTCAGTTGTAATGTAAATATTAGCTCTGATCTCCTAATCATTGAGATGTATTAGCAAGGAAGTTACTTTTTTATTTTTTGCGAAAGAGCATGGATGTTAGTTTCCTTTCTATTTGATTGATGTTGTAACCAGACAACCTTCCAGCTGGCAAGACTCATGAAACAAAAGCTGAAAGCTTCAAAGCATTGTACAATTTCATGTCGCTGGAAAATTATGTGTACGTCAATTATGTAAACAAATGCTGGAAACTTGATAACATTGCCAGAAGCCATTCAGCATCCGGATCCATGTGACATGCACCAAATAATGCACAACCACATGGGAGACACAGCCTGGTCATCGCGCCGCACCAATAGTGAGCAGTCAAATCATAAGTCCCACCTTTCCCACAGTAAGTTGCTCGAACGAAGCAACCATCAATACACTCTTCTTTGAATCTGCTCCTACTAACCAAGTGCGCATATGGCATGTCGGTAAACATGCTTTCTCTTGGCATATCACTGACATGTGGGACCGGAGTGTGAGCAAACCGATCTCAATTGACGGCAAAATGGCCAACCCGCCGCTCCTTGAGAGATACGAGGAGCAAGAACATAGACGGGCTAGGTTTCGCACGGAGGCCAAGAAATATTAGAGCATGGTTGATCGATGCCATCATTACATGTTCGATGTTTTTTGAATAGTACCACTTCATTGGGCTGCCATTTTCCGCACTTCTCCGGAATAAATGTGTACTTTATCACAGATTAAAATAAAATAAGAGTGCAGATGCTCCACCATGCGGTTCCTAGTACCTGGATACTACTAGTAAGTAGTACTACTTGTACTACTAAACTTTGCGCTTGGCTCTTTGCCTCTTCGGGAAGTCGAACAATGATGGTACTACAGTGTATGCCTCTGGCAATCTGACACCGAGTAAACTGCTACACGTCCACCGCCTGGCGAGGGAGAGGTTGCATTAGTCAAAAGCTTCTCCTCGTCCTGTGAGCCACCGCGTTTGTGGTAGACAGAGAGGGCGTAGTATAATAAGCAAGCTTCACCTCGGCCTGCAAGCTTCTCCTCGTTCTACGAGTTGACGGGACACATAAAAGTAGTGCTAGTCCATACTATCTCCTTTCCGGTTAATATGGCTTATTTTTTGGCGGGTAAATGAGAGACTTTATTCATATAAAACTATTCTTAGGACAATCAGCCATGAGACTGGTCACCAGGAAGCTAGGTGTTTCATCAAGCCAGCTCTCGTTCACATTCAAAGTGCAAGCACGCTTCGCACAAAGATGCGCCGGAAGGTTTGCTGACCTGTTTACATGCTGAATAACAAAAGAAGAGAAATTATTACCGAGCTCTCGTATTTCTAACAGGATAGGAGCCAGAATTAAGCGAGAATTATGGCGACTGTTCTAGAGTGTCACCAACTCCATGCGATCAGCTTCCATTATCACATGCGAGAACCCTCGAAGAGAAGCAAATGTGTTGAAAATTGCTTTATCACAAATTAAAATAAAATAAGAGTGCAGACGCTTCACCATGCGGTTCCTTGTAGTACCTGTATGGTACTAGTACTAGTAGTACATAATACTCGTAGTACTACTAGTAAACCTTGCGCTTGGCTCTTCGCGTCTTCGGGAAGTCGAACAATGATGGTACTACAGTGTATGCTTCTGGCAATCTGACACCGAATTAACTGTTGCACGTCCACCGCCTGAGCGAGGGAGAGCTTGCATTAGTCAAAAGTTTCTCCTCGTCCCGCAAGCTTCTCCTCGTCCTGCAAGCTTCTCCTCGTTCTGAAAGTTGACGGGACACAACAAAGTAATGCTAGTCCATACTGCCTCCTTTCCGGTTAATATGGCTTAATTTGAAACGAGATAAATACAGTGGCGGTCACTGTATATTTGTAAAAATACAGTCAGTGGACTTCATAATATGCTCATTGCGGTCAATATAATAAATTTTCCGGTGTTTATACGGTCACTAGCTCACCCTGGCTGAGTATGTGCGTGCATGCACGTGTAGGTTGAGCACTTGACCGTGAGCATGTGTGTTCCGTCATGTGCTCGGGCATGCATGAATTAGGGCGTCGCGTGCGTTTTTGTGTGCATGTGTACGTGTGACTATTGCATGCATGCACGAGGTTGTAGTCCCTCACATTCACATGTTCATATTTCAAAGCTTTGTCAAAACGTTGCATGCAAAGTTTGCTCATTCGTTGTTCATGCATGCATTATTGCCGATATTAATACGTTGGTAAAGACAATTTCTTGGGAAATGAGAGACTTATTCATATAAAATATTCTTAGGACAATCAGCCATGAGACTGGTCACCAGGAAGCTAGGTGTTTCATCAAGCCAGCTCTCGTTCACATTCAAAGTGCAAGCACGCTTCGCACAAAGATGCGCCGGAGGTTTGCTGACCTGTTACATGCTGAATAACAAAAAGAAGAAGAAATTATTACCGAGCTCTCGTATTTCTAACGATAGGAGCCCGAATTAAGCGAGAATTATGGCGACTGTTCCTAGAGTGTCACCAACTCCATGCGATCAGATTCCATTATCACATGCGAGAACCCTCGAAGAGAAGCAAATGTGTTGAAAATGCTTTTTCAAAAATTAAAATAAAATAAGAGTGCAGACGCTTCACCATGCGGTTCTTGTAGTACCTGTATGGTATCAGTACTAGTGACATAATACTCGTAGTAATACTAGTAACCTTGCGCTTGGCTCTTCGCGTCTTCGGGAAGTCGAACAATGATGGTACTACAGTGTATGCTTTGGCAATCTGACACCGAATTAACTGTTGCACGTCCACCGCCTGAGCGAGGGAGAGCTTGCATAGTCAAAAGTTTCTCCTCGTCCCGCAGCATTCTCCTGTCCTGCAAGCTTCTCCTCGTTCTGAAAGTTGACGGGACACAACAAGTAATGCTAGTCCATAGCCTCCTTTCCGGTTAATATGGCTTAATTGAAACGAGATAAATACAGGGCTGGTCACTGTATATTTGTAAAAATACAGTCAGTGGACTCATAATATGCTCATTGCGGTCAATATAATAAATTTCGGTTGTTTTATACGGTACTAGCTCACCTGGCTGAGTGTGGTGCATGCACGTGTAGGTTGAGCACTTGACCGGAGCAGTTGTGTTCCGTCATGTGCTTGGGCATGCATGCAATTAGGGCGTGCGTGCGTTTTTGTGTGCATGTGTACGTGTGACTATTGCATGCATGCACGAGGTTGTAGTCCCTCACATTCACAATGTTCAATTTCAAAGCTTTGTCAAACGTTGCATGCAAAGTTTGCTCATTCGTTTGTTCATGCATGCATTATTGCCGATATTAATACGTTGGTAAAGACAATTTCTTGCGTGCATGCATGTGTACCTTACTAGTATGATATATCTACACACACTGCATATGTTACAAATTTTTTTAAAATATCATCGACACATATTCCTTGTATCGCCAGCACCTGCCCCCCCCCCCCCCCAAAAAACACTTGCGAACCCACACACCATCTCTATCTAGGTTTGTATCTCTCTCACACACACCCACGTAGGTGGTGTACGTACACGAAGAGAAAGGTGCACGCACGAAGCACGTACTCACGTCTCTTTCCTGCCACACCCGCGGGGGTACACGGCGGGAGCTCATTTCTGTACGAGAAGGCACCACTTGCTAATTTGTGGCGTGCGGAGGTTGTTACTTGATGGATGGTCGTGTACCAGCGTGCAAGAAACAAATTGACTTGACGCGTGTTGTCGCGTTATTATTAAAAATAGTTATATCGCTCAATGGCACGTACAGAATATAAACGATTGTTATCGAGAAAAAAATAATCCGCTCGACTAACAATAGAGCTTGCCTGTGGGGTTGGTCTGTCTTCACGCTCTCTCACACAGACCGCGGTGGCCTTTCTTCTCTCTCTCTCCACCGTGGTCACTGAATCCGGCCCGATCCCGTCGCTGGCGGAAAGGGAGGACGTGCATCGTTGCTTCGTTCGACGCCGTCGAGGCAGCACGTTCCGATCTGCGGTACCTGCGTTCTCTCTGACCAAGCTCCGGCGCGGCAGGGGAGATCCCGCCCGCACGCGGCCTCCTAGTTACATCCCGACTACCCCCAGGTACAGCCTTCTCCCCTCCGACCTTGCTCCACAGCCCATCTTCCCACGTCGCTGCATGTGGAAAATCCTGCATGTGGATCTTCCTAGTTATTTGCCAAAACATAGCTCGGCCGGCGACTTTCCATGTTTGCAATCTCGTCCTCACACCCTTTTTAGATAAACAAACGTTTTTTTGTCGAGTATGTGTCTTCAACTATTATTGGCCAATAATTGTTTTCTTTCTACCTCTTTTGCAAACAGGGCTATCCATTTCACCTCGTTGCTATTGCGACCTTTTGGTGAACTGCACAAATCACTTTTTCTCAGAGTGTTTGTGCAGTTTTGCTGAATGTCACACGGGCGACGTTTCTACATTTCAGTGGACTGACAAAGGGAGATTGGTTTTTCTCATCCTCCTCAACCACACTCCGAGGGTAATCTTCTCCAACATTTGCTTAATCTTCTCCAACTAGTTTAGTCTAAAGAGAGACTATAAAGGTGACCGGCTTCTATTTGTGTGTTTATTGTTTCATCAACAATCCTTTTTTATTGTAATCACACTTACTCAATATCTTTGGAACAGGGACGCTCAGCTCTAATTTAGTGGATGCACAAAATGATCGGAATGTTCCATGCTCCTGACAGCTACTTTTTTTCCAACATGTCTTGTTGATTTAGACAGAGCTAGGGAGAGTGCTACCAATGAAAGCATGGATCAATTTTCATTTTTCTTTTAAACAATTTCTCACAACTTTATCTTCAGTTGTAATGTAAATATTAGCTCTGATCTGCTAATCATTGAGATGCATTAGCAAGGAAGTTACTTTTTATTTTTTGCGAAAGAGCATGGATGTTAGTTCCTTTCTATTTGATTGATGTTGTAACCAGACAACCTTCCAGCTGCAAGACTCATGAAACAAAAGATGAAGCTTCAAAGCATTGTAACAATGTCATGTCGCTGGAAAATTATGTGTACGTCAATATGTAAACAAATGCTGGAGCTTGATAACATTGCCAGAAGCCATTCAGCATCCGGATCCATGTGACATGAACCAAATAATGCACAACCACATGGGAGACTCTGCTGGTCACGCGCCGCACCATAGTGAGCAGTAGTATGAGCAGTCAAATCATAAGCCCCACCTTACCCACAGTAAGTTGCTCGACGAAAGCAATCATCAATACACTCTTCTTTGAATCTGCTCTACTAACCAAGCTGGCATATGGCATGTCGGTAAACACGCTTTTCTGGCAATTCACTAACATGTGGGACCGGAGTGGGAGCAACCGATCTCAATTGACGGCAAAATGGCCAACCCGCCGCTCCTTGAGAGATACGAGGAGCAAGACACAGACGGGCTAGGTTTCGCACGGAGGCCAAGAAATACTAGAGCATGGTTGATCGATGCCATCATTACATGTTCGATGTTTTTTTTGATAGTACCCTTCATTGGGCTGGCCATTTTCCGCACTTCTCCGGAACAAATGTGTACTTATCACAGATTAAAAAAAATAAGAGTCAGATGCTCCACCATGCGGTTCCTGTTACCTGGATACTACTAGTAAGTAGTAACTTGTATACTAAACTTGCGCTTTGCTCTTCGCCTCTTCGGGAAGTCGTACAATGATGGTACTACAGGTATGCTCCTGGCAATCTGACACCGAAATGACTGCTGCACGTCCACCGCCTGGCGAGGGAGAGGTTGCATTAGTCAAAAGCTTCTCCTCGTCCGCGCGCCACCGCGCTTGAGGTAGACAGAGAGGGCGTAGTATAATAAGCAAGCTTCACCTCGTCCTGCAAGCTTCTCCTCGTTCTACGAGTTGACGGGACACATAAAAGTAGTGCTAGTCCGTAATATTCCCGTTCGGTAATAGGCTTATTTTTTGGCGGGTAAATGGAGAGACTTATTCATATAAAAGCATTCTTAGGACAATCAGCCAAGAGACTGGTCACCAGGAAGCTAGGTGTTTCATCAAGCCAGCTCTCGGGTCACATTCAAAGTGCAAGAACGCTTCGCACAAAGATGCCGCGGAAGGTTTGCTGACCTGTTTACATGCTGAATAACAAAAGAAGAGAAATTATTCTGAGCTCTCGTATTTCTAAACAGGATAGGAGCCAGAATTAAGCGAGAATTATGGCGACTATTCCAGAGTGTCACCAACTCCATGGACCAGTTCATTATCACATGCGAGAACCATGAAGAGAAGCAAGTGTTGAAAATTACTTTATCACAGATTAAAATAAAATAAGAGTGCAGACGCTTCACCATGCGGTTCCTTGTAGTACCTGGTGGTATAGTACTAGTAGTACGTAATACTGTAAGTACTACTAGTAAACCTTGCGCTTGGCTCTTCGCGTTTCGGGAAGTCGAACATGATGTGTACTACAGTGTTACTTCTGGCAATCTGACACAGAATTAACTGTTGCACATCCACCGCTGATGCGAGGGAGAGTTGCATTAGTCAAAAGTTTCTCCTCGTCCCGCAAGCTTCTCCCGTTCTGCAAGCTTCTCCTCGTTCGAAAGTTGACAGCAAAACAAAGTAATGCTAGTCCATACTGCCTCCTTTTCCGGTTAATATGTCTTAATTTGAAACGAGATAAATACAGTGGCGGTCACTGATATTTGTAAAAATACAGTAGTGGACTTCATAATACGCTCATTGCGGTCAATATAATACATTTTCCGGGTTTTATACGGTCACTAGCTCACCCTGGCTGAGTACGTGTGTGCATGCACGTGTAGGTTGAGCACTTGACCGTGAGCAATGTGTGTCCGTCGTGTGCGGGGCATGCATGCATTGGGCGTCGCGTGCGTTTTTGTGTGCATGTGTACGTGTAGATATGCATGCATGCACAGTTGTAGTCCCTCACATCACATTTTATATTTAAAGCATTGTCAAAACGGTGCATGCAAGTTTGCTCATTCGTTGTTCATGCATGCAATATGCCGATATTAATACGTTGTAAGACGATTCTTACGTGCAATGCACGTGTACCTTACTAGTATGATATATCTAACACACACTGCATATGTTACAAATTTGTTTGAAATATCATCGACACATATTCCTTGTCTATCTGCCACGACCCCCCCCCCCCCCCAAAAAAAACTCGCGAAACCCACACCCATCTCTCTCTAGGTTTGTATGTCTCACCACAACCCACGTAGTGGTGTACGTACACGAAGAGAATAGGTGACGCACGACGCACGTACTCACGTCTCTTTCTAGCCACACCCGGCGGGTACACGGCGGAGCTCATTTCTGTACGAGAAGGCAGCCCACTTGCTAATTTGTGAGCGTGTGGCAGTGTTTACTTGATGGAAGGTCGTGTACACGCGTGACAAAACAAATTTTGACTTGACGCGTTTGGCGTTATTATTAAAAATAGTTATATCGCTCAATGGCACGTACAGAATATAAACGATTGTTACGAGAAAATAATAATCCGCTCCATATATACAATAGAGCTTGCCTGCTGGGGTTGGTCTGTCTTCCGCTCTCTCACACAAGAACGCAGTGGCCTTTCTCTCTCTCTCTCACCGCTGGTCACTGAATCCGGCCCGATCCCGTCCGCTGGCGGAAATGGGAGTGCATCGTTGCTTCGTTCGATGGTCGAGGCAGCACGTCCCGATGCGGTACCTGCCGTTCTCTGACCAAGCTACGGCGTGGCAGGGGAGATCCCGCCCTCCCGTGGCTCCCTAGTAACGTCCGACAACCCCAGGTACAAGCTTCCTCCCCTGCCTTGCTCCCAAGCCCATCTTCCCATGTCGCTGCATGTGGAAAATCCTGCATGTGGATCTTCCTAGTTATTTGCCCAAAAAGTAGCTCGGGCGGCGTACTTTCCATGTTGCAATCTCGTCCTCACATCCTTTTATATAAACAACCATTCTTTTTGCTGGCTTATGTGCTTCAAATTATTGGCCAATAATTGTTTTCTTTCTACCTCTTTTGCAAACAGGGCTATCCATTTCACACCTGTTGCTATTGCGACCTTTGGTGAACTGCACAAATTACTTTTTCTCAGAGTGTTTTGTGCAGTTTTGCTGAAATGTCACACGGGGGACGTTTCTACATTACAGTGGGACTGCACAAAGGGATATTGGTTTTTTCATCTCCCTCAGCAACTCCGAGGTAATCTTCTCCAACTATTTGCTTAATTTCTCCAACTAGTTAATCTAAGAGAGACTACAAAGGTGAGGCTTCTATTTGTGTGTTGTGTTTATTTTCATCAACAATCCTTATTTATGTAATCACACTTATTCAATTCTTTGGAACAGGGACGCCTAGCTCTTTTAGTGGATCTGCACAAAATGATCGGAAAGTTCCATGCTCCCTGAACACTACTTTTTTCCAACATGTCTTGTGATTAGACAGAGTGCGGGAGAGTTGCGCCAATGAAAGCATGGATAATTTTCATTTTTTTTTTAACACCTTCTCACAACTTTGTTCAGTTGTAATGTATATTAGCTGATGCGCTAATCATTGAGATGCATTAGCAAGGAAGTATACTTTTATTTTTTGCGAAAGAGCATGGATGTTAGTTTCCTTTCATTGATGTGTGTTAACCAAACAACCTTCCAGCTGGCAAGACCTCAAGAAACAAAAGCTGAAAGCTTCAAAGCATTGTACCATTTCATGTCCCTGGAAAATTATGTGTAAGTCAATTATGTAACACAAATGCTGGAAGTTGATTACATTGCCAGAAGCCATTCAGCATCCGGATCATGTGACATCATCAAATAAGCACAAACCACATGGGAGACTCAGCCTGGTAGTCGCGCCGCACCAATAGTGAGCAGTAGTACAAGTAATGGAGTCAAATCATAGCCCCACCTTCCCACAGTAAGTTGCTCGAACGAAGCAAACATCAATACACTTCTTTGAATCCGCTCCTACTAACCAAGTGCGCATTAGGCATGTGGTTAACACCGCTTTCACTTGGTATATCACTGACATGTGGGACGGAGTGTGAGCAAACCGATCTCATTGACGGCAAAATGGCCACCCGCCGTCTCTTGAGAGATACGAGAGCAGAGCAGAAACAGACGGGAGGTTTCGCACGAGGCCAGAAATATTAGAGCATGGTTGATCGATCATCATACATGTTCGATGTTTTTTGAATAGTACCACTCATTGGGCTGCCATTTCCGCACTTCTACGGAAAAAATGTGTACTTTATCACAGATTAAATAAAATAAGAGTGCAGATGGCCACCCTGCGTTCCTAGTACCTAGATACTACTATAGTAGTAGTACATAGTGACTAGTAACTTGCTTGGCTACTTGCCGTCTTCGGGAAGTCGAACATGATGGTACTACGGTGTATGCCTTGGCAATCTGACACATCATCCCGATGATGTTTACTGATTGAAATTGACGTGCTCTCATTTGCCTTGCATTAGGGATTCGTAAAAGTTCCACTCTGTCCGCGCTGCACCGCTTGTGCTAGACAGACGGGTGCGTTTCAATAATATAGCAAGCTTCCACCCCCCTGTCCCTGCGGCCAACGCGCTTGTGTAGACAGAAGAGGCGCTAGTCTATAATAGAGTTCACCTCGTCCTGCAAGCTCTCCTCGTTCTAAGAGTTGACGGGACACAAAAAGTAGTGCTAGTCGTACTACTCCTTCCGGTTAATATGACTTATTTTTTGGGCGGGTAAATAGAGACTTTATATATAAAAGCATTTTAGGACAATCAGCCAGAGATGGTCACCAGGAAGCTAGGTGTTTCATCAAGCCAGCTCTCGGTCACATTAAAGTGCAAGCACGCTTCACACAAAGATGCGCCGGAGGTTTGCTGACCTGTTTACATGCTGAATAACAAAAAGAGAGAAATTATTTGAGCTCTCGTATTTCTAACAGGATAGGAGCCAGAATTAAGCGAGAATTAGTGGCGACTGTTCCAGAGTGTCACCACCTCCATGCGATCGCTTCCATTATCACATTCCGAGAACCCTCGAAGAGAAGCAAATGTGTTGAAAATTGCTTTATCACAGATTAAAATAAAATAAGAGTGCAGACGCTTCACCATGCGGTTCCTGTAGTACCTGTATGGTACTAGTACTAGTAGTACGTAATACTCGTAGTACTACTAGTAAACCTTGCGCTTGGCTCTTCGCGTCTTGGGAAGTCGAACAATGATGTGGTACTACAGTGTAATCTCTGGCAATCTGACACCGAATTAACTGTTGCACGTCCACCGCCTGAGCGAGGGAGAGCTTGCATTAGTCAAAAGTTTCTCCTGTCCCGCAATCTCTCCTCGTCCTGCAAGCTTCTCCTCGTTCTGAAAGTTGAGGGACACACAAAGTAATGCTAGTCCATACTGGCTCCTTTCCGGTTAATATGGCTTAATTTGAAACGAGATAAATTCAGTGGGGTCACTGTATATTGTAAAAAATACAGTCAGTGGACTTCATAATACGCTCATTGCGGTCAATAAATACATTTCCTGGTTTATACGGTCACTAGCCTCCCTGGCTGAGTACGTGTTGCATGCACGTGTAGGTTGAGCACTTGACCGTGAGCATGTGTGTTCCGTCATGTGCTCGGGCATGCATGCATTAGGGCGTCGCGTGCGTTTTTGTGTGCATGTGTACGTGTGACTATTGCATGCATGCCACACGAGGTTGTATCCCTCACATTCACATTTCATATTTCAAAGCTTTGTCAAACGTTGCATGCAAAGTTTGTCTTCGTTGTTCATGCATGCATATTGCCGATATTAATACGTTGGTAAAGACAATTTCTTGCGTGCAATGCACGGTGTACCTTACTAGTATGATATATCTACACACACTGCATATGTTACAAATTTGTTTAAAATATCATCGACACTATCCTTGTCTATCTGCCACGCACCCCCCCCCCCAAAAAAAACACTCGGAACCCACACAAACCATCTCTCTCTAGGTTTGTATCTCTCACACACACCCACGTAGGTGGTGTAGTACACGAAGAGAATAGGTGCAAGCACGACGCACGTACTCACGTCTCTTTCCTAGCCACACCCGCGCGGGTACACGGCGGAGCTCATTTCTGTACGAGAAGGCAGCCCACTTGCTAATTTGTGAGCGTGTGGCGGGTTGTTTACTTGATGGAAGGTCGTGTAACGCAGTGCACGAACAAATTTGACTTGACGCGTTTGGCGCGTATTTAAAAATAGTTATACATCAATGGCACGACAGAAGATAAACATTGTATCGAGAAAAAAAAATCCGCTCCACTATATACAATGAGTTGCCTGCTGGGGTTGGTCTGTCTTCACGCTCTCTACACAAGACCGCGTGTGCCTTTCTCTCTCTCTCTCACCCATGGTCATGAATCCGGCCCGATCCCGTCGCTGGCGGAAAATGGAGGATGTGCATCGTTGCTTCGTTCGATGGCGTCGAGGCAGCACGTCCCGATCTGCGGTACCTGCCGTTCTCTCGACCAAGCTACGGCGTGGCAGGGGAGATCCCGCCCTCCCGTGGCCTCCTAGTAAATCCCGACAACCCCAGGTACAGCTTCCTCCCCTCCGGCCTTGCTCCACAGCCCATCTTCCCATCGTCGCTGCATGTGGAAAATCCTGCATGTGGTTTCCTAGTATTTGCCCAAAACGTAGCTCGGCCGGCGTACTTTCCATGTTGCAATCTGTCCCACACCTTTTTTATAAAACAACCATTCTTTTTTGTCGGCGGTATGTGCTTCAACTATTATGGCCAATAATTGTTTTCTTCTCACCTCTTTTGCAAACAGGGCTATCCATTTCACCTGTTGCTATTGCGACCTTTTGGTGAACTGCCCAAATCACTTTTTTTCTCAGGAGTGTTTGTGCAGTTTTGCGTGAAATGTCACACGGGCGACGTTTTATCTACAGTGGGACTGCACAAAGGGATATTGGTGTTTCTTATCCTCCTCAGCCAACTCCGAGGCTATATCTTCTCCAACTATTTGCTTAATTGTTCTCCAACTAGTTAGTCTTAAGAGAGACTACAAAGGTGACCGGCTTCTATTTGTGTGTTATTGTTTCATCAACAATCCTTTATTATGTAATCACACTTATTCAATATCTTTGGAACAGGGACGCTCAGCTCTATTTTAGTGGATCTGCACAAAATGATCGGAAGTTCCATGCTCCTGACAGCTACTTTTTTCCAACATGTCTTGTTGATTTAGACAGAGCTGCGGGAGAGTTGCTGCCAATGAAAGCATGGATCAATTTCATTTTTCTTTTAACACCTTCTCACAACTTGTCTTCAGTGTAATGTAAATATTAGCTCTGATCTGCTGAATCATGAGATGCATTAGCAAGGAAGTTACTTTTATTTTTTGCGAAAGAGCATGGATGTTAGTTTCCTTTCTATTTGATTGATGTTGTAACCAAGACAACCTTCCAGCTGGCAGACTCATGAAACAAAAGCTGAAAGCTCAAAAGCATTGTACAATTCATGTCCGCTGTGGAAAATTATGTGTACGTCAATTATGTAAAAAAAATGCTGGAAGCTTGATAACATTGCCAGAAGCCATTCAGCATCCGGATCCATGTGACATCATCAAATAATGCAACAACCACATGGGAGACTCAGCCTGGTCGTCGCGCCGCACAATAGTGAGCAGTGTAGTATGAGTAGTCAAAATCAAGCCCCACTTCCCACAGTAAGTTGCTCGAACGAAGCAACCATCAATACACTCTTCTTTGAATCCGCTCCTACTAACCAAGTGCGCATATGGGCATGTCGTTAAACACGCTTTCACTTGAATATCACTGACATGTGGGACCGGAGGGAGTGGAAAACCGATCTCAATGACGGCAAAATGGCCAACCCGCCGCTCCTTGAGAGATCGAGGAGCGAGAACACAGACGGGCTAGGTGTTCGCACGGAGGCCAAGGAATATTTAGAGCATGGTTGATCGATGTATCAACATTACTGTTTCGATGTTTTGAATAGTACCACTTCATTGGGCTGCCATTTTCCGCACTTCTACGAATAAAATGTGTACTATCACAGATTAAAATAAA
This sequence comes from Thinopyrum elongatum, assembly GCA_011799875.1. Taxonomy (NCBI): domain Eukaryota; kingdom Viridiplantae; phylum Streptophyta; class Magnoliopsida; order Poales; family Poaceae; genus Thinopyrum; species Thinopyrum elongatum. The sequence continues at coordinate 7,433,754 of CM022298.1, forward strand.
ATAAGAGTGAGATGCGCCACCATGCGGTTCCTAGTACCTAGATATACTAGTAAGTAGTACTACTTGTACTAGTAAACCTTGCGCTTGGCTTTTCGCCTCTTCGGGAAGTCGAACAATGATGGTACTACAGTGTATGCCTCTGGCAATCTGACACGGAATGAACTGCTGCACGTCCACCGCCTGGCGGAGGGAGAGGTTGCATAGTCAAAAGCTTCACACTCGTCCTGCGAGCCACCGCGCTTGTGGTAGACAGAGAGGGCGTAGTATAATAAGCAAGCTTCACCTCGTCCTGCGAGCCACCGCGCTTGTGGTAGACAGAGAGGGCGTAGTATAATAAGCAAGCTTCACCTCGTCCTGCAAGCTTCTCCTCGTTGTACGAGTTGACGGGACACATAAAGTAGTGGCTAGTCCGTACTATCTCCTTTCCGGTTAATATGACTTATTTTTTGGCGGGGGTAAATAAGAGACTTTATTATAAAAAGCATTCTAGGACAATCAGCCAAGAGACTGGTCACCAAGGAAGCTAGGTGTTTCATCAAGCCAGCTCTCGGTCACATTTAAAGTGCAAGCACGCTTCACACAAAGATGCGCCGGAAGGTTTGCTGACCTGTTTACATGCTGAATAACAAAAGAAGAGAAATTATACTGAGCTCTCGTTATTTCTAACAGGATAGGAGCCAGAAAGAAGCGAGAATGTGGCGACTGTTCCAGAGTGTCACCACCTCCATGCGATCTGCTTCCATTATCACATCCGAGAACCCTCGAAGAGAAGCAAATGTGTTGAAAAATGCTTTATCACAGATTAAAAAAATAAGAGTGCAGACGCTTCACCATCGCGGTTCCTTGTAGTACCTGTATGGTACTAGTACTAGAGTACGTAATACTCGTAGTACTACTAGTAAACCTTGCGCTTGGCTCTTCGCGTTGGGAAGTCGAACAATGATGGTACTACAGTGTATGCTTCTGGCAATCTGACACCGAATTAACTGTTGCACGTCCACCGCTGAGCGAGGGGAGAGCTTGCATTAGTCAAAAAGTTTCTCCTTGTCCCGCAATCTTCTCCTCGTCCTGCAAGCTTCTCCTCGTTCTGAAAGTTGACGGGCCACAACAAAAGTAATGCTAGTCCATACTGGCTCCTTTCGGTTTTAAATGGCTTAATTTGAAACGAGATAAATACAGTGGTGGTCACTGTATATTTGTAAAAATACAGTCAGTGGACTTCATAATACGCTCATTGCGGTCAAATAATACATTTTCCTGTGTTTATACGGTCACTAGCTCACCTTGGCTGAGTACGTGTATGCAGACGTGTAGGTTGAGCACTTGACCGTGAGCATGTGTGTTCCGTCATGTGCTCGGGCATTGATGCATTAGGGCGTCGCGTGCGTTTTTGTGTGCATGGGTACGTGTGGATATTGCTGCATGACGAGGTTGTAGTCCCTCACATCACATGTTCATATTTCAAAGCTTGTCAAAACGTTGCATGCAAAGTTTGCTCTCATTAGTTGTTATGCATGCATTATTGCCGATATTAATACGTTGGTAAAGACATTTCTTGCGTGCAATGCACGGTGTACGCTTACAGTATGATATATCTACAACAGCATGCATATGTTACAAATTTTGTTTTAAAAATATCATCGACACCATATCTATGTCTATCTGCCACGCACCCCACCCCCCAAAAAAAAAAACACTCGCGAAACCCACAAACCATCTCTCTCTAGGTTGTATCTCTCTCACACACACCACGTAGGTGGTGTTGTATGTACACGAAGAGAAATTAGGTGCACGCACGACGCCACGTACTCCGTCTTTTCCTAGCCACACCCGCGCGGGTACACGGCGGAGCTCAGTTTCTGTACGAAAAAGGCAGCCCACTTGCTAATTTGTGACTCTGCGCGTGGCGGTTGTGTACTGATGGATGGTAGTTGTACCACGCGTGCACGAAACAAAGTTGACTTGACGCTTGGCGCCATGTCATATTAAAAATAGTTATATCAACTCAATGGCACATTACAGAATATAAATGATTTATCGAGAAAAAAGTAATCCGCTCCACTATATACAATAGAGCTTGCCTGCTGGGGTTGGTCGTCTTCACGCTCTCTCACACAAGACCGCGGTGGCCTTGTCTCTCTCCCTTCTCACCGTGGCACTCAATCCGGCCTGATCCCGTCCGCTGGTGGAAAGGGAGGGACGTTGCATCGTGCTTCGTTCGACGGCGGTCGAGGGGCAGCACGTTCCGATCTGCGGTACCTGCCGTTCTCTCGACCAAGCTCCGGAGCGGCAGGGGAGAACCCGCCGCGACGGCGGCTCCTAGTTAACACGACTACCCCCAGGTACAGCTTCCTCCCCTCCGGCCTTGCTCCACAGCCATCTTTCCACGTAGCTGCATGTGGAAAATTCCTTCATGTGGATTTCCAAGATTTGTGCCCAAAACGTAGCTCGGCCGGCGTAACTTTCCATGTTGCAATCAGTCTCCTACACCCTTTTTAGATAAACAACACCGTTCCTATTTTTGTCGGCAGTGTGTCTTCAACTATTATTGGCCAATATGTTTCTTTCTACGTCTTTTGCAAACAGGGCTATCCATTTCACCTCGTTGCTTATTGCAACTTTGGTGAACTGCACAATTCACTTTTTCTCAGGAGTGTTTGTGCAGTTTGCTGTAAGTCACACGGGCGACGTTCTACATTTCAGTGGGACTGCACAAAGGGAGATTGGTTTTTCTCTATCCTCCTCAACCAACTCCGGGCTAATCTTCTTCAACTATTTGCTAATCTTCACCAATAGTTAGTCTAAAGAGACTACAAAGGTGACGGCTTTATTGTGTGTTGTTATTGTTTCATTCAACACAATCCTTTATTTAAACCCACACCCCATCTCTCTAGGTTTGTATCTCTCTCACACACACCCACGTAGGTGGTGTGACGTACACGAAGAGAATAGGTGCACGCACGACGCACGTACTCACGTCTCTTTCTAGCCACACCCGCGCGGGTACACGGCGGAGTCATTTCTGTACGAGAAGGCAGCCCATTGCTAATTTGTGAGCGTGTGGAGGTTGTTTACTTGATGGATGGTCGTGTAACACGCGTGCACGGAACAAAGTTTGACTTGACGCGTTGTCGCGTTATTATTAAAAATAGTTATATCGCTCAATGGCACGTACAGATATAAACGATTGTTAATGAGAAAAAGTAATTCCGCTCGACTATATACAATAGAGCTTGCCTGCTGGGGTTGGTCTGTCTTCACGCTCTCTCACACAAGACGCGGGGGGCTTTCTCTCTCTCTCTCTCTCTCACCGCTGGTCACTGAATCCGGCCCGATCCCGTCCGCTGGCGGAAAGGGAGGACGTGCATCGTTGCTTCGTCGACGGCGTCGAGGCAGCAATACGATCTGCGGGTACTTGCCATTCTCTCTGACCAAGCTCCGGCGCGGCAGGGAGATCCGCCCCGCGCGCGGCCTCCTGTTACATCCCGACTACCCCAGGTATAGCTTCCTCCCCTCCGACCTTGCTCCACAGCCCATCTTCCCACGTCGCTGCATGTGGAAAATCCTGATGTGGATTTTCCCTAGTTATTTGCACAAAACGTAGCTGGCCGGCGTACTTTCCATGTTGCAATCTCGTCCTCACACCCTTTTAGATAAACAACCGTTCTTTTTGTCGGTGTATGTGTCTTCAACTATTATTGGCCAATAATGTTTTTTTTCTACCTCTTTTGCAAAACGGGCTATCCATTACACCTCGTTGAAATTGCGACCTTTTGGTGAACTGCACAAACACTTTTTCTCAGGAGTGTTTTGTGCAGTTTTGCTGAAATGTCACACGGGCGACGTTTCTGCATTTCAGTGGAGCTGCACAAAGGGAGATTGGTTTTTTCCCTATCCTCCTCAACCAACTCCGAGGGTAATCTTCTCCAACTATTTGCTTAATCTTCTCCTACTAGTTAGTCTTAAGAGAGATACAAAGGTGACCGGCTTCTTTGTGTGGTTTATTGTTTCATCAACAATCCTTTATTATTGTAATCATACTTACTCAATATCTTTGGAACAGGGACGCTCAGCTCTAATTAGTGCATCTGCACAAAATGATCGGAATGTTCCATGCTCCTGACAGCTACTTTTTTTCCAACATGTCTTGTTGATTTAGACAGCTGCGGGAGAGTTGCTCCAATGAAAGCATGGATCAATTTTCATTTTCTTTTTTAACACTTTCTCACAACTTTGTCTTCAGTTGTTAATGTAAATATTAGCTCTGATTCCTAATCATTGAGATGTATTAGCAAGGAAGTTATTTTTTATTTTTTGCGAAAGAGCATGGATTTAGTTTCCTTTCTATTTGATGTGTTTGTAACCAGCAAACCTTCCAGCTGGCAAGACTCATGAAACAAAAGCTGAAGCTTCAAAGCATTGTACAATTTCATGTCGCTGGAAAATTATGTGTACGTCAATTATGTAAACAAATGCTGGAAACTTGAAACATGCGCAAGCCATTCAGCATCCGGATCCATGTGACATGCACCAAATAATGCACAACCACGGGAGACACAGCCTGGTCATCGCGCCGCACCAATATGAGCAGTCAAATCATAAGTCCCACCTTTCCCACAGTAGTTGCTCGAACGAAGCAACCATCAATACACTCTTCTTTGAATCTGCTCCTACTACCAAGTGCGCATATGGCTGTCGGTAAACATGCTTTCTCTTGGCATATCACTGACATGTGGGACCGGAGTGTGAGCAAACCGATCTCAATTGACGGCAAAATGGCCAACCCGCCGCTTTTGAGAGATACGAGGAGCAAGAACATAGACGGGCTAGGTTTCGCACGGAGGCCAAGAAATATTAGAGCATGGTGATCGATGCCATCATTACATGTTCGATGTTTTTTGAATAGTACCACTTCATTGGGCTGCCATTTTCCGCACTTCTCCGGAATAAATGTGTACATCACAGATTAAAATAAAAAAAGAGTGCAGATGCTCCACCATGCGGTTCCTAGTACCTGGATAATACTAGTAAGTAGTACTACTTGTACTACTAAACTTGCGCGCTTGGCTCTTTGCTCTTCGGGAAGTCGAACAATGATGGTACTACAGTGTATGCCTCTGGAATCTGACACCGAGTAAACTGCTACAGTCCCACCGCCTGGCGAGGGAGAGTTGCATTAGTCAAAAGCTTCTCCTCGTCCTGTGAGCCACCGCGTTTGTGGTAGACAGAGAGGGCGTAGTATAATAAGCAAGCTTCACCTCGGCTGCAAGCTTCTCCTCGTTCTACGAGTTGACGGGACACATAAAAGTAGTGCTAGTCCATACTATCTCCTTTCCGGTAATATGGCTTATTTTTTGGCGGGTAAATGAGAGACTTATTCATATAAAACTATTCTTAGGACAATCAGCCATGAGACTGGTCACCAGGAAGCTAGGTGTTTCATCAAGCCAGCTCTCGTTCACATTCAAAGTGCAAGCACGCTTCGCACAAAGATGCGCCGGAAGGTTTGCTGACCTGTTACATGCTGAATAACAAAAGAAGAGAAATTATTACCGAGCTCTCGTATTTCTAACGATAGGAGCCCGAATTAAGCGAGAATTATGGCGACTGTTCTAGAGTGTCACCAACTCCATGCGATCAGTTCCATTATCACATGCGAGAACCCTCGAAGAGAAGCAAATGTGTTGAAAATGCTTTTTCAAAAATTAAAATAAAATAAGAGTGCAGACGCTTCACCATGCGTTCCTTGTAGTACCTGTATGGTATCAGTACTAGTGACATAATACTCGTAGTATACTAGTAAACCTTGCGCTTGGCTCTTCGCGTCTTCGGGAAGTCGAACAATGATGGTACTACAGTGTATGCTTTGGCAATCTGACACCGAATTAACTGTTGCACGTCCACCGCCTGAGCGAGGGAGAGCTTGCATAGTCAAAAGTTTCTCCTTCGTCCCGCAATTTCCTGTCCTGCAAGCTTCTCCTCGTTCTGAAAGTTGACGGGACACAACAAGTAATGCTAGTCCATAAGCCTCCTTCCGGTTAAATAGGCTTAATTTGAAACGAGATAAATACAGTGGCGGTCACTGTATATTTGTAAAAATACAGTCAGTGGACTCATAATATGCTCATTGCGGTCAATATAATAAAATTTCCGGTGTTTATACGGTCACTAGCTCACCCTGGCTGAGTGTGCGTGCATGCACGTGTAGGTTGAGCACTTGACCGGAGCATTGTGTTCCGTCATGTGCTGGGCATGCATGAATTAGGGCGTGCGTGCGTTTTTGTGTGCATGTGTACGTGTGACTATTGCATGCATGCACGAGGTTGTAGTCCCTCACATTCACATGTTCATATTTCAAAGCTTTGTCAAACGTTGCATGCAAAGTTTGCTCATTCGTTGTTCATGCATGCATTATTGCCGATATTAATACGTTGGTAAAGACAATTTCTTGCGTGCCATGCATGTGTACCTTACTAGTATGATATATCTACACACACTGCATATGTTACAAATTGTTTTTTAAAATATCATCGACACATATTTCCTTGTCTATCGCCACGCACCTGCCCCCCCCCCCCCCCCCAAAAACACTTGCGAACCCACACACCATCTCTATCTAGGTTTGTATCTCTCTCACACACACCCACGTAGGTGGTGTACGTACACGAAGAGAATAGGTGCACGCACGACGCACGTACTCACGTCTCTTTCCTGGCCACACCCGCGCGGGTACACGGCGGAGCTCATTTCTGTACGAGAAGGCAGCCCACTTGCTAATTTGTGAGCGTGCGGAGGTTGTTTACTTGATGGATGGTCGTGTACCACGCGTGCACGAAACAAAGTTTGACTTGACGCGTTGTCGCGTTATTATTAAAAATAGTTATATCGCTCAATGGCACGTACAGAATATAAACGATTGTTATCGAGAAAAAACTAATCCGCTCGACTATATACAATAGAGCTTGCCTGCTGGGGTTGGTCTGTCTTCACGCTCTCTCACACAAGACCGCGGTGGCCTTTCTCTCTCTCTCTCTCACCGCTGGTCACTGAATCCGGCCCGATCCCGTCCGCTGGCGGAAAGGGAGGACGTGCATCGTTGCTTCGTTCGACGCCGTCGAGGCAGCACGTTCCGATCTGCGGTACCTGCCGTTCTCTCTGACCAAGCTCCGGCGCGGCAGGGGAGATCCCGCCCGCACGCGGCCTCCTAGTTACATCCCGACTACCCCCAGGTACAGCTTCCTCCCCTCCGACCTTGCTCCACAGCCCATCTTCCCACGTCGCTGCATGTGGAAAATCCTGCATGTGGATCTTCCCTAGTTATTTGCCCAAAACATAGCTCGGCCGGCGTACTTTCCATGTTGCAATCTCGTCCTCACACCCTTTTTAGATAAACAACCGTTCTTTTTTGTCGATGTATGTGTCTTCAACTATTATTGGCCAATAATTGTTTTCTTTCTACCTCTTTTGCAAACAGGGCTATCCATTTCACCTCGTTGCTATTGCGACCTTTTGGTGAACTGCACAAATCACTTTTTTCTCAGGAGTGTTTTGTGCAGTTTTGCTGAAATGTCACACGGGCGACGTTTCTACATTTCAGTGGGACTGCACAAAGGGAGATTGGTTTTTCTCTATCCTCCTCAACCAACTCCGAGGGTAATCTTCTCCAACTATTTGCTTAATCTTCTCCAACTAGTTAGTCTAAAGAGAGACTATAAAGGTGACCGGCTTCTATTTGTGTGTTTATTGTTTCATCAACAATCCTTTTATTATTGTAATCACACTTACTCAATATCTTTGGAACAGGGACGCTCAGCTCTAATTTAGTGGATTGCACAAAATGATCGGAATGTTCCATGCTCCTGACAGCTACTTTTTTTCCAACATGTCTTGTTGATTTAGACAGAGCTACGGGAGAGTTACTACCAATGAAAGCATGGATCAATTTTCATTTTTTCTTTTTAACACTTTCTCACAACTTTATCTTCAGTTGTAATGTAAATATTAGCTCTGATCTGCTAATCATTGAGATGCATTAGCAAGGAAGTTACTTTTTTATTTTTTGCGAAAGAGCATGGATGTTAGTTTCCTTTCTATTTGATTGATGTTGTAACCAGACAACCTTCCAGCTGGCAAGACTCATGAAACAAAAGCTGAAAGCTTCAAAGCATTGTACAATGTCATGTCGCTGGAAAATTATGCGTACGTCAATTATGTAAACAAATGCTGGAAGCTTGATAACATTGCCAGAAGCCATTCAGCATCCGGATCCATGTGACATGAACCAAATAATGCACAACCACATGGGAGACTCTGCCTGGTCGACGCGCCGCACCAATAGTGAGCAGTAGTAATGAGCAGTCAAATCATAAGCCCCACCTTACCCACAGTAAGTTGCTCGACCGAAGCAATCATCAATACACTCTTCTTTGAATCTGCTCCTACTAACCAAGTGTGCATATGGCATGTCGGTAAACACGCTTTCTCTTGGCAATTCACTAACATGTGGGACCGGAGTATGAGCAAACCGATCTCAATTGACGGCAAAATGGCCAACCCGCCGCTCCTTGAGAGATACGAGGAGCAAGACCACAGACGGGCTAGGTTTCGCACGGAGGCCAAGAAATACTAGAGCATGGTTGATCGATGCCATCATTACATGTTCGATGTTTTTTGAATAGTACCACTTCATTGGGCTGCCATTTTCCGCACTTCTCCGGAACAAATGTGTACTTTATCACAGATTAAAAAAAATAAGAGTGCAGATGCTCCACCATGCGGTTCCTAGTACCTGGATACTACTAGTAAGTAGTACTACTTGTACTACTAAACCTTGCGCTTGGCTCTTCGCCTCTTCGGGAATTCGTACAATGATGGTACTACAGTGTATGCCTCTGGCAATCTGACACCGAATGAACTGCTGCACGTCCACCGCCTGGCGAGGGAGAGGTTGCATTAGTCAAAAGCTTCTCCTCGTCCTGCGAGCCACCGCGCTTGAGGTAGACAGAGAGGGCGTAGTATAATAAGCAAGCTTCACCTCGTCCTGCAAGCTTCTCCTCGTTCTACGAGTTGACGGGACACATAAAAGTAGTGCTAGTCCGTACTATCTCCTTTCCGGTTAATATGGCTTATTTTTTTGGCGGGTAAATGAGAGACTTTATTCATATAAAAGCATTCTTAGGACAATCAGCCAAGAGACTGGTCACCAGGAAGCTAGGTGTTTCATCAAGCCAGCTCTCGGTCACATTCAAAGTGCAAGCACGCTTCGCACAAAGATGCGCCGGAAGGTTTGCTGACCTGTTTACATGCTGAATAACAAAAGAAGAGAAATTATTTCTGAGCTCTCGTATTTCTAACAGGATAGGAGCCAGAATTAAGCGAGAATTATGGCGACTATTCCAGAGTGTCACCAACTCCATGCGACCAGCTTCCATTATCACATGCGAGAACCATCGAAGAGAAGCAAATGTGTTGAAAATTACTTTATCACAGATTAAAATAAAATAAGAGTGCAGACGCTTCACCATGCGGTTCCTTGTAGTACCTGTATGGTACTAGTACTAGTAGTACGTAATACTCGTAGTACTACTAGTAAACCTTGCGCTTGGCTCTTCGCGTCTTCGGGAAGTCGAACAATGATGGTACTACAGTGTATACTTCTGGCAATCTGACACCGAATTAACTGTTGCACATCCACCGCCTGAGCGAGGGAGAGCTTGCATTAGTCAAAAGTTTCTCCTCGTCCCGCAAGCTTCTCCTCGTTCTGCAAGCTTCTCCTCGTTCTGAAAGTTGACAGGACAAAACAAAGTAATGCTAGTCCATACTGCCTCCTTTCCGGTTAATATGTCTTAATTTGAAACGAGATAAATACAGTGGCGGTCACTGTATATTTGTAAAAATACAGTCAGTGGACTTCATAATACGCTCATTGCGGTCAATATAATACATTTTCCGGTCTTTATACGGTCACTAGCTCACCCTGGCTGAGTACGTGTGTGCATGCACGTGTAGGTTGAGCACTTGACCGTGAGCATGTGTGTTCCGTCGTGTGCTCGGGCATGCATGCATTAGGGCGTCGCGTGCGTTTTTGTGTGCATGTGTACGTGTGACTATTGCATGCATGCACCAGGTTGTAGTCCCTCACATTCACATTTTCATATTTCAAAGCATTGTCAAAACGGTGCATGCAAGGTTTGCTCATTCGTTGTTCATGCATGCATTATTGCCGATATTAATACGTTCGTAAAGACGATTTCTTACGTGCAATGCACGTGTACCTTACTAGTATGATATATCTACACACACTGCATATGTTACAAATTTTGTTTGAAATATCATCGACACATATTCCTTGTCTATCTGCCACGCACCCCCCCCCCCCCAAAAAAACACTCGCGAACCCACACACCATCTCTCTCTAGGTTTGTATGTCTCACACACACCCACGTAGGTGGTGTACGTACACGAAGAGAATAGGTGCACGCACGACGCACGTACTCACGTCTCTTTCCTAGCCACACCCGCGCGGGTACACGGCGGAGCTCATTTCTGTACGAGAAGGCAGCCCACTTGCTAATTTGTGAGCGTGTGGCAGTTGTTTACTTGATGGAAGGTCGTGTACCACGCGTGCACAAAACAAATTTTGACTTGACGCGTTTGCGCGTTATTATTAAAAATAGTTATATCGCTCAATGGCACGTACAGAATATAAACGATTGTTATCGAGAAAATAATAATCCGCTCCACTATATACAATAGAGCTTGCCTGCTGGGGTTGGTCTGTCTTCACGCTCTCTCACACAAGAACGCAGTGGCCTTTCTCTCTCTCTCTCACCGCTGGTCACTGAATCCGGCCCGATCCCGTCCGCTGGCGGAAATGGAGGATGTGCATCGTTGCTTCGTTCGATGGCGTCGAGGCAGCACGTCCCGATCTGCGGTACCTGCCGTTCTCTCTGACCAAGCTACGGCGTGGCAGGGGAGATCCCGCCCTCCCGTGGCCTCCTAGTAACGTCCCGACAACCCCAGGTACAGCTTCCTCCCCTCCGGCCTTGCTCCACAGCCCATCTTCCCATGTCGCTGCATGTGGAAAATCCTGCATGTGGATCTTTCCTAGTTATTTGCCCAAAACGTAGCTCGGCCGGCGTACTTTCCATGTTGCAATCTCGTCCTCACATCCTTTTTATATAAACAACCATTCTTTTTCGTCGGCGTATGTGTCTTCAACTATTATTGGCCAATAATTGTTTTCTTTCTACCTCTTTTGCAAACAGGGCTATCCATTTCACCTTGTTGCTATTGCGACCTTTTGGTGAACTGCACAAATCACTTTTTTCTCAGGAGTGTTTTGTGCAGTTTTGCTGAAATGTCACACGGGCGACGTTTCTACATTACAGTGGGACTGCACAAAGGGATATTGGTTTTTCTCTATCCTCCTCAGCCAACTCCGAGGCTAATCTTCTCCAACTATTTGCTTAATTTTCTCCAACTAGTTAATCTTAAGAGAGACTACAAAGGTGACCGGCTTCTATTTGTGTGTTTATTGTTTCATCAACAATCCTTTATTATTGTAATCACACTTATTCAATATCTTTGGAACAGGGACGCTCAGCTCTATTTTAGTGGATCTGCACAAAATGATCGGAAAGTTCCATGCTCCTGACAGCTACTTTTTTCCAACATGTCTTGTTGATTTAGACAGAGCTGCGGGAGAGTTGCTGCCAATGAAAGCATGGATCAATTTTCATTTTTTCTTTTTAACACCTTCTCACAACTTTGTCTTCAGTTGTAATGTAAATATTAGCTCTGATCTGCTAATCATTGAGATGCATTAGCAAGGAAGTTACTTTTTTATTTTTTGCGAAAGAGCATGGATGTTAGTTTCCTTTCTATTTGATTGATGTTGTAACCAAACAACCTTCCAGCTGGCAAGACTCATGAAACAAAAGCTGAAAGCTTCAAAGCATTGTACAATTTCATGTCCCTGGAAAATTATGTGTACGTCAATTATGTAAACAAATGCTGGAAGCTTGATAACATTGCCAGAAGCCATTCAGCATCCGGATCCATGTGACATTCATCAAATAATGCACAACCACATGGGAGACTCAGCCTGGTAGTCGCGCCGCACCAATAGTGAGCAGTAGTAATGAGTAGTCAAATCATAAGCCCCACCTTTCCCACAGTAAGTTGCTCGAACGAAGCAACCATCAATACACTCTTCTTTGAATCCGCTCCTACTAACCAAGTGCGCATATGGCATGTCGTTAAACACGCTTTCACTTGGAATATCACTGACATGTGGGACCGGAGTGTGAGAAAACCGATCTCAATTGACGGCAAAATGGCCAACCCGCCGCTCCTTGAGAGATACGAGGAGCGAGAACACAGACGGGCTAGGTTTCGCACGGAGGCCAAGGAATATTAGAGCATGGTTGATCGATGTCATCATTACATGTTCGATGTTTTTTGAATAGTACCACTTCATTGGGCTGCCATTTTCCGCACTTCTACGGAATAAATGTGTACTTTATCACAGATTAAAATAAAATAAGAGTGCAGATGCGCCACCATGCGGTTCCTAGTACCTAGATACTACTAGTAAGTAGTACTACTTGTACTAGTAAACCTTGCGCTTGGCTCTTCGCCTCTTCGGGAAGTCGAACAATGATGGTACTACAGTGTATGCCTCTGGCAATCTGACACCGAATGAACTGCTGCACGTCCACCGCCTGGCGAGGGAGAGGTTGCATTAGTCAAAAGCTTCACCTCGTCCTGCGAGCCACCGCGCTTGTGGTAGACAGAGAGGGCGTAGTATAATAAGCAAGCTTCACCTCGTCCTGCGAGCCACCGCGCTTGTGGTAGACAGAGAGGGCGTAGTATAATAAGCAAGCTTCACCTCGTCCTGCAAGCTTCTCCTCGTTCTACGAGTTGACGGGACACATAAAAGTAGTGCTAGTCCGTACTATCTCCTTTCCGGTTAATATGACTTATTTTTTGGCGGGTAAATAAGAGACTTTATTCATATAAAAGCATTCTTAGGACAATCAGCCAAGAGACTGGTCACCAGGAAGCTAGGTGTTTCATCAAGCCAGCTCTCGGTCACATTTAAAGTGCAAGCACGCTTCACACAAAGATGCGCCGGAAGGTTTGCTGACCTGTTTACATGCTGAATAACAAAAGAAGAGAAATTATTACTGAGCTCTCGTATTTCTAACAGGATAGGAGCCAGAATTAAGCGAGAATTGTGGCGACTGTTCCAGAGTGTCACCACCTCCATGCGATCTGCTTCCATTATCACATCCGAGAACCCTCGAAGAGAAGCAAATGTGTTGAAAATTGCTTTATCACAGATTAAAATAAAATAAGAGTGCAGACGCTTCACCATCCGGTTCCTTGTAGTACCTGTATGGTACTAGTACTAGTAGTACGTAATACTCGTAGTACTACTAGTAAACCTTGCGCTTGGCTCTTCGCGTCTTTGGGAAGTCGAACAATGATGGTACTACAGTGTATGCTTCTGGCAATCTGACACCGAATTAACTGTTGCACGTCCACCGCCTGAGCGAGGGAGAGCTTGCATTAGTCAAAAGTTTCTCCTTGTCCCGCAATCTTCTCCTCGTCCTGCAAGCTTCTCCTCGTTCTGAAAGTTGACGGGACACAACAAAGTAATGCTAGTCCATACTGGCTCCTTTCCGGTTAATATGGCTTAATTTGAAACGAGATAAATACAGTGGTGGTCACTGTATATTTGTAAAAATACAGTCAGTGGACTTCATAATACGCTCATTGCGGTCAATATAATACATTTTCCTGTGTTTATACGGTCACTAGCTCACCTTGGCTGAGTACGTGTATGCATGCACGTGTAGGTTGAGCACTTGACCGTGAGCATGTGTGTTCCGTCATGTGCTCGGGCATGCATGCATTAGGGCGTCGCGTGCGTTTTTGTGTGCATGTGTACGTGTGACTATTGCATGCATGCACGAGGTTGTAGTCCCTCACATTCACATGTTCATATTTCAAAGCTTTGTCAAAACGTTGCATGCAAAGTTTGCTCATTCGTTGTTCATGCATGCATTATTGCCGATATTAATACGTTGGTAAAGACAATTTCTTGCGTGCAATGCACGTGTACCTTACTAGTATGATATATCTACACACACTGCATATGTTACAAATTTTGTTTAAAATATCATCGACACATATTCCTTGTCTATCTGCCACGCACCCCCCCCCCCAAAAAAAACACTCGCGAACCCACAAACCATCTCTCTCTAGGTTTGTATCTCTCTCACACACACCCACGTAGGTGGTGTATGTACACGAAGAGAATAGGTGCACGCACGACGCACGTACTCACGTCTCTTTCCTAGCCACACCCGCGCGGGTACACGGCGGAGCTCATTTCTGTACGAAAAGGCAGCCCACTTGCTAATTTGTGAGCGTGTGGCGGTTGTTTACTTGATGGATGGTCGTGTACCACGCGTGCACGAAACAAAGTTTGACTTGACGCGTTGGCGCGTCATTATAAAAAATAGTTATATCACTCAATGGCACATACAGAAGATAAACTATTGTTATCGAGAAAAAAATAATCCGCTCCACTATATACAATAGAGCTTGCCTGCTGGGGTTGGTCTGTCTTCACGCTCTCTCACACAAGACCGCGGTGGCCTTTCTCTCTCTCTCTCACCGCTGGTCATTGAATCCGGCCCGATCCCGTCCGCTGGCGGAAATGGAGGATGTGCATCGTTGCTTCGTTCGATGGCGTCGAGGCAGCACGTCCCGATCTGCGGTACCTGCCGTTCTCTCTGACCAAGCTCCGGCGTGGCAGGGGAGATCCCGCCCTCCCGTGGCCTCCTAGTAACATCCCGACAACCCCAGGTACAGCTTCCTCCCCTCCGGCCTTGCTCCACAGCCCATCTTCCCACGTCGCTGCATGTGGAAAATCCTGCATGTGGATCTTTCCTAGTTATTTGCCCAAAACGTAGCTCGGCCGGCGTACTTTCCATGTTGCAATCTCGTCCTCACACCCTTTTTATATAAACAACCATTCTTTTTTGTCGGCGTATGTGTCTTCAACTATTATTGGCCAATAATTGTTTTCTTTCTACCTCTTTTGCAAACAGGGCTATCCATTTCACCTCGTTGCTATTGCGACCTTTTGGTGAACTGCACAAATCACTTTTTTCTCAGGAGTGTTTTGTGCAGTTTTGCTGAAATGTCACACGGGCGACGTTTCTACATTTCAGTGGGACTGCACAAAGGGATATTGGTTTTTCTCTATCCTCCTCAGCCAACTCCGAGGCTAATCTTCTCCAACTATTTGCTTAATCTTCTCCAACTAGTTAGTCTTAAGAGAGACTACAAAGGTGACCGGCTTCTATTTGTGTGTTTATTGTTTCATCAACAATCCTTTATTATTGTAATCACACTTATTCAATATCTTTGGAACAGGGACGCTCAGCTCTATTTTAGTGGATCTGCACAAAATGATCGGAATGTTCCATGCTCCTGACAGCTACTTTTTTCCAACATGTCTTGTTGATTTAGACAGAGCTGCGGGAGAGTTGCTGCCAATGAAAGCATGGATCAATTTTCATTTTTTCTTTTTAACACCTTCTCACAACTTTGTCTTCAGTTGTAATGTAAATATTAGCTCTGATCTGCTAATCATTGAGATGCATTAGCAAGGAAGTTACTTTTTTATTTTTTGCGAAAGAGCATGGATGTTAGTTTCCTTTCTATTTGATTGATGTTGTAACCAGACAACCTTCCAGCTGGCAAGACTCATGAAACAAAAGCTGAAAGCTTCAAAGCATTGTACAATTTCATGTCGCTGGAAAATTATGTGTACGTCAATTATGTAAACAAATGCTGGAAGCTTGATAACATTGCCAGAAGCCATTCAGCATCCGGATCCATGTGACATGCATCAAATAATGCACAACCACATGGGAGACTCAGCCTGGTCGTCGCGCCGCACCAATAGTGAGCAGTAGTAATGAGTAGTCAAATCATAAGCCCCACCTTTCCCACAGTAAGTTGCTCGAACGAAGCAACCATCAATACACTCTTCTTTGAATCCGCTCCTACTAACCAAGTGCGCATATGGCATGTCGTTAAACACGCTTTCACTTGGAATATCACTGACATGTGGGACCGGAGTGTGAGAAAACCGATCTCAATTGACGGCAAAATGGCCAACCCGCCGCTCCTTGAGAGATACGAGGAGCGAGAACACAGACGGGCTAGGTTTCGCACGGAGGCCAAGGAATATTAGAGCATGGTTGATCGATGTCAACATTACATGTTCGATGTTTTTTGAATAGTACCACTTCATTGGGCTGCCATTTTCCGCACTTCTACGGAATAAATGTGTACTTTATCACAGATTAAAATAAAATAAGAGTGCAGATGCGCCACCATGCGGTTCCTAGTACCTAGATACTACTAGTAAGTAGTACTACTTGTACTAGTAAACCTTGCGCTTGGCTTTTCGCCTCTTCGGGAAGTCGAACAATGATGGTACTACAGTGTATGCCTCTGGCAATCTGACACCGAATGAACTGCTGCACGTCCACCGCCTGGCGAGGGAGAGGTTGCATTAGTCAAAAGCTTCACCTCGTCCTGCGAGCCACCGCGCTTGTGGTAGACAGAGAGGGCGTAGTATAATAAGCAAGCTTCACCTCGTCCTGCGAGCCACCGCGCTTGTGGTAGACAGAGAGGGCGTAGTATAATAAGCAAGCTTCACCTCGTCCTGCAAGCTTCTCCTCGTTCTACGAGTTGACGGGACACATAAAAGTAGTGCTAGTCCGTACTATCTCCTTTCCGGTTAATATGACTTATTTTTTGGCGGGTAAATAAGAGACTTTATTCATATAAAAGCATTCTTAGGACAATCAGCCAAGAGACTGGTCACCAGGAAGCTAGGTGTTTCATCAAGCCAGCTCTCGGTCACATTTAAAGTGCAAGCACGCTTCACACAAAGATGCGCCGGAAGGTTTGCTGACCTGTTTACATGCTGAATAACAAAAGAAGAGAAATTATTACTGAGCTCTCGTATTTCTAACAGGATAGGAGCCAGAATTAAGCGAGAATTGTGGCGACTGTTCCAGAGTGTCACCACCTCCATGCGATCTGCTTCCATTATCACATCCGAGAACCCTCGAAGAGAAGCAAATGTGTTGAAAATTGCTTTATCACAGATTAAAATAAAATAAGAGTGCAGACGCTTCACCATCCGGTTCCTTGTAGTACCTGTATGGTACTAGTACTAGTAGTACGTAATACTCGTAGTACTACTAGTAAACCTTGCGCTTGGCTCTTCGCGTCTTTGGGAAGTCGAACAATGATGGTACTACAGTGTATGCTTCTGGCAATCTGACACCGAATTAACTGTTGCACGTCCACCGCCTGAGCGAGGGAGAGCTTGCATTAGTCAAAAGTTTCTCCTTGTCCCGCAATCTTCTCCTCGTCCTGCAAGCTTCTCCTCGTTCTGAAAGTTGACGGGACACAACAAAGTAATGCTAGTCCATACTGGCTCCTTTCCGGTTAATATGGCTTAATTTGAAACGAGATAAATACAGTGGTGGTCACTGTATATTTGTAAAAATACAGTCAGTGGACTTCATAATACGCTCATTGCGGTCAATATAATACATTTTCCTGTGTTTATACGGTCACTAGCTCACCTTGGCTGAGTACGTGTATGCATGCACGTGTAGGTTGAGCACTTGACCGTGAGCATGTGTGTTCCGTCATGTGCTCGGGCATGCATGCATTAGGGCGTCGCGTGCGTTTTTGTGTGCATGTGTACGTGTGACTATTGCATGCATGCACGAGGTTGTAGTCCCTCACATTCACATGTTCATATTTCAAAGCTTTGTCAAAACGTTGCATGCAAAGTTTGCTCATTCGTTGTTCATGCATGCATTATTGCCGATATTAATACGTTGGTAAAGACAATTTCTTGCGTGCAATGCACGTGTACCTTACTAGTATGATATATCTACACACACTGCATATGTTACAAATTTTGTTTAAAATATCATCGACACATATTCCTTGTCTATCTGCCACGCACCCCCCCCCCCAAAAAAAACACTCGCGAACCCACAAACCATCTCTCTCTAGGTTTGTATCTCTCTCACACACACCCACGTAGGTGGTGTATGTACACGAAGAGAATAGGTGCACGCACGACGCACGTACTCACGTCTTTTTCCTAGCCACACCCGCGCGGGTACACGGCGGAGCTCATTTCTGTACGAAAAGGCAGCCCACTTGCTAATTTGTGAGCGTGTGGCGGTTGTTTACTTGATGGATGGTCGTGTACCACGCGTGCACGAAACAAAGTTTGACTTGACGCGTTGGCGCGTCATTATTAAAAATAGTTATATCACTCAATGGCACATACAGAATATAAATGATTGTTATCGAGAAAAAAGTAATCCGCTCCACTATATACAATAGAGCTTGCCTGCTGGGGTTGGTCTGTCTTCACGCTCTCTCACACAAGACCGCGGTGGCCTTTCTCTCTCCCTCTCTCTCACCGCTGGTCACTCAATCCGGCCTGATCCCGTCCGCTGGTGGAAAGGGAGGACGTGCATCGTTGCTTCGTTCGACGGCGTCGAGGCAGCACGTTCCGATCTGCGGTACCTGCCGTTCTCTCTGACCAAGCTCCGGCGCGGCAGGGGAGAACCCGCCCGCCGGCGGCCTCCTAGTTACAACACGACTACCCCCAGGTACAGCTTCCTCCCCTCCGGCCTTGCTCCACAGCCCATCTTCCCACGTCGCTGCATGTGGAAAATCCTGCATGTGGATCTTCCCAAGTTCTTTGCCCAAAACGTAGCTCGGCCGGCGTACTTTCCATGTTGCAATCTCGTCCTCACACCCTTTTTAGATAAACAACCGTTCTTTTTTGTCGGCGTATGTGTCTTCAACTATTATTGGCCAATAATTGTTTTCTTTCTACCTCTTTTGCAAACAGGGCTATCCATTTCACCTCGTTGCTATTGCAACCTTTTGGTGAACTGCACAAATCACTTTTTTCTCAGGAGTGTTTTGTGCAGTTTTGCTGTAATGTCACACGGGCGACGTTTCTACATTTCAGTGGGACTGCACAAAGGGAGATTGGTTTTTCTCTATCCTCCTCAACCAACTCCGAGGCTAATCTTCTTCAACTATTTGCTTAATCTTCACCAACTAGTTAGTCTTAAAAGAGACTACAAAGGTGACCGGCTTCTATTTGTGTGTTTATTGTTTCATCAACAATCCTTTATTATTGTAATCACACTTACTCAATATCTTTGGAACAGGGACGCTCAGCTCTATTTTAGTGGATCTGCACAAAATGATCGGAATGTTCCATGCTCCTGACAGCTACGTTTTTTCCAACATGTCTTGATTATTTAGACAGAGCTGCGGGAGAGTTGCTGCCAATGAAAGCATGGATCAATTTTCATTTTTTTCTTTTTAACAATTTCTCACAACTTCGTCTTCAGTTGTAATGTAAATATTAGCTCTGATCTGCTAATCATTGAGATGCATTAGCAAGGAATTTTGTTTTTTATTTTTTGCGAAAGAGCATGGATGTTAGTTTCCTTTCTATTTGATTGATGTTGTAACCAGACAACCTTCCAGCTGGCAAGACTCATGAAACAAAAGCTGAAAGCTTCAAAGCATTGTACAATTTCATGTCGCTGGAAAATTATGTGTACGTCAATTATGTAAACAAATGCTGGAAGCTTGAAAACAATGCCAGAAGCCATTCAGCATCCAGGTCCATGTGACATGCATCAAATAATGCACAACCACATGGGAGACTCAGCCTGGTCGTCGCGCCGCACCAATAGTGAGCAGTAGTAATGAGCAGTCAAATCATAAGCCCCACCTTTCCCACAGTAAGTTGCTCGAACGAAGCAACCATCAATACACTGTTCTTTGAATCCGCTCCTACTAACCAAGTGCGCATATGGCATGTCGTTAAACACGCTTTCACTTGGAATATCACTGACATGTGGGACTGGAGTGTGAGAAAACCGATCTCAATTGACGGCAAAATGGCCAACCCGCCGCTCCTTGAGAGATACGAGGAGCGAGAACACAGACGGGCTAGGTTTCGCACGGAGGCCAAGAAATATTAGAGCATGGTTGATCGATGTCATCATTACATGTTCGATGTTTTTTGAATAGTACCACTTCATTGGGCTGCCATTTTCCGCACTTCTACGGAATAAATGTGTACTTTATCACAGATTAAAATAAAATAAGATTGCAGATGCTCCACCATGCGGTTCCTAGTACCTGGATACTACTAGTAAGTAGTACTACTTGTACTAGTAAACCTTGCGCTTGGCTCTTCGCCTCTTCGGGAAGTCGAACAATGATGGTACTACAGTGTATGCCTCTAGCAATCTGACACCGAATGAACTGCTGCACGTCCACCGCCTGGCGAGGGAGAGGTTGCATTAGTCAAAAGCTTCTCCTCGTCCTGCGAGCCACCGCGCTTGTGGTAGACAGAGAGGGCGTAGTATAATAAGGAAGCTTCACCTCGTCCTGCAAGCTTCTCCTCGTTCTACGAGTTGACGGGACACATAAAAGTAGTGCTAGTCCATACTATCTCCTTTCCGGTTAATATGACTTATTTTTTGGCGGGTAAATGAGAGACTTTATTCATATAAAAGCATTCTTAGGACAATCAGCCAAGAGACTGGTCACCAGGAAGCTAGGTGTTTCAGCAAGCCAGCTCTCGGTCACATTTAAAGTGCAAGCACGCTTCACACAAAGATGCGCCGGAAGGTTTGCTGACCTGTTTACATGCTGAATAACAAAAGAAGAGAAATTATTACTGAGCTCTCGTATTTCTAACAGGATAGGAGCCAGAATTAAGCGAGAATTGTGGCGACTGTTCCAGAGTGTCACCACCTCCATGCGATCTGCTTCCATTATCACATGCGAGAACCCTCGAAGAGAAGCAAATGTGTTGAAAATTGCTTTATAACAGATTAAAATAAAATAAGAGTGCAGACGCTCCACCATGCGGTTCCTTGTAGTACCTGTATGGTACTAGTACTAGCAGTACGTAATACTCGTAGTACTACTAGTAAACCTTGCGCTTGGCTCTTCGCGTCTTTGGGAAGTTGAACAATGATGGTATTACAGTGTATACTTCTGGCAATCTGACACCGAATTAACTGTTGCACGTCCACCGCCTGAGCAAGGGAGAGCTTGCATTAGTCAAAAGTTTCTCCTTGTCCTGCAACCTTCTCCTCGTCCTGCAAGCTTCTCCTCGTTCTGCAAGTTGACGGGACACAACAAAGTAATGCTAGTCCATACTGCCTCCTTTCTGGTTAAGATGGCTTAATTTGAAATGAGATAAATACAGTGGTGATCACTGTATATTTGTAAAAATACAGTCAGTGGACTTCATAATACGCTCATTGCGGTCAATATAATACATTTTCCGGTGTTTATATGGTCACTAGCTCATCCTGGCTGAGTACGTGTGTGCATGCACGTGTAGGTTGAGCACTTGACCGTGAACATATGTGTTCCGTCGTGTGCTCGGGCGTGCATGCATTAGGGCCTCGCGTGCGTTTTTATGTGCATGTGTTCGTGTGACTGTTGCATGCATGCACGAGGTTGTAGTCCCTCACATTCACATGTTCATATTTCAAAGCTTTGTCAAAACGTTGCATGCAACGTTTGCTCATTCGTTGTTCATGCATGCATTATTGCCGATATTAATACGTTGGTAAGACAATTTCTTGAGGAAAACGAGCCCATGAATTGAGTACAAAGGAGACCGATAAACCAGGATGGAGGGAGTACTAGTACTAAACCGGAAAGAGGGAGTAGGTACGTAATAATTGGCGCCCGGAGCCTTGGCCAATGGTTCTTGTTACTCCCTCCTTTCCGGTTTATGGGGCTTAATTTGAAAATCTCTTCAACCAAGGTATAGATGATGAATGGTGGAATTAATTCTGTAGTTTGCAAAAGTACTTAATTAGTACTCTCGTTTTTTTCTCAAAATTTTGTGTATACCAATGCATTAATTACACCACCTGCATGCATGGCCACTTAATGACCAAGGACTTCTACATGCATTGGTGAGTTTTTTCTTCATCCTTGCATGCGGTGATTTAATACACCTTGAAATCTGAACATGTGATGCTAGGTCATCTTAGGTTGTGCTCCGTGACCAAGGCGAAGGAAAAAACGAGAGATTTTAATGCTTATTTGCTGATTAATAGCATTGCATGCAATGAACTGACCACTGCATGTCGTGTTTGAAAGTCTCAAGTCATTGAAGTCATACACGCCCCAAATCTCTTATTGGTTGATTCCTTTATTTATGTCAAGAAACAAGAAATGAGGTGAACGTTAATGCACCGCGTCAGTGTTTTGGGATTATTTGGTTTTCGTAAGATGACTTATACACCTAGAGGGAGGGAGTAGTAAAACTGAGACTTATAAAACGGAAAAACAAACTTTTTGAGACGATCCCTATAAACCGGAAAGGATGGAGTATTGGACAGGATGCGCGTAGAGGCATTTTGTTCCCCATTTTGTTCACAGTGGAGTGACATACATGGCTTACTCTGCAATGCTATCATGTCATGTGGGGCATCCAGCATCCGGGTCCACGTGTCGTGCAAGAAAATAGAGATAAGTACAAGTGAGACTCAGGAACGGTCATACACATGGGGGGAGTACGTGCAGGGGCCGCGGTAATATGACTAAATGAGCAGTCAAAGCACACAGTAAGTTGGTCGGACGAAGCAACCATCATTTCACTCTCCAATGACACGTACGCAATATAAAAAAGTTGATATGGACAGAAAAGGAAAACCAGTCCACTATATACTAGCAAGAGGCCCATGCATTGCACGGAACATCAAGATGCATTTATACGAGTTGTTTATCTTGTGGGAGACAAATATGAATGAGGGAAGGCCTTATCTGCGAATGTGGAGAGGGGTGCAGGTATCTTTTTGCAAAATTGCCATAGTTTGCTTTCTATCCTTCAGATATAGATCGAACGGTCTATATTGCAGGATGGCAGGCACAGCATCATCACCAACTCGTTTTTTTATAAGAGTAGAGAGTAGAGATAGAGATACACTAGCAGGAGCCTAACCTACAAGCCTGCTTGCTTGGGTTGCTCTCTTCACACTCTCTCGCATAGAACGACGGTGGCCACACCGCTGGTCACATAACTGGCTTGATCCCGCCGCCGGGGGAAGGGGAGGATGTTCTGCATAGACGCGGTCGGCAGCGGCGAGGGAGAAAACCCACTGTCGGTGCGTCGCGATCGGGGGTCCCCGCGGTATGGGCTGATGCCGCCTCCCACCGGCCTTCTAGCTACACCCCCTGACGTCCCAGGTAGTACAACTTCCTTTTGGAGACGGCTTGCTCCACTGCCGCAGCTCCCCACGTAGCTCCATCTTCATGTGGATCTTTCTCTACTTCTACCGGCTTCTATTTGTGATGAGTTTATGTCTCATGAACTAGTGCCACTACAAGTATTCTAATCACACTTCTTCAATATCTTTGCCAACAAGGATGCTCAGCTCGATTTTAGTGGAACTGCACAAAAGAATCGTATGATCCGAGGGTGCCAGGCTTCTTTCCTTCGACAGGTTCTACCTAGCCAGGAAATTAAATCTTATTTAGGGTTTAGGGTTTAAGGCCTAGAGACTCCATCAATAGTTTTTTTTACACACTCTCACAATTTTTGTCTTTAGTTGTGAAGTAAATATTGGCTATGATTTGTGAATCACTGAGATGCATTAGCTTGCGTGTTAGTTTTCTTTTGTATTTGATGGAATGTTGTAACGGGGCACTAGTAGAAGACAGGGCTTCGGTTCAGGCCTGCCCAGCCCATTAGTCCCGGTTCAGTCATGAACTGGGACCCATGGGGGCATACGTCCCGGTTCGTGCGCCCAGGGGGCCGGCCGGGCCTCGTGGGGCATTGGTCCCGGTTCGTATGGACACTTTTGTCCCGGTTCCAGACACAAACCAAGACCAATGGGCCTCGCTCCTGGCCCACATCCATTGGTCCCGGTTCGTGGCTGGAACCGGGACCAAAGGCGGTCCCGGTTCGTGGCTGGAACCGGGACCAAAGGGTGGCCTTTAGTCCCGGTTCCAGCCACGAACCGGGACCAATGGTGTGGCTATATATACCCCTCGCCCGCGAGCAGAGCACTCCACTGCTCTGTTTTTTCTGGCCGGCGAGGGGAGGGCTTTGTGGTGCTCTAGCTCACCTCCTATGCACATGAGGTGTTCGATGAAATGCCCGAGCCACACTACTTAAGCTTTCTCCTCTCCAAACTCGACCTCCAAGCTCCATTTTCCACAAGATTTGTCTAGGTTTAGCGGTCCGTCACGTCCCGTCCCCGTCTTCACCGCCGTCGATCGCCCGCGCCAATCTTGTCGCCGGCACCACCGTGGTGAGCCTCTTGTTCTTATCTTCTTTCTAAAAGAGAAAAATTCTTACTTGTATGATTTAGATAG
This sequence comes from Thinopyrum elongatum, assembly GCA_011799875.1. NCBI lineage: Eukaryota > Viridiplantae > Streptophyta > Magnoliopsida > Poales > Poaceae > Thinopyrum > Thinopyrum elongatum. Next base: position 7,458,270 of record CM022298.1, read on the forward strand.
ATACTTGTATAATTTTCTTACTTTTATTATTCTTTGTTATTATATAGTGCGATGGTTTTGGTATCCGCCCCCGTCGGCCCTCGTCCTGTCTATGATTCGGATGTGGTATATATTATATTTTATAACTATTTGGTTCATTTATTGTTTATGACAATTATGCCGACCAACGTGACATAGATTTTATTTATTTAGGAGGTATGTGAACCGGAAATTCCAACCGACCCTATTGTCGAGGGGTTAAATTTAGTTGAAGAAGAAAACAATTACTTGAAGGAAAAAATAAAAAAATTGAGGAGGAGAAGATGATATTGGAGTTGCATGTTGCGGATGTCGTCGATGATCACAAGATCAACATGGATGCAATGCGCTTCAAGATTAGAAAGTATAGAAAATATGCCATTAATACCGAGGCTTGGTATCATTATGCCGTTGGATCAATTGTTACCTTGGTTGCGATTATGATCGCATTTGTTGTTGCATTGAAATGTTTTACATAGTTTCAATGTATGGTTTAATTAGATGCTCTGGAGAGCTATATGTTGTTTAATGAGAACTATGTATGTACTTTGGTTTTAATGTGATGATGAACTTCTATTAATTTGGTCACTTATCTATTCATGATGTTCTGTAATGGTTTTTGACACACTTAATTATATACAATGCACGCAGATGAACCGGCAATGGATGTACGGTGACAGACACACCTCCGAGTACATTAAGGGCGTGCATAATTTTCTCGAAGTGGCTGAGGCAAACAAGCAGAATGGTTTTATGTGTTGTCCATGCCCTATATGTGGGAATACGAAGTCTTACTCTGACCGAAAAATCCTTCACACGCACCCTGCTTTATAAGGGTTTCATGCCACACTATAATGTTTGGACCAAGCACGGAGAAATAGGGGTTATGATGGAAGACAGCGAAGAAGAAGAGGACGATGACAACTATGTGCCCCTGAATACGGTGATGCTGCAACGGGGGAAGCTGAAGATCAAGAGGAACCAGACGATGTGCCCGATGATAATCTCCGCCGGGTCATTATTGATGCAAGGAGACAGTGCGAAAGTGAAAAGGAGAAGCTGAAGTTCGATCGCATGTTAGAGGATCACAAAAAAAGGGTTGTACCCCAATTGCGAAGACGGCAACACAAAGCTCGGTACCGTACTGGAATTGCTGCAGTGGAAGGCAGAGAATGCTGTGCCTGACAAAGGATTTGAGAAGCTACTGAAAATATTGAAGAAGAAGCTTCCAAAGGATAACGAATTGCCCGACAGTACGTACGCAGCAAAGAAGATCGTATGCCCTCTAGGATTCGAGGTGCAGAAGATACATGCATGCCCTAATGACTGCATCCTGTACCGCGGTGCATACGAGGATTTGAACGCATGCCCGGTATGCGGTGCATTGCGGTATAAGATCAGACGAGATGACCCTGGTGATGTTGACGGCGAGCCCACCAGGAAGAGGGTTCCTGCCAAGGTGATGTGATATGCTCCTATAATACCACGGTTGAAACGTCTGTTCAGAAACAAAGAGCATGCCAAGTTGATGCGATGGCACAGAGAGGACCGTAAGAAAGACGGGAAGTTGAGAGCACCCGCTGATGGGTCGCAGTGGAGAAAAATCGAGAGAAAGTACCGGGCTGAGTTTGCAGGTGACCCAAGGAACGTATGGTTTGGTTTAAGCGCGGATGGCATTAATCCTTTCGGGGAGCAGAGCAGCAATCATAGCACCTGACCCGTGACTCTATGTATCTATAACCTTCCTCCTTGGTTGTGCATAAAGCGGAAGTTCATTATGATGCCAGTACTCATCCAAGGCCCTAAGCAACCCGGCAACGACATTGATGTGTATCTAAGGCCATTAGTTGAAGAACTTTTACAGCTGTGGAATGAAAACGGTGTACGTGTGTGGGATGAGCACAGACAGGACGAATTTTGACCTGCATGTGTTGCTGTTTGTAACCATCAATGATTGGCCTGCTCTCAGTAACCTTTCAGGACAGACAAACAAGGGATACCACGCATGCACACACTGTTTAGCTGACACCGAAAGTATATACCTGGACAAATGCAGGAAGAATGTGTACCTGGGACATCGTCGATTTCTTCCGACCAACCATCAATGTCGAAAGAAAGGCAAGCATTTCAAAGGCGAGGCAGATCACCGGAAGAAGCCAGCCATGCGTACCGGTGATCACGTACTTGCTATGGTCAATGATTTACAGGTAATCTTTGGAAAGGGTCCCGGCGGACTGTCTATTCCGAATGACGCTAAGGGATGCGCACCCATGTGGAAGAAGAAATCTATATTTTGGGACCTACCCTACTCGAAAGACCTAGAGGTCCGCTCTTCAATCGACGTGATGCACGTGACGAAGAACCTTTGCGTGAACCTGCTAGGCTTCTTGGGCGTGTATGGAAAGACAAAAGATACACCGGAGGCACGGGAGGACCTGCAACGTTGGCACGAAAAAGACGGCATGCCTCCAAAGCAGTATGAAGGTCCTGCCAGCTACGCTCTTACCAAAGAAGAGAAGGAAATCTTCTTTGAATGCCTGCTCAGTATGAAGGTCCCGTCTGGCTTCTCGTCGAATATAAAGGGAATAATAAATATGGCAGAGAAAAAGTTTCAGAACCTAAAGTCTCATGACTGCCACGTGATTATGACGCAACTGCTTCTGGTTGCATTGAGGGGGCTTCTACCGGAAAACGTTCGATTAGCCATTATGAAGCTATGTGCATTCCTCAATGCAATCTCTCAGAAGGTGATCGATCCAGAAATCATACCAAGGCTAAGGAGTGATGTGGCGCAATGTCTTGTCAGTTTCGAGCTGGTGTTCCCACCATCCTTCTTCAATATCATGACGCACGTCCTAGTTCATCTAGTCGACGAGATTGTCGTTCTGGGCCCCGTATTTCTACACAATATGTTCCCCTTTGAGAGGTTCATGGGAGTCCTAAAGAAATATGTCCGTAACCGCGCTAGGCCAGAAGGAAGCATCTCCATGGGCCATCAAACAGAGGATGTCATTGGGTTTTGTGTTGACTTCATTCCTGACCTTAAAAAGATTGGTCTCCCTCAATCGCGGTATGAGGGGAGACTGACTGGAAAAGGCATGCTAGGAGGGGACTCAATAATATGCAGGGACGGGCATTCTTGGTCTCAAGCACACTACACAGTTCTACAGAACTCTACCTTGGTGACCCCGTATGTCGATGAACACAAGAACATTCTGCGCTCCAAACACCCGAAGCAGTGTGACGACTGGATTACATGTGAACACATCAGGACTTTCGGCAGTTGGTTGGAAACACGTCTCAGAGGTGACAACACTGTTTCTGATGAGCTGTACTCGTTGTCCAGGGGACCATCTTCGACTGTATTGACTTACAAAGGATACGAGATAAATGGGAATACATTTTACACGATCGCCCAAGATCAAAAGAGCACCAACCAAAACAGCGGTGTCCGCTTTGATGCAGCAACCAAGAGGGAAAATGACACATATTATGGTTACATAATGGACATATGGGAACTTGACTACGGACATGATTTTAAGGTCCCTTTGTTTAAGTGCAAATGGGTCAATCTGTCAGGAGGCGGGGTACAGGTAGAGCCACATTACGGAATGACAACAGTGGATCTGAACAATCTTGGGTACACAGACGAACCATTCGTCCTAGCCAATGATGTGACGCAGGTTTTCTATGTGAAGGACATGTCTACCAAACCAAGAAAAAGAAAAGATAAGGGAGCGAATACATCATACGATGAGCCAAAGCGCCACATAGTTCTTTCAGGGAAAAGAGACATCGTGGGAGTGGAGGGTAAGACAGACATGTCTGAAGATTATGAAAAGTTTTATGAAATTCCTCCCTTCAAAGTCAAGGCTGACCCAAGCACCCTGTTAAGCGATGAAGAATATCCATGGTTACGGCGCAATAAGCAAATGACACAAGCGAAGAAAAAATGAAGACAGATGAAGTCAGAAAGGGTTGAAAATTGATGATGTGGCTTTAAATGGTTCATTTTAAGCACACAAAAAGTCTGGAGTTCAAATAAGTTCAAAAAAATGAAATCCCTTTATAACAGATGAGTTTTCGTTCGAAACCCTGATACTTCGAAAGAGATTGTCTATTTTATACACGAAGTGCATCCAGTTTCTTGCTTGTCCCAATCTGCCTGCTGGTAATGGATGCCGCTGTTGTGTGTTGTCTCGTAATAGTAATTGAGAGGTCCGATCTCGATCACGAGGACTACAGTGGAAAGTATTCTTCCTTGACTTTACCTACCCCTAGACTTTGCTTAAAGTTGCATCAGTACGAGAATCAACGCGGCCGTTGGTTTACTTATTAACAGCTAATTAGCATCAATTTGATTGTATGCGCCAAAAAAAGAAAAGAAAAAGCATCAATTTGATTGCCCTATCAGTGCACTGTGCATGGTGCCTAGGCCATCTCCACCTATGGTTTCAAATTCCATTCCGAAATCGATGCAAAAGAAATAATCCATTCCGAAATTTCATCAATCTTGAAATAATGCAATTTGGGCTAGAAAAGTTTGACCGTTCAAACAGAACTTTGTAATGGAGCCTGGACTCCAAACTAATTTTTCCCCTTTTGTTTTTTAATTTATGACGAATTTCTGCTATTCTTGGGTATTCACACACAAAAAAACTGAAACCCTCGTCCAGCATACTCGCAATGTGACAGGCTAGGCGTGCCGCTTCAAAGGGCGGACCCAGCAGGTCATCGCCGGTCCGCATGTTTCGCCTCGCCTTTCCTGTTAATCGTGGGTTCAGTGCTCCGGCAGCGACCACGCAGGGAGGGCGATGTCACCCTCATGCTGTTGTGGCGGTTGGTCGAGCTCGGCCCAACAACGTGTAGTATGGCTAGCTAGTTGCCCGCCAACTCAAGCATGCAACCCTAGGGAGGATTTTGCGGCGCTGGTGCCGTCTTGTGGCCATCTGTGGCCAGTTGGCCACCCTTGGTCATCGTCTCGTGCTCGCCGCACCATGCGACCAAGTTGCGCAACCGCGGCCTCGCACTCGCCCCGACCACCCAAAAACCGTGTTAAGGACGGAGCTGCCATCATCCGCACCCCAAGCTAGGTGGGCGGCGAGCATACAACACAATTCATTGCCAAAAAGAATGCAACTCTACTACTAATCATCATTAGAGCATGAAATAAAGGAGGGATACAAAAATCCCAATGGACAGTCTGCACAATTGCGAGACCTTTAATTTATTCAGCGTTGAATTTCTTTCTCTCCGCATTTTTGGCACCGGACTTGCTATTCCAAATACGTAAGGAATGCCTGCTTCTAAATTTGAATAAAAGCACACGCTTTGTTTTGGCAAAGAATGGTTTGTCAATATCTTCTTTTTAATTAACTGAGCAACCATCTTTTTTTCTTATAGCTAACAAACAAGTCAAAACTTTTGCCTCTTCTGTTTCAAAAAAAGAAAATAGGTACCACTGTAGCATTCACAGCTTGGTGGTAGCTAGTTGTTCCCTGCAAAAGAAAAATTTCAATGTTCCTTGCTTCACACCTCTAGAGAGGGTGTTATCCTTTTGCTTGATATTTATAACTACACATGTTAGCAGCAGGGAGCATAGGACCCAATTCATTCATTTCTGGACAGAGGAGTCAGTCGCGGGTGGTCTACCGACGCTGCGCGCCTTGTGCGCAATTGCAGGAATCCACGATGAGACTTTTCGTTGTCGGAATTTTTGTCACCGGATAATTTGGCGCTGCATGCCAACATTCAAAACTGTACTACGTAGGGCCTATGAGTGTTTGTCTGTAAATTTGGATAAGTAAACAAGCATTTGTTTGGCAAAACGAAAATATGCAAAGTTAAGCTGTAGTTTAGGCACTCTGAGTCTCTGACCAAACGCAATATAGACTTTGTGAGAAACCTGCTGAAGTGCGTGTGTTCTAGTAGTTGTCTAAAAAGTGCTCAGCCGGATCAGACCCACCCGTCTATTTTCACCATGGCCACATAAGAATCACGCGGCCGTCGACTGTTTGACCATGCTTATTTACTGGTAGATCACTTTTTTGTCGCCCGGTATTTTTGCTCTCCATAATTTCGGCACTTCTAGGCTGATACGATACAGAAGTTTTATTTCCAAATTTGAAGGAATAAAGACTATTTTCCTTTTTTGACAAAGAATGGGTTGTAGAAAGTCTAGTAGTAGTAATAATTGGCCGCGTAAAAAGGGCAGAGCGTGGTCAGAAGTGCTCAAAGCGATCTGATCCGGATGGAACACACGCTGTGGATGTTGTCTGGTAATAAATGGGAGAGCTTAGCGGAGAGTATGTTTCGTTGATCGACTTCACCTACCAAAGTCTTACAGTAGCCTACTATAGATGAATAGGTTTTTCTTGTTTTGGGGGGCACTCAGGTACTATTGATCTTGCACTCCACATATGAGATAGTAGTACTGGGAATTAAGTTTGAAAGGAGTCACCAGATGGCATGTGAGGATATTATGGATGGAGCCCAGGCGAGCCACGGGCATGGAATGCGGTACCTTGAAGCATCATCATGCATTATTAGTTTGAGTTTGAGTTTGAGTTGAGCACCAGCACTGTGATTATCTGTTCAAATTAATATATTGTCAGACCTACTTCATTTTCAACAATTTGCTTGCAAAAATAGATCCATGGACATATAGAAAAAAAATGTGGTGCTCACATTTACATGTAGTCTAGCTTGTGCGTTTAGTAATAAGAAGAATGTATTGAGCTCGCTCGCAGCAGGTTTTTATCTCTGAGAGTAAGACGTGGGTGTGTTTCGGCATAGGTATCTAGAGTGCTGCCTGCTGTGCTGCAGAGTGTGTGTGTGCAGCAGCACTCGACTAGTACTTTGTGATGAACACAAGCAAAGCAAAGCAAATACTTATTAGAAAATAGATGGTGTTTGTAATTCAGTGCGTAGAGTCCTCTCCAGGAGTGTCTGGATCTTCTTCAGAAAGATGCGTTTATGCATTGATCGACTGTGATCGATCGATCGCCAGTGTTGGTTTTTGATCAATTGACTCTGATGGATCGATCGCCAAGACCCCAAAGCTCACGAGCGGGAGCCCTGATCGTGCGTGGCTGCTCACTGTACTGTAGGAATGAATAATTTGGCAGCTACCCTACTCGAGATAGATAGCTAGGTCACGGTGCCGGTGGAAACGAAGGTCATGGGAATAAACACAAGCACATGGCGGGCGAGCAGGCAGGTGAATGAGAGCTGACCTGACCCGGTGGCAGTGTGCGCTTCCTTCCACTTCCAGCGGATGGAGCAGAGGTCGGGCCGGCGAGCGGAGCATCCGGAAGACGGCGTGTCCCCGTCCTTGCCCGCCGTTCGGTGTCTCCTCACCGTCGCCGCCGTCTGCTCTTGGACTCGTCGGGAGCAGAGAGGAGCAGAGGAAGGAAGGAATGGTGGCCCACTCCGGTGCGGCAGGGCCGCGTACATACATGGGCCCGCCCGGCTGGCTTCTATTTTTTGTTTATGCGACACTACGTGAATTTTGTTTATGTGCAAAAAAATGATTTTTTAAAAGTCCTAAAAATTTAGGAAATTTTTTCTATAAAAAAGTGAACACTTCTTAGAATTATGTAAACATTTTTTTTAAAGAAAAGCAACACAAAAAAGAAGAAAAAATGGAACATAAAATGAAAAAGAAGAAAATACCAGAGGAAAACCAGCAAAAAAAAAAACAACCGATCAGAACAAACCACTTGAAACCTCAAATAAAATTGCTAGTCCCCCTCGTCTTATTGGGGTCTGATAATAGTGTTTCTCCAAAAGAAAACTTTGTTGTTCCACGTCTTGGACTAACCATCCCTTAGAGGGTATTGTTAAAAGATCCGCAATTCCTAACGAAATCGATGTAGTAGTGGCTTGATGGAAGCCCAGTGTCTTTCTAGTATATGGGATGTATATCCCATTCCTAAATAATCAATTAATCTGCAAATAAGTCGTTTCATACCAGTTCCGTCTATCTCTTTATTATGAAAGACCAGATTGGCCGGTTCCGCCAAACATAAATACCCCCTCCTGTCTTTTTTGCGTTTGTTTCCCACCTTTTTTCAACCTTCCCGACCAGTTTTTTCTTTTCTCGGTTTTGCTGGTTTACTTTGATTTTTTATTTTCTTGTTATTTTATACTTTTATCTGCCTTCCTTTTTATTTTTACATCCCTGAACAATTTTTGAAAAACATGAATATTTTTTGAGTTTTGGAAATATATTTGTCAAATTCATGAATATTTTTTGAATTAAAGAAATATATTTTGAGCTCCAAGATATTTTTGGAATTCAGGAAAAAAATATTAAATTCATCATTTTTTAAATCCATAAATATTTATTTAATTCGAGAACATTTACTAGCTGTAGGATATTTTAAATTCATGAAAAATATTTTAAAATTTAGGAACATTTTCTAAATTTCGGAAAATTTATTAAATTTACAAATATATTTTAAATTTTCGAACATTTTAAATATTTTAAAAAATTAAAAGTAAACTAGAAGAGAACAAACGAACAAAATAGGTGCATATTTGTTGCCTCCTAAGCACTAAATTGCCGCCATAGCACTTGTGTTGCTAGCTCGGTGGTCCTTAACCCAGTAGCGCTAGCTCGCCAATTCCACTCGTGAATTCAAAAAATGTCCACAAATTCTAAATTTGTCATGAGTATTTAAGAAAAAACTTGCACCAAAAAAAGAAATTATCGGTTGTTTGGTAGATTTGAAAAGTTTTCGTCGCCCTCGGTGTTGCTATTGAGCAGCACCCGGTGGCTCCCGGTACTGCAATGCAGCAGTAGCCGGCGGCTCTTGGAGCTGCGATGCAGCGATCGCCGGCGGCTCCGGTGATGCGAGGTCACCGACGCAAGGTGCCACCGGGGGTTGCTGCGTTGCTCTGCATCAGGTGGATGGGGATTAGATAAGAAAGCATCAGGCGGATGGGGATTAGAGAAGAAAAGCACTATGTTGCCGCGATCGAACGACCATCAGTGCCGGATCGAATGGCTGACTAGGCGGATGATTTCCTAGAGAGAAATCATCCGCCTGATTTGTAGCAGCCGCCTTTAAATATTCTTGATTCTTATATAATGTTCCCAAATTAATTAAAAGCATTAACATTGTTTTCGAAAAAAGTGTTCATAGATTTAAGAAAGTCACATTTGACTCTTTTTTGTAAATTTCAGCAAATCTTTAGTTTTTTTAAATCCCATTTTTCGAAAAACAATGTAACCTTTTTATGAAAAAAAAACAATTCACAGTTTTTCTTTAAAAAAATCATACCGACTGAAAACAAGAGTATGTGGAGAAAAAATTGTTGAACAACGTGGCATGGTAACATCAACAAGCACTAATACAATGCCATGTGCGATGCCCCATATATATGATGACCAGCCCATATACGGTGCCCTGTGCGACACCCCTCCAATATGCACCAGGGCTGTGTCTCAGCCTCTGGCACGAGGCTAGCGGACCAACCTAGTACTATCGCTCCACTGAGTGGATTTTGGATGTTTCTATAGGTCGGTTTTAGAAGCTTCCGCGTGGGTTTATTCTTATCTGTTGTTTCAGGTGTTTTTGTTTTTGTTTCCCTTTTGTCATATTTCTTTTCTTTTTCCCCTTTTTTGCTTCTTTTTTTTCCCATTTTTCAAACACATTTCGACTTTTTTAATACATGTTGTACATTTTTCAATACACGTGGAACTTTTTTTGACATACGCTCAACTTTTTTTAATATATGATGTAACTTTTTCAAATACATGTTTGAACTTTTTTTGAATACATGCAAAAAAAATAAATACATGTTGAACATTTTTTAATGGTACAAAACATTTTTTAAAATTACATGAACATTTGTTTCACTATATAAACATTCTTTAAAAATGTCACAAACTTATTCTTGAAACATGTGAACATTTTATTAACTACCACAAACATTTATTTTTTACATTTTATAAACAAATATATTTTGAATGGCTTGAATCACTTTTTTTAATATTAAACATACATTTAAAAAAAAGCCACAAACAATTTTTTGACACGTGAAAATTTTAAAATATACTCTTCGCAGAGGTGCATAGCAAGTGTTTGACGAAATGTATGAGCCAAATTTAAGTTTACTCCGTTATATATAAGGGATCGGCTAGGGCCGGCCAAAACTTAGTGGAGTAAATATACTCCACTAAGGTTTACCCCTCTATTTTTTAAGAGATCGTTTGAAATGCCCTAAGCTAGCCATGAAAGGCAGAGTTTCTTAGGAAAAGCCGGCAAGAGATCCAAGAAATTAAAGCAACATGAGCATGAAACACCCAAGAAAGCAAACGGGAGCATGTTAAATCCATGGAATACATACCTGCAGATAGACCAGGTCTCCCTTCTTCTCCCTGGCATCCCCTTCTCCCGTGAGGAAACGGATGACGTTCGTGGATCTGCAATGAGCTCGTCAGTTGGGGTAGCTAGGGGGGAAGGCATCAACATGGAAAACCAAAACGAGGTGGGAGAAAGAGAAATGGTTACTAACCTTCGTCAAGAGGGGAGACAAGAGGGAATAAAAGCACTAAAGCACAAGAGAAGAGCAAATATCCTAGTACACCTATACTTGGAATTTAACTAACTGCTCAACAAGCTGTGCTCTGTGGATGTATATGTCGATTGAGCACGTGAATTGGAAAAGAGTCACTGGCAGGCAAATATTGAACCACCAACGCATGTCCCGTACCATGTTATTATGAGATACATGTAATCAACCATAAATAAATATTGAATAAATGAACACATGGTGAAGCACGAGGCGGGGGGGGGGGGGGGGGGGGGGGGGGGGGGGGGGGGGGGCAACCCCAAAATAATAGTCTTGACGTAAATAATAGTCTTGACGTTGTGTTCTTACACCCCCACGACGTCCATGGACCGGCCTTTAAAAAAATATATACTTGTGGTTTTCTTTCCATTTTTCTGTTTTATCGGTACTGACAGTGAGCAGTACTACACATTCAGAACACACATTGGCTGTGATGTTGAACGATAGGTGAAGGATTTTGCGACATAAATCATCCCCTCTCATCTTAGCTACTAGTTACAGCTGACAAACATAGTAACAATTCAGTATAGCTCGAAGAAAAGGTGTGCCTCTGTAACATCCCCAACTCCACACTACAGTGATCACCCTCTAATAATTCCAAGTCATCATGTTTAATAGTGCCCAATCATCATTTGCTTCATATTGCCTTTCAAATTCACAATTCCAAACTTCAAATAAATTCAAAGTAAAAATAAAAGTTGTTCAAATCAGAATATAAAATGTACATTAAATAGCAAATAATTCGCAAGCAATTATAAAAATTGCAACCAACATTAAAGAAATTAATTAAATAACTCCAACAACCTCAAACATCAACAAACAACACCCATTTTAATCCATTCAAATTAAATTAGTTTTCAAATAAAATTATTTTAACCCCAAACCAGTTTCTGGCAGTGCTAAATGTTCTAACTTATTTATGTGGCATAACTCACTATTTTATAAAAGTCACTAAGTGGCCTAACATTTTTGCAAACAGAGCCTGTAAAAGAAAACAGAGAAAGAAATAAAAAGAAAAGAAAAGGGGCCGGGACTGACTGGGCCTTAGTGCACAGTGGCAGGCCCAGCCAGCCAGCCGGCCCATTCCCCCTCCTCCCCTCTCTCTCCCTCGTCGTGTCAGTTCGCCGGTGGCTGCGCGCGCGCGCCGGTCGAACAGCGACACGGCGACGGCCACCGACATGCGAGGGGATAAGGACCCCCTCGTCCATCCCCCCGCCTCCTCCTCGATCACTTCCCCCCTCCTCCCTCTCCCTCTCCCTCGAATTGGAGGAGAGGCCGACGCTGCCGTCGCCGTTCGCCGTCGATTCCGAGGCCACCAGCGTCCGTTCGCGTCTCCGCCATGCCCGTCGTCTTCGCCCCGTTCGACCACGTTGTCCACCGTCTGCCATTTCGCTCGGAGAAGACCGCACGGGCGGGATCGAGCTCGGCGCCGATCTCTCTGTCGCCGGCGATCTCCGACGACCGCGGCCTCCCTCTGCGCTATCGATCACCCGAGGGGCCTCCGTGAGCCCGCGCGGTGAGCTCCACTTCCTCTCCCCTCTCCTTCCTCACCTTTCCCGTCCCTAGCCGTAGATGCCGCCGTTGCCGTAGCTCGCCTCCGCCACCGTACTCGTCACCGTGGCCACACTTGCCGCCAACCTCAGCCGAGCACGGCATCATGCTTAGCACGCTCCCAGCAGTCCAACGCCACCATCTGCTGCCCTTGCCGTGCCCTGCAGCAATGAGCGCGAGCACGCCCGAAAGCCACCGCCGCCACCACTCGTCGCCGGCAGTCTTCCGGCCATCCCCGAGTCGAACCACTAGCACCACGCGACGCACGCGAGCGCTAGCTTTCGAATGCAAGAAACCGCGCCCGATTTGGCTCGCCATAGCCGAATCCCGAGCCCCTCCGGTGAGTTGCCGCCGCGGGAGGCTCGCCGGAGCGTTTTCCGGCGCCGGCGCCGACGTGGCCTGACCAGTGGGGCCGCCTGAGTCACTGACCGATGGGCCCCGCGCCACGGTTGACCCGTTGACCGCGGTCAGCGCCGCTGACGTGGCAGTTACTGTCACTGACCAGCGGGCCCCACCGCTATTTAAACTAATTTGCTAATTAAGATTAACCTAAACACTAATTACACACTGACTTGTGGGCCTAATAGCTTAACTACTTCAATTAGTTTAGATTTAAACTCTGTTTAGACCCTGTGTATGACAGGTGGGTCCCACCTGTCAGGATTGACCTGGTCAGCCGCTGTTGACCTGCTGATGTCACAGTGACATAATGCTGATGTCATAAATCATTTCTGTTTATAAAAAAAAATCAAAAAATCAAAAAAACTTTAAAAATTAATAACTTTTAAACCGTAGCTCAGATTGAAAAACTTAAAACATGAAAGTCGCTCAGAACGACGAGGCGAGTTTGATCGTGCCGTCTGTTTCCATGCCGGAACTTCCTACGTAGAAGAACTCGTAACTCCGAGCCCGATTCCGGTAGATGAATAGTGCACACATACCGGGTAATAAATCCCGCGATAATCCTAAAAATAACTAAAATTACTTAGATGCATATTTAGGCAACTCTGCACTGCATCGTAGCATAGCACGCACTGTATTGCATCTGTTTGCATTATGTTTACCTGTTTCTTCCCCCTCTTCTCTCTCGGTAGACCCCGACGTTGACGTAGCTTCCGAGGCAGACGCAGCTCCGGAGTACGACTACGTCCCCGACGACACCACCGACGACCTTGCCCTTGCCGCAGAGCAAACAGGCAAGCACCCCCATTTTGAACATGCCTATATCGCCTATTCTCTTCTCTCTTATGCTTGCATTAGAATTGCTGTTGTTACTGTTATCCTATATCTGCTGCATAGCCTGTTTATTGTAACCTGCCTTGTTACCTTCCTGGATATCCTAGACTGTTTAGAATAGGCTGGGTAGAGACCCATCAGAGACCCCACTTTATCCCGACTGCCCCGCTGGATTATCAGAAGACCCGATCAACGGGATTGAAGACCAGACCCCGGCACCACACATCACTTCCGCCCCTTAGTTGCCGACACTACTGGGTTACTATCGAGTGCCGAGGGTGATACCTCGTCAGCACTTCTGATGATAACCTTATAGGTTAGTTAATCGGTCATGGTAAGCGAGGGTGATTCCTCCTACACTACCACCGATAACGACGTCGTCGTGCAACACTTCAAGTGTGGACCTCGAGGGTGATTCCTCCTTCGTTCACCTTGACGGTAGCATCAGAGGGAACTCCATCGAGGGTGATTCCTCAGGGTTCCCCTTGGTGTTAGACACACGGTTACTATAGATATTATGACTTGCACTGAACCATGTTACTAAAGACGGGTCGGCCCTGAGGGGTACCCGCGCGAGCTTAATTGCGAGTGATGTGGAATCGGGTGTACCTGGAGGGTACCCGAGAGTTGGACACGAGGCGTGGCCGGGCATTCCTAGCCCTTGCCGCAAGTCCTCGAGACGGGGCGACGGGGTCACATCGATCGTGAGTCTCTGCTCGTTTCCGCGCGCTCCTAATCCACTAAACAGTTTGGATATTTGATCCGAAGGGCCTCTGGCCTGATAGCACTAACCATCACGTGGGCATAGTATGGGCGTTCTGCGTCGTATACTTCAGTCGGGGTTTAATGGACGTCAGCGACTGAGCGGCGCGCGCCGAATTGGACTGGTTACGCAACCGCGCTTGTATTAAGGGGTTACTAGGTCTGCTTTCGGCCGCGTTCGCAACGTGCAGGAGTTCCCGGGGCGAAGGCCCAAGACCCCTGGGCGCATAGGTTTAGTCCGGCGTGCTGACCTCTCTGTTAAGTATTCGGTCGGGTTGCGGCGTATCGTTTGGCCGAGGCCGGGCATGACCCAGTAAAGTGTGTCCAGCCGGAGTTAAGCGAGCGTGGTGGGTAACTTGGTGCACCCCTGCAGGGAAGAACTTATCTATCGATAGCCTGTCCTACGGTAACGGACACTCGGAGTTGTATCCCGATCGGTATAACTAGAACTTGAGATGAGAACTGGATAGTACGGCTCTGGGATTGCTTTCTCGCAGGGAGTCGAGAAAGGATCTCAGGCTGAGGTTGATGACACTACTACTACTTTACTTTATGCTATTCTGCACTCTTCTAATGCTGCAAGACTGCTGAAGATGTTGAAGATGCTAGTCTTCGATAGGACTAGGCTTTCCCCCTCTATTCTGGCATTTCTGCAGCCCAGTCCACATATACAGCCTCCTTTTTGATAATGTTGCATATGTAGTGTAGATCCTTGCTTGCTGAGTACTTCGGATGAGTACTCACGTTTGCTTTGCTTTCTTTTTCCCCCATATCCATTTGATGCCACCAGACGACGGAGCCTCTGAGTTAGCTGCCCCCGCCGACGGTTACTACTACTACTACCCGCCCGGCGAGTACTACTACTACGAGGAGCCGATTGACGACCAGGAGTAGGATCGGAGGGTCCAGGGCAGGAGGCCTACGCCTTTCGATCGTAGTATTTTATTTTATCCCGCCTTCTAAAGGCTTATCTCTCTTTCTATAATATATCTGTACCCAGATATCTGATACTTCCGCTGACGCTTGTATGCCATCGAGCTATGTATTCGAGCCCTCGAGGCCCTGGCTTGTAATATAAAGCTTGTATGACTTTATTTATGTTTTAGAGTTGTGTTGTGATATCTTCAAGTGAGTCCTTAGGCTTGATCGTGTGTATTTGCGTATATGGTTAGTGCACGATTAAGTCAGAGTCGTCACAGCCTCGCGGCGCCGTTATAACTCAAGGCATAAATACGGATGTGGTAGAATGTTCTATCAGATGATAATGACAATGATAGTATATATGGAATGTCTAACATGTGGTGAACATAAATCATCTTCTCCTTTTTATGAATGTGTACACTTCAGAAGAGAAACTTCAGTTTGTGCAACATCTCAGGTTTAATGGAAAATTGAACATCCGACTCAACAAATAAATACAAACTTTAACAAGGGCCTGATGCAAAAGTGGAATGGGATGGTTCTGCTTCTGCACCCATTCCATGCCCCATTCACAGAATGTCCGAGCCCTACCACCTCGGCCGTCTTCCCAGAAGCAATAGCGACCAACAGATACTGCTACCAATTCTAGGACACAAGATCCTGCAGCTGATGGCGAAGAAGCAGCTCATGATATGAAGAGCATCCTGAGCTGCTCGATGGCACGAAGTGCAGTCAATGGTGCTCCTCTCCACTCTGGTGACGATGACATCTTGGGACTTCACTGCCTCGATGATGATCAACAGAATAGCATTTCTTGAACACAGATGACGGCCAGGCTACAAGCAAGCCGTACGAGCAGCATCCCTTTGCTGGGAAGAAGAATCTGACTGCCAACAGGCAGGTACCGTCCATGGCTCCATTCCCTTTGCTGAGAAGAAGAATCTGACCATTTACATCTGTCTGCCATGCAAAGCAGCAGCAAATGGGATGTGTAAGTACTTGGCACGGTTCTGCTGGCCACGGTCAAAAAAACTTTTCATATGCTAATACCGAATGAACAAAATACTAACCATGGTGTAAATGGTATGAAGGTGAATATGGCCTCACTGGATGTACTCATCACAGCAATTCCTGAGAGGCTGGGTTCAGATATATCTAAGTGCAGGCTACTCTTGTGCTAGCTTTGCCGATGCGTCTGCTTCTTCCTTAGCATGGCTCCAACAAGCATGGTAGCCGATTCTGAAACGTTTTCAAGTCCGTCGGTTAACCTAATAAGAGCATGTAGCCATCTTGCCTAGTTGCACTTCACTGGGGGGCCTATATACCTGACATGAATGAACCTTCTGTGGTGTCTTCGGTACACCCGTTGCTGGAGTCATCGAGTAGGTGTAGCAGTCCTTGCATACCACAGTGAGTATGGGATAAATTGCGTTCCTTTCGGTGCCCTCAATTGTTCAGTGGCATCTAGACCTTCTGAAGTTGCTCACACCTGCAAAATTTGACCAGTCAATCCTTTAGCTGATTATACATCATACATAACGTCCCTCTACTCAGAGTACACATGCATAATCCCCTTGTTACCTTTGCAGTGCCGAGTTTTCATAATAAAAGGTTGTCAGTTGGGCTTAAGGAAATGATAATCTTGCTTGTTAGTTTGTCATTATGACCTGCACAGAGGAGTTGCTTGTTAGTTAGTACAAAAAGCATCATCTCTCCATGTGATTGGCCCACTGTAAAACTTGCACAAAGTCACAAACTCACAGTTTCAGGACGAATATGCACTATACCTTCAGGCTGTACTACTACTCTCTATGATCCGAATCGACTCCGTGCATGCACTGCTATGGTATGCAGGCTATTCTTGTGAAGACCCTATATGCCATTAAATTTCAGTAAACAGCAACAGTTATGACAAAATGCTAAGGATACCATGATGATCTTTTGATCCTTAAAACTACTTTCCAGGTACACCATCAAGTCTTCATGGATTTTGCACAAATGTAAAACACAAGTAGCTGAACAGCAAGCCAACAGAAATTAGGAAGCAAGAACACCTAGAATTGGTAGCAATGTAGCAGTGTATGAAAAACTGATCAGACCTTGATATCAGTAACTTGACCCCAATGTTTCATTTATTCACTACTTACGGCATAGTGATATTGTGACGGTGACACCCAAAATAGGCAAGTAGACTACCATGCCTTGATGAATGACAATAACCCAAATTTGCATGCAAAAAATAAAGAAGCCATAACATTGAACGAACACCTGCACAGATAACCAAAACAAATATGGATCATAGATTTCGTTGGTTACAACATTTAGGAAGAAAAGAGAAGAGACTTGCAGAATGCATTGGCTGATAATTACGTTGCTTTTCTCTACTTGTGCATAAGACAAGGGGCATTGAAAAATGAATCTTGATTATTTCACTACAGGAGTAAATTTCCAGTTTATATGTACTCACCAGATTTTTTGTACAGCAAGGAAGACGGCGGCCACAAGACCATCAGGTCATGCACGGTGGCAAATGTGTATGCATATAAAGAATTGAGCTCGAGAAAGATAGAAGAATGTACATGGGAATTCCAAGGCAGAGTCCTGCACAGTGGATAGGAACAAACGCAGCAGTGTCATTAAGTAGGATTGCAGCAAAAGAGCAAGGTGGAAAACACAAGAAAGTATGTTTGTGTTACCTTGGATCAGTGTTGTATGATTCTTGGGATGGTTCCCATTAACCCTCTGCACTGCTGTTTTAGCTCCTCCGAGCAGTATCTAACATTTAGCTCTTGCAGTGATTTGGGGAGGTCATCACTGGGCAACGACGAGATGGCTGGACAGTCGCTGATTGATAGTATCTTGAGGCTGGTAAGGTTGTGCAGCCTTGCAGGGAGTTGCTGAAGATTGTGGAAACTCCAAAACTCTAGTTGCTGGAGGGAGGAGAGGAGCTGAAGGGCGTCCTCTTGCTCCTTGCTGAAGCGCTCCACCTCTTTGGACCCATTCCCACGAAGTCCCAACTCGGAGAGGGAGGAGGAGAGGAAACTGCAGATGGGTGCAGCAAGGAGTCCCGCTGCATCATCCGTGTAGAGCTCCCACAGTGTGGATGAAACAAGCTGTGTCTGCTGCTCTTCTCCTTCAACATCCTCCAGCGCCCGTCTGGGATTGGGATCCCAACCAACAAAGAATCTAGGGCTGCCAAAGACTTTTAATTTGTTGAGCTGCCCCCCAGATGTAAGGAGAGACCGCAAGCCCTGATATTTCAGATCACGTCCGCAATAATTCAATTCTAATGTAGTAAGAGAGGAGAGGTTTGAGAGGGGCTCCAGTGTCCCCATGCCTTCCACACTCCGAAGCCCCAGGAATTGCAAGGAGGAAGGAAAAAGTTGACGGAAAAACGAAATAGCTGATGTTGTTTGTTGCAGATCCACCCCCACTATGTTTTCTATGTATTCTATTTCCAATTTGGAGAGCCTTGGGAGGTGGGGGAGGAGCTTTATCAATTCCTTCCCACTAGTACCATTCAAGTCATTCATCCTGATATTCTCAACGGGGAGTTGCCATTCGAAATCACCCTGACCTCCTAGTGGTCCAACCAGGGCATCTGAACTAAATACAATCAATGTCTTCAGCGAGGTTAGCATCAGAAGGTGCTTCAACTCAAGAGGTGGGCACCTACCGAGTGTCAGCTTCTCAAGACCTGCTTCTTTATCCAATACTAACACTTGGTCTAAGCTACGTAGATCACCCTCTCCATTAATCGTCAATTCTACTCCATCAGATGATTTTGAGTATTTAAACAAATGTAGTAGCTTTACATCTGATAAATGGAAACGGTGCAGCCATTCAATCCAGGAGATGGGAGTCACTGACAAGAACTGTGGGCAGTTGACAATCACAAACTCTTGTAGTTTGGGAAACCAATCTGGGGAAACAATATGGTTTGAAGAAGGCAACCACAAGAATTTCGGGCAATTCATAATAAATAGCACTTGCAAAAGAGGGAACATATGAGCATGTGGTGGCGACAGGTCTCTACCCAAGGCAGACTCTTGTTCAGCTGGACAAACCCATTTTTCAAAACTCTCTAGGCCAATGAGTTCAAGCTTTATCAGCATGCAAAAGCTTTTCTCAATGATAAACTCCTTTGGTGTGCCAATATTCTCCAACCTTAGTTCACGAAGATCCCACGCCTTCCCTAGAGAAGGGAAAACCTCCCAAGAAACAGCAGAAAGATAAAGAGATTGTAGAGCTTCAATAGCGAACTCATCACCCAGCCATGTTGGACAAGAAGGGCCTCCATGCCCTCTAATGCACAATACTTGAAGATCTCCATGTGGTTGAAGTCTCTCAAGAACCAATGCTTCCAAACTAGGGTCAACATTAGATCGCTTACTATCCCAATCCAATGTTAACCTCCTCAAGTAGTTTTTCTCTATCAGTTTTACTTGAGCCGCTTCTTCTTCTGTATGTATTTTGTGAAGATTATACATTCCAAGCTCCCTTAGCTTGGTCAAAGTCTCTAGTTGCTTTGATTCAAATCCTTCACTCTTTTTGTTGACTTGAAATACCTCTAACTCTTCTAAGAGTATAAGTTTTCCCACATTATAAATATCATAACATTGCTCATCTATTGGGGTATAAAAAGGACCGGTTTTAAAACAATCAATTGGCGTATAAAAATGGCACAATTTGGCAAGGTTGCTCATGTCTTCAGGCAAATCACGACTACCATACCATGACTCAAGATCTAGAACCCTTAAATGGTAAAATTTAGACATGTTAAGTGGTAAATGCATCTGTCTGTCCCATGTCCCTAGACACAGGAATCGTAGGTGGATAAGTCGTGAAAATTTATGCAACATGCATTCCACTGGATACATCATGCTGGGCAAATAAAGAACACGAAGAGCATTTGCTTCCCCAAAAAAATCAACAAATACCTTGGCAAAACTTTTATCCATTTTTCCAAATAACATCAAACTTTGCAAATGTTCAACCTTCAATCTTGTCTTCAGTTCTTCCAGTTCACCCTTTAATTTTTGGGCAGACACTGCATCATATTCACCTAAGTCCTCCATGCTTATAGATAAGTGATGGGTCGATGGCTGAACTTCTACTGACTCAACATTAGGGAGACGCAAACTAAGACAATCATGCGATGCAACCTTCAATGCCAAATCATGCAGCAGGTCATGCATAACATACCGCAGACCTGCATAAGTTTCCTCTTCTCTGAAAAATCCATGGATGACTAACTCATTTAAATTGCTCAAACCTATATCTTCCAATGTTTGGTTTTGACCACCAGGTATCAAAATATCTAGTCATGTCCATAGGCCAATGAGCTGGTGGCTTGTGACACAATAATCTTCAGGAAACAATGCAGAATAGGCAAAACATTGTTGCAGATGGAAAGGAAGAAAGTCATAGCTAAGCCTTAAGGCAGGCATAATTCCATTGTTATCGGCCTCCCATTCTTTACTTTTTAGTACCCTTTTCCAATGATGCAAACTAAGTTCTTTACTGAGTACTCTACCAACAGTTTTTGCTGCAAGAGGGGATCCCTTTAGTTTTTGCATTATCTTATCTCCAGTCTCAAGCAGAAAATGTTTATCCCTTGCACACTGCTCATCACCAAAGACAAATGCAAAAAATAACTTTCTAAACTCTTCAGATTCTAAACCGTTCAACTGTATTGAATGACCAGTTTTAACCTTCTGCGCTATTGCTTGAAACCGAGTTGTGACTAGAATTGTGCAACCCTTTTCTTGTGATTGATTGAGTAACGACAATAGATTTTCCCAGTCATCCCCATTACTAATCTGCCATATATCATCCAATACAAGTAAGAACCTTCTAGATTTTAATCTTTGTTCAATCAGCTCTTCAGTTGTACTGCCTTTCTTTTCATTTTCAACTGCAGGGGTACATGTTTTAATTTGTTCTAGTACCTTATCCAGACTGAAATTGAGCGACACACAAATCCAAATCATGACATGAAAATGATTCTTCACTTGTTGGTTGCGATATATGTGTTGTATTAGAGTTGTCTTCCCCATCCCCCCGGGACCAACAACCAGAAGCACAGTTAGACCCTTGTCACAATATTGACCATTGGTGATATCATGTATGATGCTATTCATGACCCAGTCCCTCCCATACAGTTTTGGCTCATCAATTCGACCTTTGGTGATGGGACGACTCAAGGCAATGTTTGGGACAGTTCTAGGGCCACAACATTGCAGAATCTTGCTAACCTCATTACGCATAAGTTGCAGTTTCTCTACAATGCCCTTCACCCTTTGAGAGAAATCCACCCTATTAAACTCAAGCTTTGGTGTTTCTTGTGCATTGCTGCAGTTGTCATCGTGAACATGGGGGTGTGAGGAAGATGAGCAATGGAGGAATTTACCGAGCTTGGGCATGCGCCCGCTGACCTCCTCATCTGCCTGACTGGCGTTTGGCGCTGATGAGAAATCACCACGTAACCTCTTCTTACCATGCTGTGAAGCACAATAATTGACATGCTGTCTTGCATCTTGTTGTCGTTGATCACCAGCGTTGGCACCAAACCAGTACGCAGACAAAGATGCTAGTTGTTTGCCAAGAGCTTTGGCGGTGTGATGAGTATTGACGACAAGGTTGTGGATACCACTCTTGCCGTGCTGGTCAGCAGCATTGTACGTGCCATGGAGCTCATCGTGGATGCGGAAGTAGTCCAGCTCGTCCAGCAAGTCTTCGGCATTGTGTGCCGAATCCCGCAGCTTCAGCAACAGTATCTCCATGGCTGGGCCACCGAGCTCCTTGAGAGGAGCTTGTTCGAGCATGGCTTTCACTAGCAGAAGTTCCGTACTGAGGGCCTCAATGTTGAGACCAAGGTTCCTGCTACCCGCCCAAGCCTCTAGCAGACCATCCGTGACGGGGGCTAGCGCCTTGCCCACCACCCATCGCGCCGCACTGAGGGACGCGCCTGACATCCTCTAACCGACGGACTTGCTACACCTGCATCGATCCAGGAACCCAAGGGAACTCATTAATTCATAGATTTTCCATCACCAATCAAAAGTGATCAATCCTGGCTGCAAGTTAAAGGAGAAGAGTGTGCACTACTCACGCACGAGGTGCCGGTGATGGATGCCGCCTGGCTAGGCCTAGCTAGCTAGCTAGTGCAAAAGGGGGGTTGAGTCGTTGCAGGAGGTCTTGAGGAACACCTTACATATACACGAGAGGAGAGAAGAGATAGGGAGATATGTAACCAGTGGCTGCTGTGTAAGGGGGATGAGGATAGTTTGCTTGACTTGACTTAGCTGACCACACATGCCGCTCACTTGGTTTCAGACTGGAATGCGAATGAATCCTATCCTATGGCTGATTGAAGATAAGCATTGCAGGAACTGTAGGCATGGCAAGAATTGTCACCAACAGACAGCAACGGGTGATGAACATATGGCTGATATCTTTCTTGACTTGTCGTCGAATCGATAGCTACATGTAGAATCCATGGATGGAACGAGAAGGACGGACGGAGACGGCATCTGTCTCTTGCGCTCGGCAACTGATCGAGTTGTTGGTTGGTCACTGCGGTAGAGTATACAGAGCTAGCTAGGTCGCTGTGGAACGAACCTCGTGGGAAAAACCCAGAGTTTTAAATAGCCGGCTCTTTTCAGCAGGGTGCCGCTAAATGGTCGCCTTCACAAATAGCCCGCTATAGCTGATTTGAAGGCCCGCCGCTATTTTCCATAGCCCGCTATTTAAAACATTGGAAAAAACACAAGCACCTCGTGGGCGGCCTAGCGGGCGGGCGGGCGTGGACTGACCTGACTAGGTGATGCTTGCTTCCAGAGGAGAGGAAGACGACGCGTATTCGTCCTTGCCCGCCGTTCATCCCCTCGCCGTCGCCGTCGCGATCGCCGCCGTCTACTGTTGGAGTCGCCGGGAGCAGAGGAGAGGAGGACGGAATGGTGGGCCACTCCGGTGCTGTAACTGTGTGTTGCAGGGCCGGTGTTCCTCACTGGCCCGGTTCATATTGTGCTACCAACATAATGTAGGGAGATCAAGCAATATTTCTTGCATACGTTCGGTTTTCTCAAAAATCAAACGACCACGGTAGAAAAGGTTAGGAAATCGTAAAATTAAAAGTGTGATTTTTATAACTTTTGTGAACATTTTTTATAACTTCTGAACAACTTTTGAAGTATGAGAATACTTTTTTAGAAAACAGTGGACATTTTTGAAAAAAATACTATGATTTTTTCTAAAATAACTGTTAATATTTTTTTAAATTAAAATTGTTGTTTTCAATTCGTTGTCATTTTTGAGAAAATACGAACATTTTTTAAAAATTTGGTGAATATTTTTTGAAAAACTCTAAACATTTTTGGTGGAGAATTGTTTAAAAAAAATCCAAAAATGAAAATATGAACAGGAAAGAAAAAGAAAAACAAGTAAAAACTGGTCGAGAAAACAGCATCAAATCAAAGAGAAGGAAACGGAAAAACTGAATAAAGAACATCTTAGAACTTCCCTAAATCCGAAAAAACCATAACATTTACTCGCAATGGTTGGCAAGTAGGATTTGGTGTGGCCGCTCACACGGCCTTCCCACGGGCTGCAAAGAGAACACCTACGTGGCACTAGAGAAGCAGAAGCAAGGCATGTATGGATGAGCAGCCAGACAACATAATGAAGCACTCAACATGTTAGCTAGCTAGCTTGTGTACTTGTTGCAGAGTTGAGCGGCAATCTTTCTTGTGCTGAGAAGAGCACAAGCTGGCCATTTGTTCCGACAACAGCAGCAAAGAAAACTAAATCAACAGTAGCAAAGAAACCCTCCGTTCCATGTTACATCTGCCACCCAAAGCAGCAGCAAACTAGTGACAAGACCCGAATTAAGGATACGCGTTTACGCCAAGTCCAGGAAGATGAGCTCCAGTGCTCTCAGATCGGTCCCGGGTTGGTTTATACCCTTTACAACCAGTGAAAGGTAATCTTAACTTCAACAATAATAAAGTAAAGCAGGTGAACAAGGAGCCAGTAAAGGTAATTCATACAGCGACAGCTCCGGTCTTCAGAGCCGTTTGATGCACGCACGATCAAGGGTGGTGTGTCGTAACTCCGGGTGAAGAGGTAAGTTTCCGTTAGATTGAAGATCGGCCGGTCGATGATGAGCCCGCCCGGTTTCGCAACAACCAACTGCTGAGTATCGACTTCTTCAGTGAACAACCAACCGCTGACAAGTGTCGATTTCTTCAGAAGATGATGCAGTCTGGTTCCTGACAAAGAGGGAGATGTGTAAGCAATTGGCATGCTTCTGCCGGTCAGGGTTCAGAATATTTTGTACTACACTAATACTGAATGACTGAAATACTAACCATCATGCGCACGGCACAAAGGTGAAAAAGACGTCACAGGATGTACCAGTCATTAACTTGATAAGAACATGCAGCTATCTTGCAGAGTTGCACTTCACTGGGGCCTATTTACCTCACATGAATGAACCTCTGCAGTGTTTTTAAGCACATCCTGCTGGAGTCATCAAGCAGGCGTATAGCGGTCCTTCTCCAGTGAGTCGTCACACCTGCAAAATTCGACCAGCCATTCAGTTATAGCTGATTATGTCCCTCTTCTGGTACTCAGAGCAGACATGAATAATCCCTTGTTACCTTTGCAGTGCAAGCTTTCGATAATAAGCTGCATCTTCTGGTATTTGGGGCTCAAGAAAATAATAATAATAAGACATTCACTTATGGCTTGTTTGTCTGCACAGAGGAGTCACTTGTTAGTCAGTACAGGAAGCATCATCCCTCCATGCGACTAAAATGAAGCAGATCTGAATATTTAAACCTGCCTTGATACTTTTCTTACACAAACCTGACCTTCGAAAAATCTTTCTGCAACAACAACTTGACAAAGTGCCTTGGGGGATGCTATTGGCAGTGTCTGCGTCAATTCCTGGGCGACCAGTATGCGCTTAGACGGATTTGGTTGGTACACTGCGTCCGAGGAATAATAGAATGAGGGGCAAAGTATCAAGGATGTCACAAAGAAAAGAACAGTTGAAAGTTGAAACTGCATCCACCGAACAGCACCATTCGCGTGTGGCTATTGCGGTGGAAGAAGACTGCCTCAGTCAACCACACCTTTCCCCCAACTCAATCTGTTGCTTCCGAGGAGATTGATCTACAAAACTGAGCAAACATCATAACTGAGATTAGCTAGTGATAGTACATGCATGTTTGACTGAAATAGGTAAAAATATATCAGTACAGTCCCATCACTAGATAGGCAGGTTTCACATGTAAATAGTTGGGGGCACCAAGTAAATTCCCGGCATTAATTGACATCCTGATTCATTGTTAATAAAGATAATTTACATATTAATGCTGTACCGAGATGGAACAACGTAATAAACAAGGGTTATTTATAAATAGGCTGCGATCATGCACCTTAGTGCCATAGTGGAATGTTACAATTTCAAAATTGTACATGACCTGCAATGCATTACCTTGAAACTGCTACTACTGCCTATGATCTGAACTGGCTCCACACGTGCACTGATATGATATGCTGGTTATTCTTCTGAAGATCCTATACGCCATTAAATTTCGTTAAACAACAACAGTTATGACAGATGCAAGAATACCTGGTATTGGTAGAACGTAGACTGAAATGAAAAACTGCAAACCTACCAGCTGCAAGTATACCTGGATGGCAAAACTGCAAACATGATCAGCAGCAAAACACTGACAATTCGTTGTTTTCCTAATTATCTATTCTATCTAATTTCTGGTTGCTAGATAGATCAACTTCTCTTAGTTCATACACTTCTCCACCAAAAATCCCCAAATATTGCTGTTATTAGTGTGGTGAAAGATCAGGGCCAATCAGCACACGTTGTGTCTTATCAGATATAGTACAGCAAGAGTAAAGTTCCAGTTTAGATGTACTTACCAGATTTAAGCATAGGAAGGAAGACCACAGCCACAAGGCCCTTGTGTCATGCATGTGTTTGAATGGGAAGGGAAGAGCTCTACAAGGCTAGAAGAATGTACAAGGGAACTCCAAGGCATTGTCCTGCACAGTGGATGGGAACAAACGAAGTGTTATTAAGAAGGATTGCAGGAAAGGGACAAATTGGGAAAAAACACAAAAAATATATATGTTTCTGTTACCTTGGATCAGTCTATAATCTGATTTTGGGGATGGTTCCCTCTAACCCCCTGCACTGCTGTTTTAGCTCCTTGCTGCATCCGCAGACATCTAGCTTTTCCAGTGAATCCGGGAGGGCATCGTTGGGCAATGACGAGATGGCTGGACAGAAGTTGACTGATAATATCTTGAGGCTGGTAAGGTTACGCAGCCCTGCAGGGAGTTGTTGAAGGTCCTTGAAATTCCAAAACTCTAGTTCCCGGAGGGAGGAGAGGAGTTGAAGGGCGTCCTCTTGCTCCTTGATGAACCTTTCCATCCCTTCACACCAATCCCCCTGAAGTACCAGCTTGGTGAGGGAGGAACAGACACTAGTAGAAAAAGGCCCATTTGTCCCGGTTCATAAGGCCCATTTGTCCCGGTTCGGGAACCGGGACTAAAGGGTCGGGACTAAAGCCCAACACCTTTAGTCCCGGTTCTTATACGAACCGGGACAGATGGGGCTCCACGTGGCCGCTGCGGCGAGCCCAGAGAGAAGGGCCTTTAGTCCCGGTTGGTAACACCAACCGGGACCAAAGATCATCCACGTGTCAGCAGCTCAGGAGCTGGGGTTTTTGTTTTTTTTTTTTAAAGGGGGGGGGGGGGGGGGGTTTAGGGGTTTTGTAGGGTTAATTTAGGGGTTTCATATATTGTGTTAGCTAGCTAATAGAGAGAAGTGTCCTCTCTTACCTCCGTGCTTGGTCGACGCTACGTACTATACGTATAGAGAGGACTCGACACGCTAGCTAGTAAGCAAAAGAAGCAAACCATTAAGTACACAAGATCGTCATGAACATATACAGAGAGAAGTGATCGACCTCCTCCTTCTCCGAGAGATTGGTCGAACAACAAGTTTTCGTATATCTATCCGACGCTACTAGCTACATATATACAATATAAGATCCCTAACATCTGATGTCAAGTTCCACATGGTATTCTCCGGCTGGATTGATGACGTGGTCAAGAAAGAATCCAGCCAATTCCTCTTGAATTGCCTTTAAGCGATCTTGTGGTAGGAGTTCATCCCGCATCTGCCAAATCTAATTTGAAGAAGGGGGTCAATACATATATATGAATGAAACTCAACACAAATGATGATAATAAAATAAAATTGTGAATATTATTGCTTACGCACTTCATATTGTTTTTCAGAGTAGCCCCGCTTAGAGGTCGTTGCGTTGTAAATGTACTCGCAAACGTAGTATCCACAAAAATTATTCCCGCCTTCCTGCCACAACCACTTTACGAGAAATAGAGGTCAATCAAACTGATAATCAAGCATTATAAATGGTATTGATAAAACTAGCTAGAATCAATGGGAGATGCGCGGAACTAGCTAGTAGTACTTACTTTCGGGTGTGTAAATCGCAGATCCCCCGGCAGTCCCGAAACTTCTGCGGTGAACACTTTCCAAACCCTGCGAGACAAAGAAAATAATTACTTGATATCAGGAAATGAACAAAGTTGCCGATATGGTGCGATAATGATCGATTGAACTTACTTCTGGAGCATTTCAGTCATGGCCGCATACTCCTTGGGATCTTTTCGTCTTGAGTCTAAGACGGTTACTAGTCCCTGCTCAAGCTTAATCTCTAGGAGAATAAAGTGGAAGCTGCGCACGCATGCATAACTCATCAATTACATTACTATAACCTCGAGTAATAATGGAAACCGAATATGCAGAAGACAGTAACACTCACTTGAAGTTGTAAGGAAAGAGTATTTTATCTTTGTTTTGATTTTTAAGCAACGATTGTAGCAAGTTGGCCTCGGTTTCTTTTGGATTATATGTAACCGTCCATTCATCTATGAGATTTGTGTTAATGAACCCAATATCATAGATTTTTGCATTTCTGCATTCGACGATCTTCAATCTGCATAATATAGTGAGGATAATTATATATACATGCAATGAAAGAGCTGAGCTATATATAGAGACTTAATTACAGAAGTATAGTACTTACAGACAGTAGCAAGTGATGATTATTTTATCGAGGTCCTTTTGATTGAAAAACTGGAAGAACTCCTCAAATGGAACAGACAACAGATCAATTCCAACGAGGTCGTGCTCCTCTTTAACTCTCAGCGTCAAAATATCCTTCCCAGACTTGCAGGTGTCCATGTACCACTTATGGAATCTTCGCATCATCGTTGTTAGAGGAGGATCACCAGGTCTGACGAGAGGCTTCCCGTACTGGTATTTGTGTTCGTCCACCTCCATTGTATCAAAATGTGCATCATCGGGCAGGTAATCACCAGGATTGGTACCGGGCAGCATCCCCGGCAGATTTGCGACGATATCGCTAGACACCTTGAGCGGGGGGCACGATTGGTTTGCCTGTTCGCCGAGCTGGGGAATTTTTTTCCCACTTCTTCGTTCTTGTAACCTTTTGTCAGTTGAAGTAGTTCCCGACCGGCGCGCTCCTTCCACTGCCTTTTTAAGAGCGCGGACATGGTTGTCATCCGGCGGAGGCGGTGGTGGTCGCTTCAGGTTCTTCACAGTGCGCTTCAATTTCACCGGATCCATCTTCTCCTCCGGAGGTGGATTTTTCTTTGCAAAAAAGTCCCTCACTTGGGCTTTACAGATCTCCGTGTTTTCCTCGTCGGTCATCTCGTATGGTAACTTCTCTAGAGGCATGAGAGTCGGACCGAATCTGTATTGCCTCCCGCCTCTGGCTGTACTGCTAGACGCCGGAGCAGTCGGAGTGGCTGCGGCTGTCTTCCTTCGTTGCTTACGAGGCGGAGAAGGAGGCGGAGTGCTACGACGCGCCGGAGCAGCCGGAGCGGCGGCGGCTGTCTTCCGCTGTTGCTGACGAGGCGGAGAAGGAGGCGGGCTGCTCGGACGCGCCGGCGCAGGCGGAGAAGGAGGCGGAGTGCCCTGATCACTCGCCAGAGGAGGAGGCGGAGGAGGAGGCGGAGTGCCCTGACTCGCCGGAGGAGGAGGCGGAGGCGTCCAGTTCGGAAGGTTGATGAGCTCCTTCCGCCATAGACATGGAGTCTTCAGAGCAAGACCCAGCTGAGTCTTCCCTTCACCGGTAGGGTGGTCAAGCTGGAGCTCCTCAAATCCCTCCGTTATTTCATCGATCATCACAACATCATAGCCTTGTGGAACCGGAAGGCAGTGAAAAGTTGCACCGGGTTGAGGAGGTGTAACAGAACCGACAGCCGCCTTGACTTTGAGGTGCTGCCATTGCGTCATAAGGTGGCAATCTTGAGCCTCCGTGATAGCATCCACGGGGTAGCTGGGAGCCGTGAAGTCAGGCTGCTGAAGGACCTCGGTGGAAGCCACGCTGCTTCTCTGCTGAGATGGAGGGGTAGCTTCTGGGGTAGCTCCGGCAGGTCGCTGGCTCTGAACTAGTAGTGCTTGTTCCTCTAGCGCTCGTACCCTTGCATTCAACGACTGCAGTTCCGTCTGCTCCACTTTCCTCCTCCTCTCCCGGGTTTTGTAACCACCTGCGCTTGGAAACCCAACCCCCCACGCAACGGAGCCTGCCGTGCCTCGTGTTCGTCCTGGGTGCTCAGAATTCCCGTGGGCCTGTGTGAGCTCGTCGTTCTCTCTGTCGGGAACGAACGTCCCTTCCTGCGCTGCGGCGATATACTTCTGAAGCTTCTTGATGGGTATTTCAAGTTGCTCCTTCGTCCAATGGCACTTCCCTGTTTCAGGGTCCAAGGTTCCCCCAACCACGAAGAACCAAGTCCTTGAACGGTCTGGCCAGTTCAATGTCTCTGGTTCGACCCCTTTATCAAGCAGGTCCTTCTCAGCCTTGTCCCACAACGGCCGGGCTTTGAGGTAGCCACCTGACCCCGTGCGATGGTGATACTCCTTCTTTGCAGCATTTTTCTTGTTTGTCGCTGACATCTTCTTACTCTTCTCCGATGTCTTGTGGGCCACAAATGCGGGCCAGTGATCTCTTATCTTCTCAAATCGGCCGGTGAATTCTGGAGTCTTCCCTTTGTCGACAATCGTTGATTTCAACTCATTCTTCCACCTCCTGAATAGATCTGCCATCTTCTTAAGAGCATGAGCCTTGACCAATGGCTCTATAACTGGCTTATCCGGATCCTCCTCTGGCGGTAGGGTGAAATTTGCCTTCAGCGCGGTCCAAAGATCATCTTTCTGTCTATCGTTGACAAAAGACACTTGAGGGTCTTCGCTCTTAGGCTTATTCCATTGGTGGATGCTGATCGGGATCATGTGCCTAACAAGAACCCCGCACTGAGCAGAAAATACTTCCTTGGTCCGGCTGGGTTCAATCGGTTGGCCATCGCCCTTGATTGCTGTGATCGTGAACCTTTCATCCTGGCGCAACCTTTTCTTCGGGCCTCGTCTCGTTACCGAAGTTTGGCTCGATCCGGAGGGCTAGAAAAGAAGAAAGAAGACAGTTAATATGTGTACATACCAAAACAATTAATGCATCAATTAGCTAGTCAGCACAGGCTTAATTAATATATATACCTCGCCGGACTTTGCAACAGCTCCTTCCTCCGTTTGCTCATCGGAGCCATCATAATCATGTCCTTCCACCTCCATTGTTCGATCACCGGAGCCTGCTTCACCCTCTCCTTCCAGACCATCGGTGTCGTTGAGATACGACAAGATATCACCTCCGCCGAGGATTATGTCCCCCAACAACTGTTCTGCTTCGATGTCTCGGTGCTCCATAGTTTCTGCAAATATTACAACATGGCAATTAATATACAAACATGACAGATGGATATATTAGTGCAAACGTAGACCTAGCTAGCTCGACGCTTCTACGGTTTGGGGTGGCCTCGACCACTCTTCTACGGACCGCCTCTCTCATGAATGTCCGACGTCCGGACCGACAAGGGATTTAACAAAATGACGCCATTCTGGATGTGCAGAAAATGGTCCATATTTTTCCTGATCTCATCTACCCTTCTATATGTCACGTTGTCTAGTGTCAAAGAATTCAAGAAAACCATGACTTCATCATTAGCTGGAAATGACAGGCGTATAATGGTACGAAGCTCTTCAAAGTTGTTTTGGAACGGAGTTCCCGATAGAATAATTCGCTTTTTGGTACAAAGTTCAGCAAGAGCCTTCCGAATATCGCTATTTGGAAGGCCTTTGCTGAAATTCATATCAAAAGGCGAATTATTCTATCAGGAACTCCGTTCCAAAACAACTTTGAAGAGCTTCGTAGCATCATACGCCTGTTACTTCCGACTAATGATGAAGCCATGGATTTCTTCAATACTTTGACAGACAACGTGACATATAGAAGAATATATATATAGATGAGATCAGAAAAAAATTGAATCAACTTGTGCACATCCATAATGGGGGCATTCTTGATAAATCTATATATGTCAAAATTCAAACTTTGACATATGATCAAATGTTGCATATGTCAAAATTCAAACTTTGACATGATCAAACTTTGATATATGATCAAATGTTGCATATGTCAAAATTCAAACTTTGACATATGATCAAACTTTGATATATGTCCACCGCGATATAAAATAATACATAGACTTGTTCGGGCGAGAGGGGGTTGATCGACGTCCCCCCTCATGTCGAAGTGAATGAACAACTCTGAATTTTTATACATGTACTCCTACAACATGAAAATTTCTAAGTGATTGCCAAACTGTTTGCTAAACTTTTATGCTTCATTTATATGAAGATCAATTGTCCAATATAACTATGTTCGCGATATGAGGCATTGGACATTATCTAGATCACATACCTCAAAATCAAAGGAAAAACTCCTCTCACAACTATCCGCGGTGCCCAACAATATGAAATCATTCACAAATATTGATGTTGGACTCGACTAAATATGCACTCCATAGTCCAATCAAGTATACAAGTCCGCGGTGATCAAACACATACAAGTTACAAAAATTTCTATGCTCACAAAAATATAAGCCCGAGGGGAATTGAAGTTATCGGGGTTATGTTTATACAACAAATGGACAACTCATCTCATTTCATCTCATCTGAAAAAACATAGCACATCTAAAAAAAATACATACATACATGGAAAAAAATTGCTATGAACAAAAAAAACATCATATATGAACATTTTCTATATCCATCCATACATACATACATACATACATTGAAAAAAAATGCTATGAACAAACACATCAGTAGTAATTATTTTTATAATGATTTGGCCTCAAAAAATTCTTTTATTAGTATTTTCAAACTCTAGAATGACCCTGTTGCACTAGAACTATTTCAAATAATTCTTTTCAAATGCCACCAATTTTTTGAGAAGTCCTCTGATGCCTATAGATCATTTTTATGCAAAAACCCACTTTGGTCATTTGAAACTTTTGAGCAGTGGCAGAGCAAGGCCGAGCTCGGGGGAGCACACGGCGAAGTTATCGGGGAGGGGGTATATCGACCCCCCCCCCCACTCATGTCGAAGTTATCGGGGAGGGGGTATATCTCGGACCCCCCCCCCCTCTGTCGAAGTTATCGGGAGGGGGTATATCGACCCCCCCCTCATGTCGAAGTTATCGGGAGGGGGTATATCGACCCCCCCCCCCCTCAGTCGAAGTTATCGGGGAGGGGTAACGACTCCCCCTCATGTCAAAGTTATCGGGGAGGGGGTATATCGAACCCCACCCCCCTCATCATGCATATATAGCTACCACATACATATATACATTGAAAAAAATTACATCATATATATACAAATGTACATCGACACCCACCCCCCTCATCATGAACAAAAACATGCTCTGAACAAAAAAATTAATACATTATGAACATCTACATACATATAGGCACATACATAAATATATACATTATATATATATATGAACTAAAAATTAATCTAATAAAAAAAAATAGAGACGGGGCGGCGCGGCGGCTCACAGCGGGGGCGGCTGGCGACGGCGATGGCGACGGCGACGACGACGACGACGGCGACGGTGGGGGCGGGCCGGGGCAGGGGCTTGGGCGCGGGGCAGGGGCCGGCGCGGCGACGGCGTGGTCGGGGGCAGGGGCGCTGGGCGACGACGACGAGGTGCGGGGAGCGGGCGGCGACGGCATCGAGGGCTCAGGGTAGGGGCGGCACGGCGACGACGTCGGAGGCAGGGGCGACGACGGCGACGATGACGAGGAGCAGAGCTGGGGCGTCGGTCACGAACTGGCGATGGAAATCTGAAAATTTCCTAAGTGCTGGCTTATATAGCAAAGGCTTTGGTCCCGGTTAGTGGCACCAACCGGGACCAATGCCCCCCTTTGGTCTCGGTTGGTGCCACCAACCGGGACCAAAGGTCTTTTTTAGCAGCCCAAAGGGCGGGAAGCAGGGACCTTTTGTCCCGGTTGGTGCCACCAACCGGGACAAAAAGCCTTGTGCTGCCCGCGTCGCGGCCAAAAGTTTAGTCCCACCTCGCTAGTTGAGAGAGCTCGAGAGTGGTTTATAAGCGCTGCTGCGCCCACTCTCTCGAGCTCCTCTCAACTGCAGGCTTTCGGGCCTAAACTCTCACTATGTGCCTATGTGCCTGTGGGCCTACTGGGCCTGCTGCGGGCCTGAATCCTGGCCCATGGTTGGGTTTCTAGTCGTATTCAGGCCGTGGTGGCCCAGTAGGCGGCACTTTTTTTATTTTTATTTTGTTTTCTTTGTTGCTTATTTATTTACTTTTTGTTTCTACTTACAACAAAATACTTACTGTTGCTATTTTTATTATTTTATTAAATTTATTTTTTTATTTCGTTTCTACTTATTTATTAAAGTTTATTTTGTTTCTAATTTTTATTTTATTTTGTTTCTACTTATTTATTTTATTTCTTTTTTACTTTTTTTTTATTTTATGAAATTCTTTTCTTTAATGTTTTTAAGATAACATACTTTGATAATTTAGTTGCATAAATTTTATATAATTTTAGTTTCAATAATACAAGAGGTTTAAAAAGTTTTTAGTTGATTCCTTTAGCTATTAAAGTTTTCTAGTTTATTCTTTTTCTATTAGAGTTTCATCAAAGTTTTCTAGTTCATTCTTTTTGTTTATTATTTTTGCTATTAGAGTTTCATAAAAGTTGAGAGGGTTACGGCAAAAAACTGGATGCACTTCGTGTACAAAATGGACAATCTCTTTCGAAGTATCAGGGTTTCGGACGAAAATCATCTGTTACAAAGGGATTTTATTTTTTTGAACTTATTTGAACTCCAGACTTTTTGTGTGCCCAAAATGAACCATTCAAAGCAACATCATCAATTTCAACCCTTTCTGACTTCATCTGTTATTTTTCAAGCATTTACTGATTTTTTTTGAGCTAAATGACCCTGAAATTGAAAAGCACTTCAAATGAACTCTGAAGAGGTTGAAAATGAGCATGATATCATCATTTCACCCACATAGCATGTGTCAAAAATTGAGAGGGTTACGGCAAAAAATGGATGCACTTCGTGTACAAATGGACAATCTCTTTCGAAGTATCAGGGTTCGGACGAAAACTCATCTGTTATAAAGGGATTTAATTTTTGAACTTATTTGAACTCCACACTTTTTGTGTGCTCAAAATGAAGCATTTAAAGCAACATCATCAATTTTCAACCCTCTTCTGAGTTCATCTGTTATTTTCATGCATTTACTGATTTTTTTGAGCTAAATGACCCTGAAATGAAAAGCACTTCAATGAACTCTGAAGAGGTTGAAAATGGCATGATATCATCATTTCACCCACATAGCATGTGCTAAAAAGTTGGAGGGTTACGGCAAAAACTGGATGCACTTCGTGTACAAAATAGACAATCTCTTTCGAAGTATCAGGGTTTGGACAAAAACTCACCTGTTACAAGGGATTTCATTTTTTTTGAACTAATTTGAACTCCAGACTTTTTGTGTGCTCAAAATGAACCATTCAAAGCCACATCATCAATTTTCAACCCTTTCTGACTTCATATGTCTTCCTTTTTTCTTCGCTTGTGTCCTTTGCTTATTGCGCCGTAACCATGGATATTCTTTATCGCTTAACAGGTGCTGGGTCAGCCTTGACTTTGAAGGGAGGAATTTCATAGAACTTTTCATAATCTTCAGACTGTCTGTCTTACCCTCCACTCCCACATGTCTCTTTTCCCTGAAAGAACTATGTGCCGCTTTGGCTCATCGTATGATGTATTCGCTTCCTTATCTTTTCTTTTCTCGGTTTGGTAAGACATGTCCTTCACATAGAAAACCTGCGCCACATCATTGGCTAGGACGAATGGTTCGTCTGTGTACCCAGATTGTTCAGATCCACTGTTGTCATTCCGTAATGTGGCTCTACCTGTACCCCGCCTCCTGACAGATTGGCCCATTTGCACTTAAAAAAGGGACCTTAAAATCATGTCCGTAGTCAAGTTCCCATATGTCCACTATGTAACCATAATATGTTGTCCTTCCCCTCTTGGTAGCTGCATCAAAGCGGACACCACTGTTTTGGTTAGTGCTCTTTTGATCTGGGCGATCGTGTAAAATGTATTCCCATTTATCTCGTATCCTTTGTAAGTCAATACAGTCGAAGATGGTCCCCTGGACAACGAGTACAGCTCATCAGAAACAGTGTTGTCACCTCTGAGATGTGTTTCCAACCCAACTACCAAAGTCTGATTGTTCACATGTAATCAGTCGTCACACACTGCTCCGTCGGGGTGTTTGAGCGCAGAATGTTCTTGTGTTCACGACATACGGGGTCACCAAGGTAGAGTTCTGTAGAACTTGTAGTGTGCTTGAGACCAAGAATGCCCGTCCCTGCATATTATTGAGTCCCCTCCTAGCGTGCCTTTTCCAGTCAGTCTCCCTCATACCGCGATTGAGGGAACCAATCTCTTAAGGTCAGGAATGAAGTCAACACAAAACCCAATGAACCTCTCAAAGGGAACATATTGTGTAGAAATACGGGGCCCAGAACGACAATCTCGTCGACTAGATGAACTAGGACGTGCGTCATGATATTGAAGAGGATGGTGGGAACACCAGCTCGAAACTGACAAGACATTGCGCCACATCACTCCTTAGCCTTGGTACGATTTCTGGATCGATCACCTTTTGAGAGATTGCATTGATGAATGCATATAGCTTCACATGGCTAATCGAACGTTTTCCGGTAGAAGCCCCCTCAATGCAACCGGAAGCAGTTGCGTCATAATCACGTGGCAGTCATGAGACTTTAGGTTCTGAAACTTTTTCTCTGCCATATTTATTATTCCCTTTATATTCGACGAGAAGCCAGAGGGGACCTTCATACTGAGCAGGCATTCAAAGAAGATTTCCTTCTCTTCTTTGGTAAGAGCGTAGCTGGCAGGACCTTCAACGCTTGGAGGCATGCCGTCTTTTTCGTGCCAACGTTGCAGGTCCTCCCGTGCTTCCGGTGTATCTTTTGTCTTTCATACACGCCCAAGAAGCCTAGCAGGTTCACGCAAAGGTTCTTTGTCACGTGCATCACGTCGATTGAAGAGCGAACCTCTAGGTCTTTCCAGTAGGGTAGGTCCCAAATATAGATTTCTTCTTCCACATGGGAGCGCGTCCCTCAACGTCATTCGGAAAAGATAGTCCCGGGACCCTTTCCAAAGATTACGTGTAAATCATGACCATAGCAAGTACGTGACCACCGCATGGCGGGCTTCTTCCGGTGATCTGCCTCGCCTTTGAAATGCTTGCCTTTCTTTCGACATTGATGGTTGGTCGGAAGAAATCGACGATGCCCCAGGTACACATTCTTCCTACATTTGTCCAGGTTATATACTTTCGGTGTCAGCTAAACAGGCGTGCATGCATGGTATCCCTGTGTTTGTCTATCCTGAAAGGTTACTGAGAGCAGGCCAATCATTGATGGTACAAACAGCAACGCATGCAGGTCAAATTCCCCTGTCTGTGCTCATCCCACACACGTACACCGTTTCCATTCCACAGCTGTAAAAGTTCTCAACTAATGGCCTTAGGTACACATCAATGTCGTTGCCGGGTTGCTTAGGGCCTTGGATGAGTACTGGCATCATAATG
Source organism: Thinopyrum elongatum (assembly GCA_011799875.1). Taxonomy (NCBI): domain Eukaryota; kingdom Viridiplantae; phylum Streptophyta; class Magnoliopsida; order Poales; family Poaceae; genus Thinopyrum; species Thinopyrum elongatum. The sequence goes on from CM022298.1 coordinate 7,495,494, forward strand.
AACTTCCCTTCAGCACAGCCAAGGAGGAAGGTTATAAGATACATAGAGTCACGATGGCCAGGTGCTTTGATTGCTGCTCTGCTCCCCGAAAGGATTAATGCCATCCGCGCTTAAACCAAACCATACGTTTCTTGGCTCACCTGCAAACTCAGTCCGGTACTTTCTCTCGATTTTTCTCCACTGCAACCCGTCAGCGGGTGCTCTCAACTTCCGTCTTTCTTACGGTCCTCTCTGTGCCATGCCATCGCATCAACTTTGCATGCTCTTTGTTTCTGAACAGACGTTTCACACCACGTGGTATTATGGAGCATACCACATCACCTTGGTAGGAACCCTCTTCCTGGGGGGCTCACCGTCAACATCACCAGGGCATCTCGTCTGATCTTATACTGCAATGCACCGCAGACCGGCATGCGTTCAAATCCTCGTACGCACCGCGTACAGGATGCAGTCATTAGGGCATGCATGTATCTTCTGCACCTCCAATCCTAGAGGGCATATGACCTTCTTTGCTGCGTACTACTGCGGGCAATTCGTTATCCTTGGAAGCTTCTTCTTCAATATTTTCAGTAGCTTCTCAAATCCTTTGTCAGGCACAGCATTCTCTGCCTTCCACTGCAGCAATTCCAGTACGGTACCGAGCTTTGTGTTGCCATCTTCGCAATTAGGGTACAACCCTTTTTGGTGATCCTCTAACATGCGATCGAATTTCAGCTCTCTCCTTTCACTTTCGACTATCTCCTTGCATCAACAATGACCGGTGGAGATCATATCAGGCACATCGTCTGGTTCCTCTTGATCTTCAGCTTCCCCCGTTGCAGCATCATCGTATTCAGGGGGCACATAGTTGTCATCGTCCTCTTCTTCTTCGCTGTCTTCCATCATACCCCTATTTCTCCGTCCTGGTCCAAACATTATAGTGTGGCATGGAACCCTTATAAAGCAGGTGGGTGTGAAGGATTTTCGGGTCAGAGTAAGACTTCGTATTCCCACATAGGGCATGGACAACACTAAAACATTCTGCTTATTTGCCTCAGCCACTTCGAGAAAATTATGCACGCCCTTAATATACTCGGAGGTGCGTCTGTCACCGTACATCATGCCATTGCGGTTCATCTGCGTGCATTTATATAATATAGGTGTGTCAAAAACCATTACAAAACATCATGAACAGATAAGTGACCAAATTAATAGAAGTTCATCATCACATTAAAAACCAAAGTACATATCATAGTTCTCATTGAACAACATATAGCTCTTCAGAGCATCTAATTAACATACATTATTGAAACTATGTAAAACATTTCAATGCAACAACAAATGCGATCATAACGCAACCAAGGGTAACAATTGATCCAACGGCAAAATGATACCAAGCACCTCGTATGAATGGCATATTTTCTATACTTTCTATCTGAAGCGCATTGCATCCATCTTGATCTTGTGATCATCGACGACATCCGCAATATGCAACTCTAATATCATCTTCTCTCCTCAATTTTTTTCAATTTTTCCTTCAAGTAATTGTTTTCTTCTTCAACATAAATTTAACCTCTCGACAATAGGGTCAGTTGGAATTTCCGTTCACATACCTCCTAGATAAAAAAAATCTATGTCACGTTGGTCGGCATAATTGTCATAAACAACAATGAACCAAATAGTTATAAAAATATAATTATACCACATCCGAATCATAGACAGGACGAGGGCCGACGGGGGCGGATACCAAACCTCGCACTATAATATACAACAATAATAAGTAAGAAAATTATACAAGTATCTATGTAAATCATACAAGTAAGAATTTTTTTTTTTTAGAAAGAAGATAAGAACAAGAGGCTCACCACGGTTATGCCGGCGACGAGATCGGCACGGGCGATCGACGGCGTGAAGACGGGGACGGGACGTGACGGACCGCTAAACCTAGACAAATCTTGAGGAAAATGGAGCTTGAAGGTCGAGTTTGGAGAGAGAAAGCTTAAGTAGTGTTGCTCGGGCATTTCATCGAACACCTCATGTGCATAGGAGGTGAGCTAGAGCACCACAAACACCTCCCATCGCCGGCCAGAAAAAAAAAGTAGTGGAGTGCTCTGCTCGCGGCGAGGGTTTATATATAGCACAACATTGGTCCCGGTTCGTGGTTGGAAACCGGACTAAAGGCCACCCTTTGGTCCCGGTTCCAGCCACGAACCGGGACCAATGGATGTGGGCCAGGAGCGAGGCCCATTGGTCCCGGTTCGTGTCTGGAACCGGGACCAAAGGGTCCAGACGAACCGGGACCAATCCCCACAAGCCCCGGCCGGCCCCCTGGGCGCACGAACCGGCGTAGTATGCCCCATGTGTCCGTTCCTGACTGAAACCGGGACTAATGGGCTGGGCTCGCCTGGACCAAAGCCCTGTTTTCTACTAGTGAGAGAAATCTGAGACGGGTGGCAGCAAGAAGTCCTGCTATGCCATCTGTCCTGAGCTCATGCAGTGTGGATGAAACAAGCTGTGTCTGCCGCTCGTCACCTTTAGTTGCATAAATTTTATATAATTTTAGTTTCAATAATACAAGAGGTTTAAAAAGTTTTTTAGTTGATTCCTTTAGCTATTAAAGTTTTCTAGTTTATTCTTTTTCTATTAGAGTTTCATCAAAGTTTTCTAGTTCATTCTTTTTGTTTATTATTTTTGCTATTAGAGTTTCATAAAAGTTGAGAGGGTTACGGCAAAAACTGGATGCACTTCGTGTACAAAATGGACAATCTCTTTCGAAGTATCAGGGTTTCGGACGAAAATCATCTGTTACAAAGGGATTTTATTTTTTTGAACTTATTTGAACTCCAGACTTTTTGTGTGCCCAAAATGAACCATTCAAAGCAACATCATCAATTTTCAACCCTTTCTGACTTCATCTGTTATTTTTCAAGCATTTACTGATTTTTTTGAGCTAAATGACCCTGAAATTGAAAAGCACTTCAAATGAACTCTGAAGAGGTTGAAAATGAGCATGATATCATCATTTCACCCACATAGCATGTGCTAAAAAATTGAGAGGGTTACGGCTGATATTGGAAACAAAATTATATAAAATTTATGCAACTAAAATTATCAAAGTATTTTCTCTTCAAAACATTAAAAGAAAAAGAATTTCATAAATAAAAAAAAAGTAAAAAAGAAAATAAATAAATAAGTAGAAACAAAATAAAATAAATAATTAGAAACAAAATAAACTTTAATAATAAGTAGAAACGAAATAAAATAAATAAAATTTAATAAAATAAATAAAAATAGCAACAGTAAGTATTTTGTTGTAAGTAGAAACAAATAAAAATAAATAAAGCAACAAGAAAAACAAATAAAAATAAAAAAGTGCCGCCTACTGGGCCACCACGGCCTGAATACGACTAGAAACCCAACCATGGGCCAGGATTCAGGCCGCAGCAGGCCCAGTAGGCCCACAGGCACATAGGCACATAGTGAGAGTTTAGGCCCGAAAGCCTGCAGTTGAGAGGAGCTCGAGAGAGTGGCGCAGCAGCGCTTATAAACCACTCTCGAGCTCTCTCAACTAGCGAGCGGGTGGGACTAAACTTTTGGCCGCGACGGGGCAGCACAAGGCTTTTGTCCCGGTTGGTGGGCACCAACCGGGACTAAAGGGTGCATTGGTACCGGTTCACCGGTACCAATGCACCCCTTTAGTCCCGGTTGGTGCCACCAACCGGGACAAAAGGTCCCTGCTTCCCGCCCTTTGGGCTTGCCGTAAAAAAGACCTTTGGTCCCGGTGGTGGCACCAACCGAGACCAAAGGGGGGATTGGTCCGGTTGGTGCCACTAACCGGGACCAAAGCCTTTGCTATATAAGCCAGCACTTAGGAAATTTTCAGATTTCCATCGCCAGTTCGTGACCGACGCCCCAGCTCTGCTCCTCGTCATCGTCGCCGTCGTCGCCCCTGCCTCCGACGTTCGTCGCCGTGCCGCCCCTACCCTGAGCCCTCGATGCCGTCGCCCGCCCGCTCCCCGCACCTCGTCGTCGTCGCCCAGCGCCCCTTGCCCCGACCAACCGTCGCCGCGCCGGCCCCTCCCCCGCCCAAGCCCTGCCCCGGCCCGCCCCCACCGTCGCCGTCGTCGTCGTCGTCGCCGTCCCACGCCGTCGCCAGCCGCCCCCGCTGTGAGCCGCCGCGCCGCCCCGTCTCTATTTTTTTTTATTAGATTAATTTTTAGTTCATATAATATATAATGTATATATTTATGTATGTGCCATATGTATGTAGATGTTCATAATGTATTAATTTTTTTGTTCAAGCATGTTTTTGTTCATGATGAGGGGGGTGGGTGTCGATGTACATTTGTATATATATGATGTAATTTTTTTCAATGTATATATGTATGTGGTAGCTATATATGCATGATGAGGGGGGTGGGGTTCGATATACCCCCTCCCCGATAACTTTGACATGAGGGGGAGGGGTCGATATACCCCCTCCCCGATAACTTCGACATGAGGGGGGGGGGTCGATATACCCCCTCCACGATAACTTCGACATGAGGGGGGGGTCGATATACCCCCTCCCCGATAACTTCGACATGAGGGGGGGGGGGTGATATACCCCCTCCCGATAACTTCGACATGAGTGGGGGGGGGGGTCGATATACCCCCTCCCCGATAACTTCGCCGGTGCTCCCCCGAGCTCGGCCTTGCTCTCCACTGCTCAAAATTTTCAAATGACCAAAGTGGGTTTTTGCATAAAAATGATCTAGGCATCAGAGGACTTCTCAAAAAATTGGTGGCATTTGAAAAGAATTATTTGAAATATTCTAGTGCAACAGGGTCATTCTAGAGTTTGAAAATACTAATAAAAGAATTTTTGAGGCCAAATCATTATAAAAATATTACTACTGATTGTGTTTGTTCATAGCATTTTTTTCAATGTATGTATGTATGTATGTATGGATGGATATAGAAAATGTTCATATATGATGTTTTTTTTGTTCATAGCAATTTTTTTCCATGTATGTATGTTTTTTTTTTAGATGTGCTATGTTTTTTCAGATGAGATGAAATGAGATGAGTTGTCCATTTGTTGTATAACAAATAACCCCGATAACTTCAATTCCCCTCGGGCTTATATTTTTGTGATGCATAGAAATTTTTGTAACTTGTATGTGTTTGATCACCGGGACTTGTATACTTGATTGGACTATGGAGTGCATATTTAGTCGAGTCCAACATCAATATTTGTGAATGATTTCATATTGTTGGGCACCGCGGATAGTTGTGAGAGGAGTTTTTCCTTTGATTTTGAGGTATGTGATCTAGATAATGTCCAATGCCTCATATCGCGAACATAGTTATATTGGACAATTGATCTTCATATAATGAAGCAAAAAGTTTAGCAAACAGTTTGGCAATCACTTAGAATTTTCATGTTGTAGGAGTACATGTATAAAAATTCAGAGTTGTTCATTCACTTCGACATGAGGGGGGACGTCGATCAAACCCCTCTCGCCCGAACAAGTCTATGTATTATTTATATCGCGGTGGACATATATCAAAGTTTGATCATATGTCAAAGTTTGAATTTTGACATATGCAACATTTGATCATATATCAAAGTTTGATCATGTCAAAGTTTGAATTTTGACATATGCAACATTTGATCATATGTCAAAGTTTGAATTTTGACATATATAGATTTATCAAGATGCCCCCATTATGGATGTGCACAAGTTGATTCAATTTTTTTCTGATCTCATCATATATATATTCTTCTATATGTCACGTTGTCTGTCAAAGTATTGAAGAAATCCATGGCTTCATCATTAGTCGGAAGTAACAGGCGTATGATGCTACGAAGCTCTTCAAAGTGTTTTTGGAACGGAGTTCCTGAAGAATAATTCGCCTTTTGATATGAATTTCAGCAAAGGCCTTCACAATAGCGATATTCGGAAGGCTCTTGCTGAACTTTGTACCAAAAGCGAATTATTCTATCGGGAACTCCGTTCCAAAACAACTTTGAAGAGCTTCGTACCATTATACGCCTGTCATTTCCAGCTAATGATGAAGTCATGGTTTTCTTGAATTCTTTGACACTAGACAACGTGACATATAGAAGGGTAGATGAGATCAGGAAAAATATGGACCTTTTCTGCACATCCAGAAATGGCGTCATTTTGTTAAATCCTTGTCGGTCCGGACGTCGGACATTCATGAGAGAGGCGGGTCCGTAGAAGAGTGGTCGAGGCCACCCCAAACCGTAGAAGCGTCGAGCTAGCTAGGTCTACGTTTGCACTAATATATCCATCTGTCATGTTTGTAATTAATTGCCATGTTGTAATATTGCAGAAACTATGGAGCACCGAGACATCGAAGCAGAACAGTTGTGGGGGACATAATCCGGCGGAGGTGATATCTGTCGTATCTCAACGACACCGATGGTCTGGAAGGAGAGGGTGAAGCAGGCTCCGGTGATCGAACAATGGAGGTGGAAGGACATGATTATGATGGCTCCGATGAGCAAACGGAGGAAGGAGCTGTTGCAAAGTCCGGCGAGGTATATATATTAATTAGCCTGTGCTGACTAGCTAATTGATGCATTAATTGTTTTGGTATGTACACATTTAACTGTCTTCTTTCTTCTTTTCTAGCCCTCCGGATCGAGCCAAACTTCGGTAACGAGACGAGGCCCGAAGAAAAGGTTGCGCCAGGATGAAAGGTTCACGATCACAGCAATCAAGGGCGATGGCCAACCGATTGAACCCAGCGGACCAAGGAAGTATTTTCTGCTCAGTGCGGGTTCTTGTTAGGCACATGATCCCGATCAGCATCCACCAATGGAATAAGCCTAAGAGCGAAGACCCTCAAGTGTCTTTTGTCAACGATAGACAGAAAGATGATCTTTGGACCGCGCTGAAGGCAAATTTCACCCTACCGCCAGAGGAGGATCCGGATAAGCCAGTTATAGAGCCATTGGTCAAGGCTCATGCTCTAAGAAGATGGCAGAATCTATTCAGGAGGTGGAAATGAGTTGAAATCAACGATTGTCGACACAAGGGAAGACTCCAGAATTCACCGGCCGATTTGAGAAGATAAGAGATCACTGGCCCGCAGTGTGGCCCACAGACATCGGAGAAGAGTAAGAAGATGTCAGCGACAAACAAGAAAAAATGCTGCAAAGAAGGAGTATCACCATCGCACGGGGTCAGGTGGCTACCTAAGCCCGCCGTTGTGGGACAAGGCTGAGAAGGACCTGCTTGATAAAGGGGTCGAACCAGAGACATTGAACTGGCCAGACCGTTCAAGGACTTGGTTCTTCGTGGTTGGGGGAACCTTGGACCCTGAAACGGGGAAGTGCCATTGGACGAAGGAGCAACTTGAAATACCCATCAAGAAGCTTCAGAAGTATATCGCCGCAGCGCAGGAAGGGACGTTCGTTCCCGACAGAGAGAACGACGAGCTCACACAGGCCCACGGGATTCTGAGCACCCAGGCGAACACGAGGCACGGCAGGCTCCGTTGCGTGGGGGGTGGGTTTCCAAGCGCAGGTGGTTACAAAACCCGGACGAGAGGAGGAGGAAAGTGGAGCAGACGGAACTGCAGTCGTTGAATGCAAGGGTCAGAGCGCTAGAGGAAAGCACTACTAGTTCAGAGCAGCGACCTGCCGGAGCTACCCCAGAAGCTACCCCTCCATCTCAGCAGAGAAGCAGCGTGGCTTCCACCGAGGTCCTTCAGCCAGCCTGACTTCACGGCTCCCAGCTACCCCGTGGATGCTATCACGGAGGCTCAAGATTGCCACCTTATGCGCAATGGCAGCACCTCAAAGTCAAGGCGGCTGTCGGTTCGTTACACCTCCTCAACCCGGTGCAACTTTTCACTGCCTTCCGGTTCCACAAAGGCTATGATTGTTGTGATGATCGATGAAAAACGGAGGATTTGAGGAGCTCCAGCTTGACACCCTACCGGTGAAGGGAAAGACTCAGCTGGGTCTTGCTCTGAAGACTCCATGTCTATGGGAAAGAGCTCATCAAATCCTTCCGAACTGGACGCCTCCGCCTCCTCCTCCGGCGAGTCAGGGCACTCGCCTCCTCCTCCGCCCTCCTCCTGGCGAGTGATGGGCACTCCGCCTCCTTCTCCGCCTGCGCGGCGCGTCCGAGCAGCCCGCCCTCCTTCTCCGCTCTCGTCAGCAACGGAAGACAGCCGCCGCCGCTCCGGCTGCTCCGGCGGTCGTGCATCCGCCTCCTTCTCCGCCTCGTAAGCAACGAAGGAAGACAGCCGCAGCCACTCCGATGCTCGGCGTCTAGCAGTACAGCCAGAGGCGGGAGGCACATACAGATTCGGTCCGACTCTCATGCCTCTAGAGAAGTTACCATACGAGATGACCGACGAGGAAAACACGGAGATCTGTAAAGCCCAAGTGAGGGACTTTTTTGCAAAAAAAATCCACCTCCGGAGGAGAAGATGGATCCGGTGAAATATGATGAAGCGCACTGTGAAGAACCTGAAGCGACCACCACCGCCTCCGCCGGATGACAACCATGTCCGCGCTCTTAAAAGCAGTGGAAGGAGCGCGCCGGTCGGGAAACTACTTCAACTGACAAAAGGTTACAAGAACGAGAAGAAGTGGGAAAAAAATCCCCAGCGCGTGCGAACAGGCAAACAATCGTGCCCCCCGCTCAAGGTGTCTAGCGATATCGTCGCAAATCTGCCGGGGATGCTGCCCGGTACAAATCCTGGTGATTACCTGCCCGATGATGCACATTTTGATACAATGGAGGTGGACGAACACAAATACCAGTAGGAAGCCCTCGTCAGACCTGGTGTCCTCCTCTAACAACGATGATGGCGAAGATTCCTAAAGTGGTACATGGACACCTGCAAGTCTGGGAAGGATATTTTACGCTGAGAGTTAAAGAGGAGCACGACCTCGTTGGAATTGATCTGTTGTCTGTTCCATTTGAGGAGTTCTTCCAGTTTTTCAATCAAAAGGACCTCGATAAAATAATCATCACTTGCTACTGTCTGTAAGTACTATACTTCTGTAAAAGTCTCTATATATAGCTCAGCTCTTTCATTGCATGTATAATAATTATCCTCACTATATTATGCAGATTGAAGATCGTCGAATGCAGAAATGCAAAATCTATGATATTGGTTCATTAACACAAATCTCATAGAGAATGGACGGTTACATATAATCCAAAAGAAACCGAGGCCAACTTGCTACAATCGTTGCTTAAAAATCAAAACAAAGATAAAATACTCTTTCCTTACAACTTCAAGTGAGTGTTTACTGTCTTCTGCATATTCGGTTCCATTATTACTCGAGGTTATAGTAATGTAATTGATGAGTTAGCATGCGTGCGCAGCTTCCACTTTATTCTCCTAGAGATTAAGCTTGAGCAGGGACTAGTAACCGTCTTAGACTCAAGACGAAAAGATCCCAAGGAGTATGCGGCCATGATGAAATGCTCCAGAAGTAAGTTCAATCGATCATTATCGCACCATATACGGCAACTTGTTCATTTCCTGATATCAAGTAATTATTTTCTTTGTCTCGCAGGGTTTGGAAAGTGTTCACCGCAGAAGTTTCGGGATGCCGGGGGATCTGCGATTTACACACCGAAAGTAAGTACTACTAGCTAGTTCCGCGCATCTCCCATTGATTCTAGCTAGTTTTATCAATACCATTTATAATGATTGTATTCAGTTTGATTGACCTCTTTTCTCGTAAGTGGTTGGGCAGGAAGGCGGGAATAATTTTTGTGGATACTATTTGCGAGTACATTTACAACGCAACGACCTCTAAGCGGGGCTACTCTGAAAACAATATGAAGTGCGTAAGCAATAATATTCACAATTTTATTTTTATATCATCATTTGTGTTGAGTTTCATTATATTAGTATTTGACCCCCTTCTTTCAAATTAGATTTGGCAGATGCGGGATGAACTCCTACCACAAGATCGCTTAAAGGCAATTCAAGGAGAATTGGCTGAGTTCTTTCTGCACACGTCATCAATCCAGCCGGAGAATACCAGTGGAACTGACACAGATGTTGAGGGCTTATATTGATATATGTAGCTAGTAGCGTCGGATAGATATACGAAAAACTTGTTGTTCGACAATCTCTGGAGAAGAGGAGGTCGATCACTTCTCTCTGTATATGTTCATGACGTGTGTACTTAGAGTTTGCTTCTTTGCTTACTAGCTGAGTGTCGAGTCCCTCTATATAGTATAGTACGTAGCGTCGACAAGCACGGAGGTAAGAGAGGACACTTCTCTCTATTAGTAGCTAACACAATATATGAAACCCCTAAATTAACTAACCCCTACAAACCCAAAACCCCCCCCCCCCCCCCCCCCCCCTTTAAAAAAAAAAAACAAAAAAACCCCAGCTCCTGAGCTGCTGACACGTGGATGATCTTTGGTCCCGGTTGGTGTTACCAACGGGACTAAAGGCCCTTTCTCTGGGCTCGCCGCAGCGGCCACGTGGAGCCCCATCTGTCCCGGTTCGTATAAGAACCGGGACTAAAGGGTTGGGCTTTAGTCCCGACCCTTAGTCCCGGTTCCCGAACCGGGACAAATGGGCCTTATGAAACGGGACAAATGGGCTTTTTCTACTAGTGTCTGTTCCTCCCTCACCAAGGGTACTTCAGGGGGATTGGTGTGAAGGGATGGAAGGTTCATCAAGGAGCAAGAGGACGCCCTTCAACTCCTCTCCTCCTCCGGGAACTAGAGTTTTGGAATTCATCAGGACCTTCAACAACTCCCTGCAGGGCTGCGTAACCTTACCAGCCTCAAGATATTATCAGTCAACTTCTGTCCAGCCATCTCGTCATTGCCCAACGATGCCCTCCCGGATTCACTGGAAAAGCTAGATGTCTGCGGATGCTGCGCAAGGAGCTAAACAGCAGTGCAGGGGGGTTAGAGGGAACCATCCCCAAAATCAGATTATAGACTGATCCAAGGTAACAGAAACATATATATTTTTTGTGTTTTTCCCAATTTGTCCCTCCTGCAATCCTTCTATTAAAAACCTTCGTTTGTTCCATCCACTGTGCAGGACAATGCCTTGGAGTTCCCTGTACATTCTTTAGCCTTGTAGAGCTCTTCCCTTCCCATTCAATCAACACATGCATGACACAAGGGCCGTGTGCTGTGGTTTTCCTTCCTATGCTTAAATCTGGTAAGTACATCTAAACTGGAACTTTACTCTTGCTGTACTATATCTGATAAGACACAACGTGTGCTGATTGGCCCTGATCTTTCACACACTAATACAGCAATATTTGGGGATTTTTGGGAGAAGTGATGAACTAAGAGAAGTTGATCTATCTAGCAACCAGAAATTAGATAGAATAGATAATAGGAAACAAACGAATTGTCAGTGTTTTGCTGCTGATCATGTTTGCAGTTTTGCCATCCAGGTATACTTGCAGCTGGTAGGTTTGCAGTTTTTCATTCAGTCTACGTTCTACCAATACCAGGTATTCTTGCATCTGTCATAACTGTTGTTGTTTAAAGAAATTTAATGGCGTATAGGATCTTCAGAAGAATAACCACATATCATATCAGGCACGTGTGGAGCCAGTTCAGATCATAGGCAGTAGTAGCAGTTTCGTAAGTATGCATTGCAGGTCATGTACAATTTTGAATTGTAACATTCACTATGGCACTAAGGTGCATGATCGCAGCCTATTTATAAATAACCCTTGTTTATTACGTTGTTCCATCTCGGTACAGCATTAATATGTAAATTATCTTTATTAACAATGAATCAGGATGTCAATTAATGCGGGAATTTACTTGGTGCCCCCAACTATTTACATGTGAAACCTGGCCTATCTGTGATGGGACTGTACTGATATATTTTTACCTATTTCAGTCAATGCAATGTACTATCACTAGCTAATCTCAGTTATGATGTTTGCTGTCAGTTTTGTAGATCAATCTCCTCGGAAGCAACAGATTGAGTTGGGGGAAAGGTGTGGTTGACTGAGGCAGTCTTCTTCCACCGCAATAGCCACACGCGAATGGTGCTGTTCGGTGGATGCAGTTTCAACTTTCAAACTGTCTGTTCTTGTGACATCCTTGATACTTTGCCCCTCATTCTATTATCCTCGGACGCAGTGTACCAACCAAATCCGTCTAAGCGGATACTGGTCGCCCAGGAATTGACGCAGAAACTGCCAATAGCATCCCCCAAGGCACTTTGTCAAGTTGTTGTTGCAGAAGATTTTTCGAAGTCAGGTTGTGTAAGAAAAGTATCAGGCAGGTTAAATATGATCTGCTTCATTTTAGTCGCATGGAGGGATGATGCTTCCTGTACTGACTAACAAGTGACTCCTCTGTGCAGACAAACAAGCCATAAGTGAATGTCTTATTATTATTTTCTTGAGGCCCAAATACAGAAGATGCAGCTTATTATCGAAAGCTTGCAATGCAAAGGTAACAAGGGATTATTCATGTCTGCTCTGAGTACCAGAAGAGGGACATAATCAGCTATAACTGAATGGCTGGTCGAATTTTGCAGGTGTGACGACTCACTGGAGAAGGACCGCTATACGCCTGCTTGATGACTCCAGCAGGATGTGCTTAAAAACACTGCAGAGGTTCATTCTTGTGAGGTAAATAGGCCCCAGTGAAGTGCAACTCTGCAAGATAGCTGCATGTTCTTATCAAGTTAATGACTGGTACATCCTGTGACGTCTTTTTCACCTTGTGCCGTGCGCATGATGGTTAGTATTTCAGTCATTCAGTATTAGTGTAGTACAAATATTCTGAACCCTGACCGGCAGAAGCATGCCAATTGCTTACACATCTCCCTCTTTGTCAGGACCAGACTGCATCATATTTGAAGAAATCGACACTTGTCAGCGGTTGGGTTCACTGAAGAAGTCGATACTCAGCAGTTGGTTGTTGCGAACCGGGCGGGCTCATCATCGACCCGGCCGATCTTCAATCTAACGGAAACTTACCTCTTCACCCGAGTTACGACACACCACCTTGATCGTGCGTGCATCAAACGGCTTGAAGACGGAGCGTGTCGCTGTATGAATTACCTTTACTGGCTCCTTGTTCACCGCTTTACTTTATTATTGTTGAAGTTAAGATACCTTTCACTGGTTGTAAAGGGTATAAAACCAACCGGACCGATCTGAGAGCACTGGAGCTCATCTTCCTGGACTTGGCGTAACGCGTATCCTTACTTCGGTCTTGTCACTAGTTTGCTGCTGCTTTGGGTGGCAGATGTAACATGGAACGGGAGGGTTTCTTTGCTACGTTGATTTAGTTTTCTTTGCTGCTGTTGTCCGAACAAATGGCCAGCTTGTGCTCTTCTCAGCACAAGAAAGATTGCCGCCTCAACTCTGCAACAAGTACACAAGTAGCTAGCTAACATGTTGAGTGCTTCATTATGTTGTCTGGTGCTTCATCCATACATGCCTTGCTCTGCTTCTCTAGTGCCACGTAGGTGTTCTCTTGTCAGCCCGTGGGAAGGCCGTGTGAGCGGCCACACCAAATCCTACTTGCCAACCATTGCGAGTAAATGTTATGGTTTTTTCGGATTTAGGAAGTTCTAAGATGTTCTTTATTCAGTTTTTCGTTTCCTTCTCTTTGATTTGATGCTTTTTCTCGACCAGTTTTTACTTGTGTTTTCTTTTTCTTTCCTGTTCAATTTTCATTTTTGGATTTTTTTTAAACAATTTCTCCACCAAAAATGTTTAGAGTTTTCAAAAATATTCACCAAATTTTTAAAAAAATGTTCGTATTTTCTCAAAAATGACAACGAATTGAAAACAACAATTTTAATTTAAAAAAATATTAACAGTTTTTAGAAAAAATCATAGTATTTTTTTCAAAAATGTCCACTGTTTTTAAAAAAGTATTCTCATACTTCAAAAGTTGTTCAAAGTTATTAAAAATGTTCACAAAAGTTATAAAAATCACACTTTTACATTTTACGATTTCCAACTTTCTACCGTGTCGTTGATTTTGAGAAAACCGAAGTATGCAAGAATAATTGCTTGATCTCCCTACATTATGTTGGGTAGCACAATATGAACCGGGCCAGTGAGGAACCCGGGCCCTGAACACACAGTTATAGCACCGGAGTGGCCCACCATTTCCGTCTCTCTCTCCTCTGCTCCGGCGACTCCAACAGTAGCGGCGGGCGATCGCGACGGCGACGGCGAGGGGAGTGAAACGGCGGGCAAGGACGAATACGCGCGCGTCTTCCTCTCCTCTGGAAGCAAGCATCACCTAGTCAGGTCAGTCCACGCCCCGCCCGCCGCTAGGCCGCCCACGAGGTGCTGTGTTTTTTCCAATGTTTTAAATAGCGGGCTATGGAAATAGCGGCGGGCCTTCAAATCAGCTATAGCGGGCTATTTGTGAAGCGACCATTTAGCGGCACCCTGTTCTGAAAAGAGCCGCTATTTAAACTCTGGGTTTTTCTCCCACGAGGTTCGTCCACAGCGACCTAGCTAGCTCTGTATACTCTAACCGCAGTGACCAAACCAACAACTCGATCATTGCCGAGCGCAAGAGACAGATGCCGTCTCCGTCCGTCCTTCTCGTTCCATCCATGGATTCTACATGTAGCTATCGATTCGACGACAAGTCAGAAAGATATCAGCCATATGTTCATCACCCGGTTGCTGTCTGTTGTGACATTCTTGCCATGCCTACAGTTCTCAATGCTTATCTCAATCAGCCATAGGATAGGATTCATTCGCATTCAGTCTGAAACCAAGTGAGCGGCAATGTGTGGTAGCTAAGTCAAGTCAAGCAAACTATCCTATCCCCATTACACAGCAGCCACTGGTTACTATCTCCCTTCTCTTCTTCCTCTCGTGTATATGTAAGGTGTTCCTCAAGACCTCCTGCAACGACTCAACCCCCCTTTTGCATACACTAGCTAGGCCAGCCAGGCGCACCCATCACCGGCACCCGTGCGTGAGTAGTGCACACTCTTCTCCTTTAACTTGCAGCCAGGATGATCACTTTTGATTGGTGATGGAAAAATCTATGAATTAATGAGTTCCCTTGGGTTCTGGATCGATGCGTAGGTTGTAGCAAGTCCGTCGGTTAGAGGATGTCAGGCGCGTCCCTCAGTGCGGCGCGATGGGTGGTGGGCAAGGCGCTAGCCCCGTCACGGATGGTCTGCTAGAGGCTTGGGCGTGGTAGCAGGAACCTGGTCTCAACATTGAGGCCCTCAGTACGGAACTTCTGCTAGTGAAAGCCATGCTCGAACAGCTCCTCTCAGTGGCTCGGTGGCCCAGCCATGGAGATACTGGTTGCTGAAGCGCGGGATTCGGCACACAATGCCGAAGACTTGCTGGACGAGCTGGACTACTTCCGCATCCAGAGCTCCGATGGCACGTACAATGCTGCTGACCAGCACGGCAAGAGTGGTATCCACAACCTTGTCGTCAATACTCATACACCGCCAAAGCTCTTGGCAAAAACAATAGCATCTTTGTCTGCGTACTGGTTTGGTGCCAACGACTGGTGATCAACGACAACAAAGATGCAAGACAGACATGTCAATTATATGTGCTTCACAGCATGGTAAGAAGAGGTTACGTGGTGATTTCCATCAGCGCCAAACGCCAGTCAGGAGATGAGGAGGTCAGCGGGCGCATGCCCAAGCTGGTAAATTCCTCCATTGCTCATCTTCCTCACACCCCCATGTTCACGATGACAACGCAGCACATGCACAAGAACACACCAAAGCTTGAGTTAATAGGGTGGATTTCTCTCAAAGGGTGAAGGCATTGTAGAGAAACTGCAACTTATGCGTAATGAGGTTAGCAAGATCTGCAATGTTGTGGCCCTAGAACGTCCCAAACATTGCCTTGAGTGTCCCAACCAAAGGTCGAATTGATGAGCCAAAACTGTATGGGAGGGACTGGGTCATGAATAGCATCCTACATGATATCACCAATGGTCAATATTGTGACAAGGGTCTAAGCTGTGTTCTGGTTGTGGTCCCGGGGGGGATGGGAAGACAACTCTAATACAACACATATATCGCAACACCAACAAGTGAAGAATCAATTTTCATGTCATGATTTGGATTTGTGTGGCTTAATTCAGTCTGGATAAGGTACTAGAAAAAAATAAAACATGTACCCCTGCAGTTGAAAATGAAAAGAAAGGCAGTACAACTGAAGAGTGATTGAACAAAGATTAAAATCTAGAAGGTTCTTACTTGTATGGATGATATATGGCAGATTAGTAATGGGGGGACTGGGAAATCTATTGTCGTACTCAATCAATCACAAGAAAAGGTGGGTTACGCAATTCTAGTCAGCACATCGGTTTTCAAGCAATAGCGCAGAAGGTTAAAACTGGTCATCAATACAGTTGAACGGTTTAGAATTGAAGAGTTTAGAAAGTTATTTTTTGCATTTGTCTTGGTGATGAGCAGTGTGCAAGGGATAAACATTTTCTGCTTGAGACTGGAGATAAGATAATGCAAAAACTAAAGGGATCCCCTCTTGCAGCAAAAACTGTTGGTAGAGTACTCAGTAAAGAACTTAGTTTGCATCATTGGAAAAGGGTACTAAAAAGTAAAGAATGGGAGGCCGATAACAATGAATTATGCCTGCCTAAGGCTTAGCTATGACTTTCTTCCTTTCCATCTGCAACAATGTTTGCTATGTCTGCATCGTTTCCTGAAGATTATTGTGTCACAAGCCACCAGCTCATTGGCCTATGGAACATGACTAGATATTTTGATACCTGGTGGTCAAAACCAAACATTGGAGAGATTAGGTTTGAGCAATTTAAATGAGTTAGTCATCCATGGATTTTACAGAAGAGAGGAAACTTATGCAGGTCTGCGGTATGTTATGCATGACCTGCTGCATGATTTGGCATTGAAGGTTGCATCGCATGATTGTCTTAGTTTGCGTCTCCCTAATGTTGAGTCGAGTAGAAGTTCAGCCATCGACCCATCACTTATCTATAAGCATGGAGGACTTAGGTGAATATGTGCAGCTAGTGTTGCCCAAAAATATTAAAGGGTGAACTGGAAGAACTGAAGACAAGATTGAAGGTTGTTTGCAAAGTTTGGATTTATTTGGAAAATGGATAAAGTTTTGCCAAGGTATTTGTTGATTTTTTGGGGAAGCAAATGTCTTCGTGTTCTTTATTGCCCAGCATGATGTATCCAGTGGAATGCATGTTGCATAAATTTTCACGACTATCCACCTACGATTCCTGTGTCTAGGGACATGGGACAGAACAGATGCATTTACCACTTAACATGTCTAAATTTAACCATTAAGGGTTCTAGATCTTGAGTCATGGTATGGTAGTCTGTGATTTGCCTGAAGACATGAGCAACCTTGCCAAATTGTGGCACATTTTTATACGCCAATTGATTGTTTTTAAAACGGTCCTTTTATAACCCCAATAGAGTGGCAATGTTATGATATTTAAATGTGGGAAAACTTTAGACTCTTAGAAGAAGAGTTAGAGTATTTCAAGTCAACAAAAAGAGTGAAGGATGGAATCAAGCAACTAGAGACTTTGACCAAGCTAAGGGAGGGGGAATTATAACTCCACAAAAACATACAGAAGAAAGAAGCGGCTCAAGTAAACTGTATAGAGAAAAAACTACTGAGGGGGTAACATTGGATTGGGATAGTAAGCGATCTAATGTTGACCCTAGTTTGGAAGCATTGGTTCTTGAGAGGACTTCAACCACATGGAGATCTTCAAGTATTGGCATTAGAGGCATGGAGGCCCTTCTTGTCCAACATGGCTGGGTGATGAGTTCGCTATTGAAGCTCTACAATCTCTTTACTTATGCTGTTTTTGGAGGTTTTCCCTTCTCTAGGGAAGGCGTGGGGATCTTCGTGAACTAGGTGGAGAATATTGGCACACCAAAGGAGTTATCATTGAGAAAAGCTTTTGCATGCTGATAAAGCTTGAACTCATTGGCGCAGAGTTTGAAAAATGGGTTTGTCCAGCGAACAAGAGTCTGGCTGGGTTAGGTAGAGACCTGTCGCCACCAATGCTCATATGTTCCCTCTTTTGCAAGTGCTATTTATTATGAATTGCCCGAATTCTGGTGTGCCTCTTCAACCATATTGTTTCCCCAGATTGGTTTCCAAACTACAAGAGTTTGTGATTGTCAACTGCCCACAGTTCTTGTCAGTGACTCCATCTCCTGGATTGAATGGCTGCGCACCGTTTCCATTTATCAGAGGTTAAATCTACTACTTTGTTAAATACTCAAAATCATCGATGGAGTAGAATTGAACGATTAATGGAGAGGGTGATCTACGTAGCTTATCGAACCAAGTGTTTAGTATTGGATAAGAGCAGGTCTTGAGAGCTGACACCCGGAGGTGCCCACCTCTTGAGTGTGAAGCTTCTGATGCTAACCTCGCTGAAGACATTGATTGTATTTAGTTCAGATGCCTGGTTGGACCACTAGGAGGTCAGGGTGATTTCGAATGGAACTCCCCGTTGAGAATATCAGGATGAATGACTTTATGGTATAGTGGGAAGGAATTGATAAAGCTCCTCCCCCACTCCCAAGGCTCTCCAAATTGGAATAGAATACATAGAAAACATAGTGGGGGTGGATCTGCAACAAACACATACTATTCGTTTTTCCGTCACTTTTTCCTTCCTCCTTGCAATTCCTGGGGCTTCGGAGTGTGGAAGGCATGGGGACACTGGGCCCTCTCAAACCTCTCCTCTCTTACTACGATTAGAATTGGATTATTGCGGACGTGATCTGAAATATCAGGGCTTGCGGTTCTCTCCTTACATCTGGGGGCAGCTCACAAATTAAAAGTCTTGGCAGCCATAGATTCTTTGTTGGTTGGGATCCCATTCCCAGACGGGGCTGGAGGATGTTGAAGGAGAAGAGCAGCAGACACAGCTTGTTTCATCCACACTGTGGGGAGCTCTACACGATGATGCAGCGGGACTCCTTGCCATGCACCCATGAGTTTCCTCTCCTCCCTCTCTCTCCGAGTTGGGACTTCGTGGGGGGAATGGGCCAAAGGGTGGAGCGCTTCAGCAAGGAGCAAGAGGACGCCCTTCAGCTCCTCTCCTCCCTCCAGCAACTAAGTTTTGGAGTTTCCACATCTTCAGCAACTCCCTGCAAGGCTGCACAACCTTACCAGCCTCAAGATACTATCAATCAGCGACTGTCCAGCCATCGTCGTCGTTGCCCAAGGATGATCCCCAAATCACTGGCAAAGAGCTAAATGTTAGATACTGCTCGGAGGAGTAAAACAACAGCCAGTGCAGAGGGTTAATGGGAACCATCCCAAGAATCATACAACCACTGATCCAGGTACACAAAACATACTTTCTTTGTTTTTCCACCTTGCTCTTTTGCTGCAATCTCTACTTAATGCACTGTGCGTTTGTTCCTATCCACTGTGCAGGACTCTGCCTTGAATTCCCATGTACGTTCTTCTATCTTTCTCGAAGCTCAATCTTTATATGCATACACATTTGCCACCCGTGTCATGACCTGATGGTCTTGTGGCCGCCGTCTTCCTTGCTGTGTACAAAATCGGTGAGTAACATATAAACTGGAAATTTAGCTCCTGTAGTGAAATAATCAAGATTCATTTTTCAATGCCTTCTTATGCACAGTGGAGAGAAAAAAGCAACGTAATTATCAGCCATGCATTCTGCAAGTCTTCTTTTTCTTCCTAAATGTTGAACCAACGAAATCTATGATCCATATTTGTTTTGGTGTTATCTGTGCAGGTGTTCGTTTCAATGTTATGTTTTTTTTTTTTTGGCTGCTTTATTTTTGCATTTGCAAATTTGGGTTATTGTCATATCAAGGTTGGTAGTCTTACTTGCCTATTTTGGGTGTCACCGTCACAATATCACTATGCCGTAAGATGTGAATAAATGAAACATTGGGTCAGTAAGTTACTGATATCAGGTTGCTGATCAGTTTTCATACACTGTACATTGCTACGCCAATCCTAGTGTTCTTGCTTCCTAATTTACTGTTGGCTTGCTGTTCAGCTACTTGTGGTTTTACATTTGTGCAAATCCATGAGACTGATGTGTGTACCTGGAAAGTAGTTTAAGGATCAAAAAAAGATCATCATGTTATCCTTAGCATTTTGTCATAACTGTTGCTGTTTACTGAAATTAATGGCATATAGGGTCTTTCACAAGATAGCCTGCATACCATAGCAGTGCATGCACGGAGTCGATTCGGATCATAGAGAGTAGTAGTACAGCTCTGAAGGTATAGTGCATATTCGTCCTGAAACTGTAGTTGTGACTTTGTGCAAGTTTTACAGTGGGCCAATCACATGGAGAGATGATGTTTTGTACTAACTAACAAGCAACTCCTATGTGCAGGTTCATAATGACAAACTAACAGCAAGATTATCATTTCCCTTGGGAGCCCAACTGACACCTTTATTATGAAAACTCGGCACTGGCAAAGGTACAAGGGGATATCATGTGTTACTCTGAGTAGAGGGACGTTGTAGATGTTGATAATCACGCTAAGGAGTTGACTGGTCAAATTGTTGCAGTGTGTGTGAGCAACTTCAGAAGGTGCTAGATGCCACTGAACAATTGAGGGCACCGAAAGGAACGCAATTATCCCATACTCACTGTGGTATGCAAGGACTGCTATCACCTACTCGATGACGTCCAGCAACGGGGTGTACCGAAAACCACAGAAGGATTCATTCATGTCAGGTATATAGGCCCCCAGTGAATGCAACTAGGCAAGTATGGCTACGGATCTTATTAGGTAACCGACGGACTTGAAACGTTTCAGATCGGTTACCATGCTTGTTGGAGCCATGCTAAGAAGAAGCAGACGCATCGGCACAAGCTAGCACAAGAGTATAGCCTGCACTTAGATATATCTGAACCCACCTCTCAGGAATTGCTGTGATGAGTAATCCAGTGAGGCCATATTCACCTCATAACCATTACACCATGGTTAGTAGTTTGTTCATTCGGTATTAGCATATGAAAAGTTTTTTTGACCGTGGCCAGCAGAACGTGCCAGGAGTACTTACACATCCCATTTGCTGCTGTTGCATGGCAGCAACAGATGTAATGGTCATATTCTTCTCTCAGCAAAGGGAATGGAGCCATGGACGGTACAGCCTGTGGCAGCACAGATTTTCTTCCCAGCAAAAGGGATGCTGCTCGTAACGGCTTTGGCTTGTACGCTCGAGCTCGTCATCTGTGTGTCAAAGTTAATGTATTCTGTG